>CM031940.1:68304151-68910454 GCA_018703725.1 Brassica juncea | reverse complement strand
TATACTGACGTTAACTCTTTACTTTTATTTTAAAATTTACAAAACACATGTGTACTATTTAATTAACGTAGTTCTGAAACTCGTCTTTCAGAATAATAGAATATTATAACTTTTTTAACATTAGTTTAGTTAAAATTTCACATACTGCCGAAAGTGGAAGTACCATTATAAAATCTTCATTTTATAGGGAATGGAGGGCAACAAAGGTTCTAATCCTCTTTGACCAAAATCTTATTAGTGCTCGATGATGAACAATACCATAAACCCAGATTTTCAAGTTAGTGAACTTTTTTTCAAAATCCGTGGGTTAACCCTTCTAAAATATTTTGTTTTCGGTAAATGCTTCTAATACTGGAAGTTTATACTCTTTACTTTGTTTTAAAATTTAAAAACACATTCTACATTTTAATTACGGTATTACTACACTCTCTTTCATGAAATATAGGATCATTATAATTTTTTTAGCATTTAGTTTAGTTAAATTTCATTATACTCTAAATTAGTGGAATTACCATATAAATCTTCATTTTCTGGAGAGAATGGAGGCAACAACGTTCCAAACTCTTTGCCATCATCTTATGCCAGGTGTCGATGAAACTATACATTTAAAATCAGATTTTCATATTTTTGAATTTTTTCAAAATCCGTGGGTTAACCCTTCTTAAAATATTGAGTTTTCGGTAAATGCTCTATATACTGAAGTTTATACTCTTTACTTTTGATTTAAATTTAAAACACATTTCTAAATTTTTAATTAACGTATTCTAAACTCTCTTTCATGTGAATATAGGAATCATTATAACTTTTTAACTTTAGTTTAGTATAATTTCATATACAACCCTTAAATAGTGGAATACCAATAAAACTTCATTTTCTAGAGAAATGGAGGCAACAAAGGTTCAAACCTCTTGACCATCATCTTATGTCAGTGTCGTGATGAAACTATATACTTAAAACCTGATTTTCAAATTTTTGAATTTTTTCAAAATCGTGGGTTAACCCTTCTAAAATATTGAGGTTTTCGTAAAATGCTATATATGAAGTTTATACTCTTTACTTTTGTTTTAAAATTAAAAACATATTCTACACTTGAATTAACGTATTCTAACTCTCTTCATGAAATATAGGATCATTATAATTTTTTAACATTTTAGTTTAGTAAAATTTCATATATGCCTAAATTAGTGGAATTACCGATTATAAATCTTCATTTTCTAGAGAAATGGAGGCAACAAAGGTTCAAACCTCTTTAGACCATCATCTTATGTCAGTGCTCGATGAACTAGTACATTAAAACCAGATATTCATATTTTTGAATTTTTTCAAAATCCGTGGATTAACCCCTTCTAAAATATTGAGTGTTCGGTAAATGCCTCTATATACTGAAGTTTATACTCTTAGTTTGCTTAATTAAAAACACATTCTACACTTGAATTAACATATTCTAAACTCTCTTTCATGAAAGATAGAATCATTTAAATTTTTTAACATTTAGTTTAGTAAAATTTCATATTTTGCCTCAACTTTGTGGAATTACCATTTATAAATCTTCATTTTCTAGAGAAATGCGAGGCCAACAAAGGTTTCCAAACCTCTTTGACCATCATCTTATGCAAGTGCTCGATGAAACTATACATTAAAACCGATTTTCATATTTTTGAATTTTTTCAAAATCCGTGGGTTAACCCCTTCTAAACTATTGAGTTTTCGGTAAATGCTCTATATACTGAAGTTTATACTCTTTACTTTTGTTTAAATTTAAAACACATTCTAACTACTTTTAATTAACGTATTCTAAACTCTCTTTCATGAAATATAGAATCATTATAATTTTTTAACATTTAGTTTAGTAAATTTCATATACTGCCTAAATTAGTGAATTACCATTATAAAATCTTCATTTTCTAGAGAAATGGAGGCAACAAAGGTTCCAAACCTCTTTGGACCATCATCTTATGTCAAGTGCTCGATGAAACTATTACATTAAAACCAGAGTTTCTTTTTATTTTTGAATTTTTTCAAAATCCGTGGGTTAACCCTTCTAAAATATTGAGTTTTCGGTAAATGCTCTAGTATACTTGAAGTTTATACTTTTACTTTTGTTTTAAATTTTAAAAACAACATTCTACATTTTTAATTAACGTATTCTAAACTCTCTTTCATGAAAAATAGAAATCATTATAATTTTTAACATTTAGTTTAGTATAAATTTCATATACTGCCTAAATTAGTGGAATTACCGTTAGATAAAATCTTTATTTTCTAGAGAAAGGGGGCAACAAAGGTTCCAAACCTCTTTGCCATCATCTTATGTCAGTGCTCGATGAAAACTATACATTAAACCAGATTTTATTTTTGAATTTTTTTCAAAATCCGTAGGTTAACCCCTTCTAAAAATATTGAGTTTTCGGTAAATGCTCTCATATACTGAAGTTTATACTCTTACTTGTGTTTTAAAATTTAAAACACACATTTGTACATTTTTAATTACGTATTTAAACTGTCTTCATGAAATATAGGAATCATTAATTATTTTTTACATTTAGTGTTTAGTAAATTTCACATACTGCGAAATTAGTGGAATTAAGCATTAATAAATTCTTCATTTCGGAAGAAATGGAGGCAACAAAGGTTCCAACCTTCTTTGACCATCATCTTGGGGATGTCAGGGTGGGCTGTCTTGATGAAACTATATACTTAAAATCAGACCATATTTCATAATTTTTGAAATTTGTTTTCAAAATCCGTGGGTTAACGCCCTTCTAAAATATTCGAGTTTCGGTAAAATGCTCTATATACTGAATTATACGCTTCTACACTTTTGATTTAATTAAACATATTAAAAACACATTCTAAAATTTTAATTGAAAACTGTATTCTAAACTCTCTTTCATGATATATAAAGAATCATGAATTAAACTTTTTAACATTAGTTTAGTATAAAATTCCATATACGACAGCCTAAAATTAGTGGGAAGTTACCGTTATAAAAATCTTCATTTTCTAGAGAAAATGGTGGGGCAACAAAGGTTCTAAAACCTCATTGTACCATACATTATCAATATGGCAGTACGCCTACGATAGTAAACTATACATTAAAACCAGATTTTCAATATTTTTTTGAATTTTTTTTTCAAAATCCGTGGGTTAAACCCTTACTAAAATATTGTTTTCCGGTAAATGCTCTATATACTGAAGTTTTTATACTCTTTACTTTTGATTTAAAAATTTAAAAACACATTTACATTTTAATTAACATATTCTAAACTACTCTCTTTCATGAAATATAGGATCATTATAATTTTTATAACATATAGTTTAGTATAAATTTCATATACAACCTAAATTAGTGGATTACCATTATAAAATCTTCATTTTCTAGAGAAATGGAGGCAACAAAGGTTTCAAACCTCTTTGACCATCATCTTATGTCAGTGCTCGATGAACACTACTATTTAAACCATGATTTCATATTTTTGAATTTTTTTCAAAATCCGTGGGTTAACCCCTTTCTAAAAGATTGATTTTTCGGTAAATGCTCTATATACTGAAGTTTATACTCTTTACTTTTATGTTTAAAATTTAAAAACACTATTCTACACATTTAATTAACGTATTCCTAAACTCTCTTTCATGAATATAAGAATCATTATAATTTTTTAACATTTAGTTTAGTAAAATTTCATATACTGACCTAAAATTAGTGGAATTACCATTATAAATCTTCATTTTCTAGAGAAATGGAGGCAACAAAGGTTCCAAACCTCTTTGACCATCATCTTATGTCAAGTGCTCGATGAAACTATACATTAAAAACCAGATTTCATATTTTTTGAATTTTTTCAAAATCCGTGGGTTAACCCCTTCTAAAATATTGAGTTTTCGGTAAATGCTCTATATACTGAAGTTTAATACTCTTTACAATTTGTTTTAAAATTTAAAACACATTCTACATTTTTAATTAACGTATTCTAAACTCTCTTTCATGAAATATAGGAATCATTATACTTTTTTAACATTTAGTTTAGTAAAATTTCATATACTAACCTAAATTAGTGGAATTACCATTATAAAATCTTCATTTTCTAGAGAAATGGAGGCAACAAAGGTTCCAAACCTCTTTGACCATCATCTTATGGCAGTGCTCGATGAAACTATACATTAAAACCAGATTTTCATATTTTGAATTTTTTTCAAAATCCGTGGGTTAACCCTTTCTAAAATATTGAGTTTTCGGTAAATGCTCTATATACTGAAGTTTATACTCTTTACTTTTGTTTTAAAATTTAAAAACACATTCTACATTTTAATTAACGTATTCTAAACCTTCTTTCATGAAATATAGGAATCATTATAATTTTTTAACATTTAGTTTAGTAAAATTTCATATACTGCCTAAATTAGTGGAATTACCATTATTAAAATCTTCATTTTCTAGAGAAATGGAGGCAACAAAGGTTCCAAACCTCTTTGACCATCATCTTATGTCAGTGCTCGATGAAACTATACATTAAACCAGATTTTCATTATTTTGAATTTTTTTCAAAATCCGTGGGTTAACCCCTTCTAAAATATTGAGTTTTCGGTAAATGCTCTATATACTGAAGTTTATACTCTTTACTTTTGTTTTAAAATTTAAAAACACATTCTACATTTTTAATTAACGTATTCTAACTATCTTTCATGAAATATAGGAATCATTATAATTTTTTAGCATTTAGTTTAGTAAAATTTCATATACTACCTAAATTAGTGGAATTACCATTATAAAATCTTCATTTTCTAGAGAAATGGAGGCAACAAAGGTTCAAACCTCTTTGACCATCATCTTATGTCCAGTGCTTCGATGAAACTATACATTAAAACCATGATTTTCATATTTTTGAATTTTTTCAAAATCCGTGGGTTAACCCCTTCTAAAATATTGAGTTTTCGGTAAATGCTCTATATACTGAAGTTTATACTCTTTACTTTTGTTTTAAATTTAAAAACACATTCTAAATTTTAATTAACGTATTCTAAACTCTCTTTCATGAAATATAGGAATCATTATAATTTTTTAACATTTAGTTTAGTAAAATTTCATATACTGCCTAAATTAGTGGAATTACCGTTATAAAATCTTCATTTCTAGAGAAATGGAGGCAACAAAGGTTCTAAACCTCTTTGACCATCATCTTATGTCAGTGCTCGATGAAACTATACATTAAAACCAGATTTTCATATTTTTGAATTTTTTTTCAAAATCCGTGGGATTAACCCCTTCTAAAATATTGAGTTTTCGGTAAATGCTCTATATCCTGAAGTTTATACTCTTTACTTTTGCTTTAAAATTAAAAACACATTCTACACTTGAATTAACGTATTCTAAACTCTCTTTCATGAAATATAGGAATCAATTATAATTTTTTAACATTTAGTTTAGTAAAATTTCATATACTTGCCTAAATTAGTGGGAATTACCATTATAAATCTTCATTTTCTAGAGAAATGGAGGCAACAAAGGTTTCAAACCTCTTTGACCATCATCTTATGCCAGTGCTCGATGAAACTATACATTAAAACCAGATTTTCATATTTTTGAATTTTTTTCAAAATCCGTGGGTTAACCCCTTCTAAAATATTGAGTTTTCGGTAAATGCTCTATATACTGAAGTTTATACTCTTTACTTTATGTTTAAAATTTAAAAACACATTCTACATTTTTAATTAACGTATTCTAAACTATCTTTCATGAAATATAGGAATCATTATAATTTTTTAACATTTAGTTTAGTAAAATTTCATATACTGCCTAAATTAGTGGAATTACCATTATAAAATCTTCATTTTCTAGAGAAATGGAGGCAACAAAGGTTCCAAACCTCTTTGACCATCATCTTATGTCAGTGCTCGATGAAACTATACATTAAAACCAGATTTTCATATTTTTGAATTTTTTTCAAAATCCGTGGGTTAACCCCTTCTAAAATACTGAGTTTTCGGTAAATGCTCTATATACTGAAGTTTATACTCTTTACTTTTGTTTTAAAATTTAAAAACACATTCTACATTTTAATTAACGTATTCTAAACTCTCTTTCATGAAATATAGGAATCATTATAATTTTTTAACATTTAGTTTAGTAAAATTTCATATACTGCCTAAATTAGTGGAATTACCATTATAAATCTTCAATTTTCTAGAGAATTGGAGGCAACAAAGGTTCCAAACCTCTTTGACCATCATCTTATGTCAGTGCTCGATGAAACTATACATTAAAACCAGATTTTCATATTTTTTGAATTTTTTTTCAAAATCCGTGGGTTAACCCCTTCTAAAATATTGAGTTTTCGGTAAATGCTCTATATACTGAAGTTTTACTCTTTACTTTTATTTTAAAATTTAAAAACACATTATACATTTTAATTAACGTATTCTAAACTGTCTTTCATGAAATATAGGAATCATTATTAATTTTTAACATTTAGTTTTAGTAAAATTTCATCATACTGCCTAAATTAGTGGAATTACCATTATAAAATCTTCATTTTCTAGAGAAATGGAGGCAACAAAGGTTCTAAATCCTCTTTGACCATCATCTTATGTCAGTGCTCGATGAAACTATACATTAAACCCAGATTTTCATTATTTTTGAATTTTTTTCAAAATCCGTGGGTTAACCCCTTCTAAAATATTGAGTTTTCGGTAAATGCTCTATATACTGAAGTTTATACTCTTTACTTTTGTTTTAAAATTTAAAAACACATTCTACATTTTTAATTAACGTATTCTAAACTCTCTTTCATGAAATATAGGAATCATTATAATTTTTTAACATTTAGTTTAGTATAAATTTCATATACTACCTAAATTAGTGGAATTACCATTATAAAATCTTCATTTTCTAGAGAAATGGAGGCAACAAAGGTTCTAAACCTCTTTGACCATCATCTTATGTCAGTGCTCGATGAAACTATACATTAAAACCAGATTTCATATTTTTGAATTTTTTTTCAAAATCCGTGGGTTAACCCCTTCTAAAATATTGAGTTTTCGGTAAATGCTCTATATACTGAAGTTTATACTCTTTACTTTTGTTTTAAAATTTAAAAACACATTCTACATTTTAATTAACGTATTCTAAACTCTCTTTCATGAAATATAGGAATCATTATAATTTTTTTAACATTTAGTTTAGTAAAATTTCATATACTACCTAAATTAGTGGAATTACCGTTATAAAATCTTCATTTTCTAGAGAAATGGAGGCAACAAAGGTTCAAACCTCTTTGACCATCATCTTATGTCAGTGCTCGATGAAACTATACATTAAAACCAAATTTTCATATTTTTGATTTTTTTTTCAAAATCCGTGTGTTAACCCCTTCTAAAATATTGAGTTTTCGGTAAATACTTTATATACTGAAGTTTATACTCTTTACTTTTGTTTTAAAATTTAAAAACACATTCTACATTTTGAATTAACGTATTCTAAACACTCTTTCATGAAATATAGGAATCATTATAACTTTTTAACATTTAGTTTAGTAAAATTTCATATACTAGCCTAAATTAGTGGAATTACCATTATAAAATCTTCATTTTCTAGAGAAATGGAGGCAACAAAGGTTCAAACCTCTTTGACCATCATCTTATGCAGTGCTCGATGAAACTATACATTAAAACCAGATTTTCATATTTTTGAATTTTTTTCAAAATCCGTGGGTTAACCCCTTCTAAAATATTGAGTTTTCGGTAAATGCTCTATATACTGAAGTTTATACTCTTTACTTTTGTTTTAAAATTTAAAACACATTCTACATTTTTAATTAACGTATTCTAAACTCTCTTTCATGAAATATAGGAATCATTATAATTTTTAACATTTAGTTTAGTAAAATTTCATATACTAGCCTAAATTAGTGGAATTACCATTATAAAATCTTCATTTTCTAGAGAAATGGAGGCAACAAAGGTTCCAAACCTCTTTGACCATCATCTTATGTCAAGTGCTCGATGAAACTATACATTAAACCAGATTTTCATATTTTTGAATTTTTTTCAAAATCCGTGGGTTAACCCCTTCTAAAATATTGAGTTTTCGGTAAATGCTCTATATACTGAAGTTTATACTCTTTACTTTTGTTTTAAAATTTTAAAAACACATTCTACATTTTGAATTAACGTATTCTAAACTCTCTTTCATGAAATATAGGAATCATTATAATTTTTAACATTTAGTTTAGTAAAATTTCATATACTGCCTAAATTAGTGGAATTACCATTATAAAATCTTCATTTTCTAGAGAAATGGAGGCAACAAAGGTTCCAAACCTCTTTGACCATCATCTTATGTCAGTGCTCGATGATGATGAAACTATACATTAAAACCAGGATTTTCATTATTTTGAATTTTTTTTCAAAATCCGTAGGGTTAACCCCCTGTTCTAAAGTATTGAGTTTTCGGTTAACTGCTATATATACTGAAGGTTTTTACTTCTTACTTTGTTTTAAAATTTAAAAACACATTTGTCACACTTTTAATTATACGTATTCTAAACTACTATCATGAAATATAGGAATCATTATTAATTTTTAACATTTAGTTTAGGTTTAAAATTTCCACTATACTGCCGAATTAGTGGAATTACCATTATAAAATCTTACATTTTCTAGAGAATGGAGGCAACACAGGTTCTAATCCTCTTTGACCAATATCTTATGTCAGTGCTCGATGAAACTATACATTAAACCCAGATTTTCATTTATTTGAATTTTTTTCAAAATCCGTGGGTTAACCCCTTCTAAAATATTTTGTTTTCGGTAAATGCTCTATATACTGAAGTTTATACTCTTTACTTTTGTTTTAAAATTTAAAAACACATTCTACATTTTTAATTACGGTATTCTACACTCTCTTCATGAAATATAGGAATCATTATAATTTTTTAGCATTTAGTTTAGTTAAATTTCATATACTACCTAAATTAGTGGAATTACCATTATAAATTCTTCATTTTCTGGAGAAATGGAGGCAACAAAGGTTCCAAACCTCTTTGACCATCATCTTATGCAGTGCTCGATGAAACTATACATTAAAATCAGATTTTCATATTTTTGAATTTTTTTTCAAAATCCGTGGGTTAACCCCTTCTAAAATATTGAGTTTTCGGTAAATGCTCTATATACTGAAGTTTATACTCTTTACTTTTGATTTTAAATTTAAAAACACATTCTAAATTTTTAATTAACGTATTCTAAACTCTCTTTCATGAAATATAGGAATCATTATAACTTTTTAACATTTAGTTTAGTATAATTTCATATACAACCTAAATTAGTGGAATTACCATTATAAAATCTTCATTTTCTAGAGAAATGGAGGCAACAAAGGTTCTAAACCTCTTTGACCATCATCTTATGTCAGTGTTCGATGAAACTATATATTAAAACCTGATTTTCAAATTTTTGAATTTTTTTCAAAATCCGTGGGTTAACCCTTTCTAAAATATTGAGTTTTCGGTAAATGCTCTATATATGAAGTTTATACTCTTTACTTTTGTTTTAAAAATTAAAAACATATTCTACACTTGAATTAACGTATTCTAAACTCTCTTTCATGAAATATAGGAATCATTATAATTTTTTAACATTTAGTTTAGTAAAATTTCATATACTGCCTAAATTAGTGGAATTACCGTTATAAATCTTCATTTTCTAGAGAAATGGAGGCAACAAAGGTTCAAAACCTCTTTGACCATCATCTTATGTCAGTGCTCGATGAAACTGTACATTAAAACCAGATATTCATATTTTTGAATTTTTTTCAAAATCCGTGGATTAACCCCTTCTAAAATATTGAGTTTTCGGTAAATGCTCTATATACTGAAGTTTATACTCTTTACTTTTGCTTTAAAATTAAAAACACATTCTACACTTGAATTAACATATTCTAAACTCTCTTTCATGAAATATAGGAATCATTATAATTTTTTAACATTTAGTTTAGTAAAATTTCATATTTTGCCTAAATTTGTGGAATTACCATTATAAATCTTCATTTTCTAGAGAAATGGAGGCAACAAAGGTTTCAAACCTCTTTGACCATCATCTTATGCCAGTGCTCGATGAAACTATACATTAAAACCAGATTTTCATATTTTTGAATTTTTTCAAAATCCGTGGGTTAGCCCCTTCTAAAATATTGAGTTTTCGGTAAATGCTCTATATACTGAAGTTTTACTTTTTACTTTTATGTTAACATTTAAAAACACATTCTAAATTTTTAATTAACGTATTCTAAACTATCTTTCATGAAATATAAGAATCATTATAATTTTGTAATATTTAGTTTAGTAAAATTTCATATACTGCCTAAATTAGTGGAATTACCATTATTAAAATAATCATTTTCTAGAGAAATGGAGGCAACAAAGGTTCCAAACCTCTTTGACCATCATCTTATGTCAAGGCTCCATGAAAATATACATTAAAACCAGAGTTTCGTATTTTTGAAATTTTTTCAAAATCCGTGGGTTAACCCCTTCTAAAATATTGAGTTTTCGGTAAATGCTCTATATACTGAAGTTTATACTCTTTACTTTTGTTTTAAATTTAAAAACACATTCTACATTTTTAATTAACGTATTCTAAACTCTCTTTCATGAAATATAGAATCATTATAATTTTTTAACATTTAGTTTAGTAAAATTTCATATACTGCCTAAATTAGTGGAATTACCGTTATAAAATCTTTATTTTCTAGAGAAATGGGGGCAACAAAGGTTCCAAACCTCTTTGACCATCATCTTATGTCAGTGCTCGATGAAACTATACATTAAAACCAGATTTTCATTTTTTGAATTTTTTTTCAAAATCCGTAGGTTAACCCCTTCTAAAATATTGAGTTTTCGGTAAATGCTCTATATACTGAAGTTTATACTCTTTACTTTTGTTTTAAAATTTAAAAACACATTTGTACATTTTAATTAACGTATTCTAAACTGTCTTTCATGAAATATAGGAATCATTATTATTTTTTAACATTTAGTTTAGTAAAATTTCACATACTGCCGAAATTAGTGGAATTACCATTATAAAATCTTCATTTTCTAGGGAAATGGAGGCAACAAAGGTTCTAATCCTCTTTGACCAAAATCTTATGTCAGTGCTCGATGAAACTATACATTAAACCCAGATTTTCATTTATTTGAATTTTTTTCAAAATCCGTGGGTTAACCCCTTCTAAAATATTTTGTTTTCGGTAAATGCTCTATATACTGAAGTTTATACTCTTTACTTTTGTTTTAAAATTTAAAAACACATTCTACATTTTTAATTACGGTATTCTACACTCTCTTTCATGAAATATAGGAATCATTATAATTTTTTAGCATTTAGTTTAGTTAAATTTCATATACTACCTAAATTAGTGGAATTACCATTATAAATTCTTCATTTTCTGGAGAAATGGAGGCAACAAAGGTTCCAAACCTCTTTGACCATCATCTTATGCCAGTGCTCGATGAAACTATACATTAAAATCAGATTTTCATATTTTTGAATTTTTTTTCAAAATCCGTGGGTTAACCCCTTCTAAAATATTGAGTTTTCGGTAAATGCTCTATATACTGAAGTTTATACTCTTTACTTTTGATTTTAAATTTAAAAACACATTCTAAATTTTTAATTAACGTATTCTAAACTCTCTTTCATGAAATATAGGAATCATTATTATTTTTTAACATTTAGTTTAGTAAAATTTCATATACTACCTAAATTAGTGGAATTACCGTTATAAAATCTTCATTTTCTAGAGAAATGGGGGCAACAAAGGTTCTAAACCTCTTTGACCATCATCTTATGTCAGTGCTCGATGAAAATATACATTAAAACCAGATTTTCATATTTTTTAATTTTTTTTTCAAAATCCGTGGGTTAACCTAACCCCTTCTAAAATATTGAGTTTTCGATAAATGCTCTATATACTGAAGTTTATACTCTTTACTTTTGTTTTAAAATTTAAAAACACATTCTACATTTTGAATTAACGTATTCTAAACTCTCTTTCATGAAATATAGGAATCATTATAATTTTTTAACATTTAGTTTGGTAAAATTTCATATACTACCTAAATTAGTGGAATTACCATTATAAAATCTTCATTTTCTAGAGAAATGGAGGCAACAAAGGTTCCAAACCTCTTTGACCATCATCTTATGCAAGTGCTCGATGAAACTATACATTAAAACCAGATTTTCATATTTTTGAATTTTTTTTCAAAATCCGTGGCTTAACCCCTTCTAAAATATTGAGTTTTCGGTAAATGCTCTATATACTGAAGTTTATACTCTTTACATTTGTTTTAAAATTTAAAAACACATTCTACATTTTTAATTAACGTATTCTAAACTCTCTTTCATGAAATATAGGCATCATTATAATTTTTAACATTTAGTTTAGTAAAATTTCATATACTACCTAAATTAGTGGAATTACCATTATAAAATCTTCATTTTCTAGAGAAATGCAGGCAACAAAGGTTCCAAACCTCTTTGACCATCATCTTATGCAAGTGCTCGATGAAACTATACATTAAAACCAGATTTTCATATTTTTGAATTTTTTTTCAAAATCCGTGGGTTAACCCCTTCTAAAATATTGAGTTTTCGGTAAATGCTCTATATACTGAAGTTTATACTCTTTACATTTGTTTTAAAATTTAAAAACACATTCTACATTTTAATTAACTTATTCTAAACTCTCTTTCATGAAATATAGGAATCATTATAATTTTTTAACATTTAGTTTAGTAAAATTTCATAAACTACCTAAATTAGTGGAATTACCATTATTAAATCTTCATTTTCTAGAGAAATGGAGGCAACAAAGGTTCCAAACCTCTTTGACCATCATCTTATGCCAGTGCTCGATGAAACTATACATGAAAACCAGATTTTCATTTTCTGAATTTTTTTTCAAAATCCGTGGGTAACCCTTTCTAAAATATTGAGTTTTCGGTAAATGCTCTATATACTGAAGTTTATACTCTTTACTTTTGTTTTAAAATTTAAAAACACATTCTACATTTTAATTAACGTATTCTAAACTATCTTTCATGAAATATAAGAATCATTATAATTTTGTAATATTTAGTTTAGTAAAATTTCATATACTGCCTAAATTAGTGGAATTACCATTATTAAAATAATCATTTTCTAGAGAAATGGAGGCAACAAAGGTTCCAAACCTCTTTGACCATCATCTTATGTCAAGGCTCCATGAAAATATACATTAAAACCAGAGTTTCGTATTTTTGAAATTTTTTCAAAATCCGTGGGTTAACCCCTTCTAAAATATTGAGTTTTCGGTAAATGCTCTATATACTGAAGTTTATACTCTTTACTTTTGTTTTAAATTTAAAAACACATTCTACATTTTTAATTAACGTATTCTAAACTCTCTTTCATGAAATATAGGAATCATTATAACTTTTTAACATTTAGTTTAGTTAATTTCATATACAACCTAAATTAGTGGAATTACCATTATAAAATCTTCATTTTCTAGAGAAATGGAGGCAACAAAGGTTCTAAACCTCTTTGACCATCATCTTATGTCAGTGTTCGATGAAACTATATATTAAAACCTGATTTTCAAATTTTTGAATTTTTTTCAAAATCCGTGGGTTAACCCTTTCTAAAATATTGAGTTTTCGGTAAATGCTCTATATATGAAGTTTATACTCTTTACTTTTGTTTTAAAATTAAAAACATATTCTACACTTGAATTAACGTATTCTAAACTCTCTTTCATGAAATATAGGAATCATTATAATTTTTTAACATTTAGTTTAGTAAAATTTCATATACTGCCTAAATTAGTGGAATTACCGTTATAAATCTTCATTTTCTAGAGAAATGGAGGCAACAAAGGTTCAAAACCTCTTTGACCATCATCTTATGTCAGTGCTCGATGAAACTGTACATTAAAACCAGATATTCATATTTTTGAATTTTTTTCAAAATCCGTGGATTAACCCCTTCTAAAATATTGAGTTTTCGGTAAATGCTCTATATACTGAAGTTTATACTCTTTACTTTTGCTTTAAAATTAAAAACACATTCTACACTTGAATTAACATATTCTAAACTCTCTTTCATGAAATATAGGAATCATTATAATTTTTTAACATTTAGTTTAGTAAAATTTCATATTTTGCCTAAATTTGTGGAATTACCATTATAAATCTTCATTTTCTAGAGAAATGGAGGCAACAAAGGTTTCAAACCTCTTTGACCATCATCTTATGCCAGTGCTCGATGAAACTATACATTAAAACCAGATTTTCATATTTTTGAATTTTTTCAAAATCCGTGGGTTAGCCCCTTCTAAAATATTGAGTTTTCGGTAAATGCTCTATATACTGAAGTTTTACTTTTTACTTTTATGTTAACATTTAAAAACACATTCTAAATTTTTAATTAACGTATTCTAAACTATCTTTCATGAAATATAAGAATCATTATAATTTTGTAATATTTAGTTTAGTAAAATTTCATATACTGCCTAAATTAGTGGAATTACCATTATTAAAATAATCATTTTCTAGAGAAATGGAGGCAACAAAGGTTCCAAACCTCTTTGACCATCATCTTATGTCAAGGCTCCATGAAAATATACATTAAAACCAGAGTTTCGTATTTTTGAAATTTTTTCAAAATCCGTGGGTTAACCCCTTCTAAAATATTGAGTTTTCGGTAAATGCTCTATATACTGAAGTTTATACTCTTTACTTTTGTTTTAAATTTAAAAACACATTCTACATTTTTAATTAACGTATTCTAAACTCTCTTTCATGAAATATAGGAATCATTATAATTTTTTAACATTTAGTTTAGTAAAATTTCATATACTGCCTAAATTAGTGGAATTACCGTTATAAAATCTTTATTTTCTAGAGAAATGGGGGCAACAAAGGTTCCAAACCTCTTTGACCATCATCTTATGTCAGTGCTCGATGAAACTATACATTAAAACCAGATTTTCATTTTTTGAATTTTTTTTCAAAATCCGTAGGTTAACCCCTTCTAAAATATTGAGTTTTCGGTAAATGCTCTATATACTGAAGTTTATACTCTTTACTTTTGTTTTAAAATTTAAAAACACATTTGTACATTTTAATTAACGTATTCTAAACTGTCTTTCATGAAATATAGGAATCATTATTATTTTTTAACATTTAGTTTAGTAAAATTTCACATACTGCCGAAATTAGTGGAATTACCATTATAAAATCTTCATTTTCTAGGGAAATGGAGGCAACAAAGGTTCTAATCCTCTTTGACCAAAATCTTATGTCAGTGCTCGATGAAACTATACATTAAACCCAGATTTTCATTTATTTGAATTTTTTTCAAAATCCGTGGGTTAACCCCTTCTAAAATATTTTGTTTTCGGTAAATGCTCTATATACTGAAGTTTATACTCTTTACTTTTGTTTTAAAATTTAAAAACACATTCTACATTTTTAATTACGGTATTCTACACTCTCTTTCATGAAATATAGGAATCATTATAATTTTTTAGCATTTAGTTTAGTTAAATTTCATATACTACCTAAATTAGTGGAATTACCATTATAAATTCTTCATTTTCTGGAGAAATGGAGGCAACAAAGGTTCCAAACCTCTTTGACCATCATCTTATGCCAGTGCTCGATGAAACTATACATTAAAATCAGATTTTCATATTTTTGAATTTTTTTTCAAAATCCGTGGGTTAACCCCTTCTAAAATATTGAGTTTTCGGTAAATGCTCTATATACTGAAGTTTATACTCTTTACTTTTGATTTTAAATTTAAAAACACATTCTAAATTTTTAATTAACGTATTCTAAACTCTCTTTCATGAAATATAGGAATCATTATAACTTTTTAACATTTAGTTTAGTATAATTTCATATACAACCTAAATTAGTGGAATTACCATTATAAAATCTTCATTTTCTAGAGAAATGGAGGCAACAAAGGTTCTAAACCTCTTTGACCATCATCTTATGTCAGTGTTCGATGAAACTATATATTAAAACCTGATTTTCAAATTTTTGAATTTTTTTCAAAATCCGTGGGTTAACCCTTTCTAAAATATTGAGTTTTCGGTAAATGCTCTATATATGAAGTTTATACTCTTTACTTTTGTTTTAAAAATTAAAAACATATTCTACACTTGAATTAACGTATTCTAAACTCTCTTTCATGAAATATAGGAATCATTATAATTTTTTAACATTTAGTTTAGTAAAATTTCATATACTGCCTAAATTAGTGGAATTACCGTTATAAATCTTCATTTTCTAGAGAAATGGAGGCAACAAAGGTTCAAAACCTCTTTGACCATCATCTTATGTCAGTGCTCGATGAAACTGTACATTAAAACCAGATATTCATATTTTTGAATTTTTTTCAAAATCCGTGGATTAACCCCTTCTAAAATATTGAGTTTTCGGTAAATGCTCTATATACTGAAGTTTATACTCTTTACTTTTGCTTTAAAATTAAAAACACATTCTACACTTGAATTAACATATTCTAAACTCTCTTTCATGAAATATAGGAATCATTATAATTTTTTAACATTTAGTTTAGTAAAATTTCATATTTTGCCTAAATTTGTGGAATTACCATTATAAATCTTCATTTTCTAGAGAAATGGAGGCAACAAAGGTTTCAAACCTCTTTGACCATCATCTTATGCCAGTGCTCGATGAAACTATACATTAAAACCAGATTTTCATATTTTTGAATTTTTTTCAAAATCCGTGGGTTAGCCCCTTCTAAAATATTGAGTTTTCGGTAAATGCTCTATATACTGAAGTTTTACTTTTTACTTTTATGTTAACATTTAAAAACACATTCTAAATTTTTAATTAACGTATTCTAAACTATCTTTCATGAAATATAAGAATCATTATAATTTTGTAATATTTAGTTTAGTAAAATTTCATATACTGCCTAAATTAGTGGAATTACCATTATTAAAATAATCATTTTCTAGAGAAATGGAGGCAACAAAGGTTCCAAACCTCTTTGACCATCATCTTATGTCAAGGCTCCATGAAAATATACATTAAAACCAGAGTTTCGTATTTTTGAAATTTTTTTCAAAATCCGTGGGTTAACCCCTTCTAAAATATTGAGTTTTCGGTAAATGCTCTATATACTGAAGTTTATACTCTTTACTTTTGTTTTAAATTTAAAAACACATTCTACATTTTTAATTAACGTATTCTAAACTCTCTTTCATGAAATATAGGAATCATTATAATTTTTTAACATTTAGTTTAGTAAAATTTCATATACTGCCTAAATTAGTGGAATTACCGTTATAAAATCTTTATTTTCTAGAGAAATGGGGGCAACAAAGGTTCCAAACCTCTTTGACCATCATCTTATGTCAGTGCTCGATGAAACTATACATTAAAACCAGATTTTCATTTTTTGAATTTTTTTTCAAAATCCGTAGGTTAACCCCTTCTAAAATATTGAGTTTTCGGTAAATGCTCTATATACTGAAGTTTATACTCTTTACTTTTGTTTTAAAATTTAAAAACACATTTGTACATTTTAATTAACGTATTCTAAACTGTCTTTCATGAAATATAGGAATCATTATTATTTTTTAACATTTAGTTTAGTAAAATTTCACATACTGCCGAAATTAGTGGAATTACCATTATAAAATCTTCATTTTCTAGGGAAATGGAGGCAACAAAGGTTCTAATCCTCTTTGACCAAAATCTTATGTCAGTGCTCGATGAAACTATACATTAAACCCAGATTTTCATTTATTTGAATTTTTTTCAAAATCCGTGGGTTAACCCCTTCTAAAATATTTTGTTTTCGGTAAATGCTCTATATACTGAAGTTTATACTCTTTACTTTTGTTTTAAAATTTAAAAACACATTCTACATTTTTAATTACGGTATTCTACACTCTCTTTCATGAAATATAGGAATCATTATAATTTTTTAGCATTTAGTTTAGTTAAATTTCATATACTACCTAAATTAGTGGAATTACCATTATAAATTCTTCATTTTCTGGAGAAATGGAGGCAACAAAGGTTCCAAACCTCTTTGACCATCATCTTATGCCAGTGCTCGATGAAACTATACATTAAAATCAGATTTTCATATTTTTGAATTTTTTTTCAAAATCCGTGGGTTAACCCCTTCTAAAATATTGAGTTTTCGGTAAATGCTCTATATACTGAAGTTTATACTCTTTACTTTTGATTTTAAATTTAAAAACACATTCTAAATTTTTAATTAACGTATTCTAAACTCTCTTTCATGAAATATAGGAATCATTATTATTTTTTAACATTTAGTTTAGTAAAATTTCATATACTACCTAAATTAGTGGAATTACCGTTATAAAATCTTCATTTTCTAGAGAAATGGGGGCAACAAAGGTTCTAAACCTCTTTGACCATCATCTTATGTCAGTGCTCGATGAAAATATACATTAAAACCAGATTTTCATATTTTTTAATTTTTTTTTCAAAATCCGTGGGTTAACCTAACCCCTTCTAAAATATTGAGTTTTCGATAAATGCTCTATATACTGAAGTTTATACTCTTTACTTTTGTTTTAAAATTTAAAAACACATTCTACATTTTGAATTAACGTATTCTAAACTCTCTTTCATGAAATATAGGAATCATTATAATTTTTTAACATTTAGTTTGGTAAAATTTCATATACTACCTAAATTAGTGGAATTACCATTATAAAATCTTCATTTTCTAGAGAAATGGAGGCAACAAAGGTTCCAAACCTCTTTGACCATCATCTTATGCAAGTGCTCGATGAAACTATACATTAAAACCAGATTTTCATATTTTTGAATTTTTTTTCAAAATCCGTGGCTTAACCCCTTCTAAAATATTGAGTTTTCGGTAAATGCTCTATATACTGAAGTTTATACTCTTTACATTTGTTTTAAAATTTAAAAACACATTCTACATTTTTAATTAACGTATTCTAAACTCTCTTTCATGAAATATAGGCATCATTATAATTTTTAACATTTAGTTTAGTAAAATTTCATATACTACCTAAATTAGTGGAATTACCATTATAAAATCTTCATTTTCTAGAGAAATGCAGGCAACAAAGGTTCCAAACCTCTTTGACCATCATCTTATGCAAGTGCTCGATGAAACTATACATTAAAACCAGATTTTCATATTTTTGAAATTTTTTTCAAAATCCGTGGGTTAACCCCTTCTAAAATATTGAGTTTTCGGTAAATGCTCTATATACTGAAGTTTATACTCTTTACATTTGTTTTAAAATTTAAAAACACATTCTACATTTTTAATTAACTTATTCTAAACTCTTTTTCATGAAATATAGGAATCATTATAATTTTTTAACATTTAGTTTAGTAAAATTTCATAAACTACCTAAATTAGTGGAATTACCATTATTAAATCTTCATTTTCTAGAGAAATGGAGGCAACAAAGGTTCCAAACCTCTTTGACCATCATCTTATGCCAGTGCTCGATGAAACTATACATGAAAACCAGATTTTCATTTTCTGAATTTTTTTTCAAAATCCGTGGGTAACCCTTTCTAAAATATTGAGTTTTCGGTAAATGCTCTATATACTGAAGTTTATACTCTTTACTTTTGTTTTAAAATTTAAAAACACATTCTACATTTGAATTAACGTATTCTAAACTCTCTTTCATGAAATATAGGAATCATTATAATTTTTTAACATTTTGTTTAGTAAAATTTCATATACTGCCTAAATTAGTGGAATTACTGTTATAAAATCTTCATTTTCTAGAGAAATGGAGGCAACAAAGGTTCCAAACCTCTTTGAACATCATCTTATTTAGTGCTCGATGAAACTATACATTAAAACCAGATTTTCATATTTTTGAATTTTTTTTCAAAATCCGTGGGTTAACCCTTTCTAAAATATTGTGTTTTCGGTAAATGCTCTATATACTGAAGTTTTACTCTTTACTTTTATTTTAAAATTTAAAAACACATTATACATTTAATTAACGTATTCTAAACTCTCTTTCATGAAATATAGGCATCATTATAATTTTTTAACATTTAGTTTAGTAAAATTTCATATACTACCTAAATTAGTGGAATTACCATTATAAAATCTTCATTTTCTAGAGAAATGGAGGCAACAAAGGTTTCAAACTTCTTTGACCATCATCTTATGTCAGTGCTCGATGAAACTATATATTAAAATCATATTTTCATATTTTTGAATTTTTTTCAAAATCCATGGGTACCCTTTCTAAAATATCGAGTTTTCGGTAAATGCTCTATATACTGAAGTTTTACTCTTTACTTTTATTTTAAAATTTAAAAACACATTCTACATTTTAATTAACGTATTCTGAACTCTCTTTCATGATATATAGGAATCATTATAACTTTTTAACATTTAGTTTAGTATAATTTCATATACTGCCAAAATTAGTGGAATTACCGTTATAAAATCTTCATTTTCTAGAGAAATGGGGGCAACAAAGGTTCTAAACCTCTTTGACCATCATCTTATGTTAGTGCTCGATTAAACTATACACTAAAACCAGATTTTCATATTTTTGAATTTTTTTTCAAAATCCGTGGGTTAACCCCTTCTAAAATATTGAGTTTTCGGTAAATGCTCTACATACTAAAGTTTATACTCTTTACATTTGTTTTAAAATTTAAAAACACATTCTACATTTTTAATTAACGTATTCTAAACTCTCTTTCATGAAATATAGGAATCATTATAACTTTTTAACATTTAGTTTAGTATAATTTCATATACAACCTAAATTAGTGGAATTACCATTATAAAATCTTCATTTTCTAGAGAAATGGAGGCAACAAAGGTTCTAAACCTCTTTGACCATCATCTTATGTCAGTGTTAGATGAAACTATATATTAAAACCTGATTTTCAAATTTTTGAATTTTTTTCAAAATCCGTGGGTTAACCCTTTCTAAAATATTGAGTTTTCGGTAAATGCTCTATATATGAAGTTTATACTCTTTACTTTTGTTTTAAAAATTAAAAACATATTCTACACTTGAATTAACGTATTCTAAACTCTCTTTCATGAAATATAGGAATCATTATAATTTTTTAACATTTAGTTTAGTAAAATTTCATATACTGCCTAAATTAGTGGAATTACCGTTATAAATCTTCATTTTCTAGAGAAATGGAGGCAACAAAGGTTCCAAACCTCTTTGACCATCATCTTATGTCAGTGCTCGATGAAACTGTACATTAAAACAAGATATTCATATTTTTGAATTTTTTTCAAAATCCGTGGATTAACCCCTTCTAAAATATTGAGTTTTCGGTAAATGCTCTATATACTGAAGTTTATACTCTTTACTTTTGCTTTAAAATTAAAAACACATTCTACACTTGAATTAACATATTCTAAACTCTCTTTCATGAAATATAGGAATCATTATAATTTTTTAACATTTAGTTTAGTAAAATTTCATATTTTGCCTAAATTTGTGGAATTACCATTATAAATCTTCATTTTCTAGAGAAATGGGGGCAACAAAGGTTCTAAACCTCTTTGACCATCATCTTATGTCAGTGCTCGATGAAAATATACATTAAAACCAGATTTTCATATTTTTTAATTTTTTTTTCAAAATCCGTGGGTTAACCTAACCCCTTCTAAAATATTGAGTTTTCGATAAATGCTCTATATACTGAAGTTTATACTCTTTACTTTTGTTTTAAAATTTAAAAACACATTCTACATTTTGAATTAACGTATTCTAAACTCTCTTTCATGAAATATAGGAATCATTATAATTTTTTAACATTTAGTTTGGTAAAATTTCATATACTGCCTAAATTAGTGGAATTACTGTTATAAAATCTTCATTTTCTAGAGAAATGGAGGCAACAAAGGTTCCAAACCTCTTTGAACATCATCTTATTTAGTGCTCGATGAAACTATACATTAAAACCAGATTTTCATATTTTTGAATTTTTTTTCAAAATCCGTGGGTTAACCCTTTCTAAAATATTGTGTTTTCGGTAAATGCTCTATATACTGAAGTTTTACTCTTTACTTTTATTTTAAAATTTAAAAACACATTATACATTTAATTAACGTATTCTAAACTCTCTTTCATGAAATATAGGCATCATTATAATTTTTTAACATTTAGTTTAGTAAAATTTCATATACTACCTAAATTAGTGGAATTACCATTATAAAATCTTCATTTTCTAGAGAAATGGAGGCAACAAAGGTTTCAAACTTCTTTGACCATCATCTTATGTCAGTGCTCGATGAAACTATATATTAAAATCATATTTTCATATTTTTGAATTTTTTTCAAAATCCATGGGTACCCTTTCTAAAATATCGAGTTTTCGGTAAATGCTCTATATACTGAAGTTTTACTCTTTACTTTTATTTTAAAATTTAAAAACACATTCTACATTTTAATTAACGTATTCTGAACTCTCTTTCATGATATATAGGAATCATTATAACTTTTTAACATTTAGTTTAGTATAATTTCATATACTGCCAAAATTAGTGGAATTACCGTTATAAAATCTTCATTTTCTAGAGAAATGGGGGCAACAAAGGTTCTAAACCTCTTTGACCATCATCTTATGTTAGTGCTCGATTAAACTATACACTAAAACCAGATTTTCATATTTTTGAATTTTTTTTCAAAATCCGTGGGTTAACCCCTTCTAAAATATTGAGTTTTCGGTAAATGCTCTACATACTAAAGTTTATACTCTTTACATTTGTTTTAAAATTTAAAAACACATTCTACATTTTTAATTAACGTATTCTAAACTCTCTTTCATGAAATATAGGAATCATTATAACTTTTTAACATTTAGTTTAGTATAATTTCATATACAACCTAAATTAGTGGAATTACCATTATAAAATCTTCATTTTCTAGAGAAATGGAGGCAACAAAGGTTCTAAACCTCTTTGACCATCATCTTATGTCAGTGTTCGATGAAACTATATATTAAAACCTGATTTTCAAATTTTTGAATTTTTTTCAAAATCCGTGGGTTAACCCTTTCTAAAATATTGAGTTTTCGGTAAATGCTCTATATATGAAGTTTATACTCTTTACTTTTGTTTTAAAATTAAAAACATATTCTACACTTGAATTAACGTATTCTAAACTCTCTTTCATGAAATATAGGAATCATTATAATTTTTTAACATTTAGTTTAGTAAAATTTCATATACTGCCTAAATTAGTGGAATTACCGTTATAAATCTTCATTTTCTAGAGAAATGGAGGCAACAAAGGTTCCAAACCTCTTTGACCATCATCTTATGTCAGTGCTCGATGAAACTGTACATTAAAACAAGATATTCATATTTTTGAATTTTTTTCAAAATCCGTGGATTAACCCCTTCTAAAATATTGAGTTTTCGGTAAATGCTCTATATACTGAAGTTTATACTCTTTACTTTTGCTTTAAAATTAAAAACACATTCTACACTTGAATTAACATATTCTAAACTCTCTTTCATGAAATATAGGAATCATTATAATTTTTTAACATTTAGTTTAGTAAAATTTCATATTTTGCCTAAATTTGTGGAATTACCATTATAAATCTTCATTTTCTAGAGAAATGGGGGCAACAAAGGTTCTAAACCTCTTTGACCATCATCTTATGTCAGTGCTCGATGAAAATATACATTAAAACCAGATTTTCATATTTTTTAATTTTTTTTTCAAAATCCGTGGGTTAACCTAACCCCTTCTAAAATATTGAGTTTTCGATAAATGCTCTATATACTGAAGTTTATACTCTTTACTTTTGTTTTAAAATTTAAAAACACATTCTACATTTTGAATTAACGTATTCTAAACTCTCTTTCATGAAATATAGGAATCATTATAATTTTTTAACATTTAGTTTGGTAAAATTTCATATACTACCTAAATTAGTGGAATTACCATTATAAAATCTTCATTTTCTAGAGAAATGGAGGCAACAAAGGTTCCAAACCTCTTTGACCATCATCTTATGCAAGTGCTCGATGAAACTATACATTAAAACCAGATTTTCATATTTTTGAATTTTTTTTCAAAATCCGTGGCTTAACCCCTTCTAAAATATTGAGTTTTCGGTAAATGCTCTATATACTGAAGTTTATACTCTTTACATTTGTTTTAAAATTTAAAAACACATTCTACATTTTTAATTAACGTATTCTAAACTCTCTTTCATGAAATATAGGCATCATTATAATTTTTAACATTTAGTTTAGTAAAATTTCATATACTACCTAAATTAGTGGAATTACCATTATAAAATCTTCATTTTCTAGAGAAATGCAGGCAACAAAGGTTCCAAACCTCTTTGACCATCATCTTATGCAAGTGCTCGATGAAACTATACATTAAAACCAGATTTTCATATTTTTGAAATTTTTTTCAAAATCCGTGGGTTAACCCCTTCTAAAATATTGAGTTTTCGGTAAATGCTCTATATACTGAAGTTTATACTCTTTACATTTGTTTTAAAATTTAAAAACACATTCTACATTTTTAATTAACTTATTCTAAACTCTTTTTCATGAAATATAGGAATCATTATAATTTTTTAACATTTAGTTTAGTAAAATTTCATAAACTACCTAAATTAGTGGAATTACCATTATTAAATCTTCATTTTCTAGAGAAATGGAGGCAACAAAGGTTCCAAACCTCTTTGACCATCATCTTATGCCAGTGCTCGATGAAACTATACATGAAAACCAGATTTTCATTTTCTGAATTTTTTTTCAAAATCCGTGGGTAACCCTTTCTAAAATATTGAGTTTTCGGTAAATGCTCTATATACTGAAGTTTATACTCTTTACTTTTGTTTTAAAATTTAAAAACACATTCTACATTTGAATTAACGTATTCTAAACTCTCTTTCATGAAATATAGGAATCATTATAATTTTTTAACATTTTGTTTAGTAAAATTTCATATACTGCCTAAATTAGTGGAATTACTGTTATAAAATCTTCATTTTCTAGAGAAATGGAGGCAACAAAGGTTCCAAACCTCTTTGAACATCATCTTATTTCAGTGCTCGATGAAACTATACATTAAAACCAGATTTTCATATTTTTGAATTTTTTTTCAAAATCCGTGGGTTAACCCTTTCTAAAATATTGTGTTTTCGGTAAATGCTCTATATACTGAAGTTTTACTCTTTACTTTTATTTTAAAATTTAAAAACAAATTATACATTTAATTAACGTATTCTAAACTCTCTTTCATGAAATATAGGCATCATTATAATTTTTTAACATTTAGTTTAGTAAAATTTCATATACTACCTAAATTAGTGGAATTACCATTATAAAATCTTCATTTTCTAGAGAAATGGAGGCAACAAAGGTTTCAAACTTCTTTGACCATCATCTTATGTCAGTGCTCGATGAAACTATATATTAAAATCATATTTTCATATTTTTGAATTTTTTTCAAAATCCATGGGTACCCTTTCTAAAATATCGAGTTTTCGGTAAATGCTCTATATACTGAAGTTTTACTCTTTACTTTTATTTTAAAATTTAAAAACACATTCTACATTTTAATTAACGTATTCTGAACTCTCTTTCATGATATATAGGAATCATTATAACTTTTTAACATTTAGTTTAGTATAATTTCATATACTGCCAAAATTAGTGGAATTACCGTTATAAAATCTTCATTTTCTAGAGAAATGGGGGCAACAAAGGTTCTAAACCTCTTTGACCATCATCTTATGTTAGTGCTCGATTAAACTATACACTAAAACCAGATTTTCATATTTTTGAATTTTTTTTCAAAATCCGTGGGTTAACCCCTTCTAAAATATTGAGTTTTCGGTAAATGCTCTACATACTAAAGTTTATACTCTTTACATTTGTTTTAAAATTTAAAAACACATTCTACATTTTTAATTAACGTATTCTAAACTCTCTTTCATGAAATATAGGAATCATTATAACTTTTTAACATTTAGTTTAGTATAATTTCATATACAACCTAAATTAGTGGAATTACCATTATAAAATCTTCATTTTCTAGAGAAATGGAGGCAACAAAGGTTCTAAACCTCTTTGACCATCATCTTATGTCAGTGTTCGATGAAACTATATATTAAAACCTGATTTTCAAATTTTTGAATTTTTTTCAAAATCCGTGGGTTAACCCTTTCTAAAATATTGAGTTTTCGGTAAATGCTCTATATATGAAGTTTATACTCTTTACTTTTGTTTTAAAAATTAAAAACATATTCTACACTTGAATTAACGTATTCTAAACTCTCTTTCATGAAATATAGGAATCATTATAATTTTTTAACATTTAGTTTAGTAAAATTTCATATACTGCCTAAATTAGTGGAATTACCGTTATAAATCTTCATTTTCTAGAGAAATGGAGGCAACAAAGGTTCCAAACCTCTTTGACCATCATCTTATGTCAGTGCTCGATGAAACTGTACATTAAAACCAGATATTCATATTTTTGAATTTTTTTCAAAATCCGTGGATTAACCCCTTCTAAAATATTGAGTTTTCGGTAAATGCTCTATATACTGAAGTTTATACTCTTTACTTTTGCTTTAAAATTAAAAACACATTCTACACTTGAATTAACATATTCTAAACTCTCTTTCATGAAATATAGGAATCATTATAATTTTTTAACATTTAGTTTAGTAAAATTTCATATTTTGCCTAAATTTGTGGAATTACCATTATAAATCTTCATTTTCTAGAGAAATGGAGGCAACAAAGGTTTCAAACCTCTTTGACCATCATCTTATGCCAGTGCTCGATGAAACTATACATTAAAACCAGATTTTCATATTTTTGAATTTTTTCAAAATCCGTGGGTTAGCCCCTTCTAAAATATTGAGTTTTCGGTAAATGCTCTATATACTGAAGTTTTACTTTTTACTTTTATGTTAACATTTAAAAACAAATTCTACATTTAAATTAACGTATTCTAAGCTCTCTTTCATGATATATAGGAATTATTATAACTTTTTAACATTTAGTTTAGTATAATTTCATATACTGCCTAAATTAGTGGAATTACCGTTATAAAATCTTCATTTTCTAGAGAAATGGGGGCAACAAAGGTTCTAAACCTCTTTGACCATCATCTTATGTCAAGGCTCCATGAAAATATACATTAAAACCAGAGTTTCGTATTTTTGAAATTTTTTCAAAATCTGTGGGTTAACCCCTTCTAAAATATTGAGTTTTCGGTAAATGCTCTATATACTGAAGTTTATACTCTTTACTTTTGTTTTAAATTTAAAAACACATTCTACATTTTTAATTAACGTATTCTAAACTCTCTTTCATGAAATATAGGAATCATTATAATTTTTTAACATTTAGTTTAGTAAAATTTCATATACTTCCTAAATTAGTGGAATTACCGTTATAAAATCTTTATTTTCTAGAGAAATGGGGGCAACAAAGGTTCCAAACCTCTTTGACCATCATCTTATGTCAGTGCTCGATGAAACTATACATTAAAACCAGATTTTCATTTTTTGAATTTTTTTTCAAAATCCGTAGGTTAACCCCTTCTAAAATATTGAGTTTTCGGTAAATGCTCTATATACTGAAGTTTATACTCTTTACTTTTGTTTTAAAATTTAAAAACACATTTGTACATTTGAATTAACGTATTCTAAACTGTCTTTCATGAAATATAGGAATCATTATTATTTTTTAACATTTAGTTTAGTAAAATTTCACATACTGCCGAAATTAGTGGAATTACCATTATAAAAAATCTTCATTTTCTTGGGAAATGGAGGCAACAAAGGTTCTAAACCTCTTTGACCATCATCTTAAGTCAGTGCTCGATGAAACTATACATTAAAACCAGATTTTCATATTTTTGAGTTTTTTTCAAAACCCGTGGGTTAACCCCTTCTAAAATATTGAGTTTTCGGTAAATGCTCTATATACCGAAGTTTATACTCTTTACTTTTTTAAAATTAATAATAACAATATGTTTGACTTTTTTTTGTTCACAATATAATATGTCTGATAAAATCTTCAGTTTATAGCTTACTGCTCTTGATCTCCCTGATGAGGTTTTTGGAGAGGAAGGACCTACCGGTGCGATGCTGAAGCGGAATCGGTTAGGTGACGAAGATTGAATCTCCTCAGCTCTTTACTTTTGTTTTTGTTTACTGTTTGGTTTTGTGAATCAATTATTGTCTCTGTCTTTTGTCTACCTGATATGATCATGTTAAATAATATTTCTTAATATAGTTTTTGAAACTATATGTGATGATTTTATACTCTGTATTCATCTCAGTTTACGTTTTTATTATGACAGAGGCGTGAGGCAGTAAGAGAAGCCCTCTTGCATGCCTCTGCTCACCACTACAAACGTATCTGGCCCCGCCCAGATTCCCAAGGGCTGATCACAGCCATCAACTCGAATCTCCGATCGACAGAGCTCTACGGTGTTCTATCGGATGTCGATTCAATTATCTCCTCTGATGTTTTTTCGGTTTCTTTTTCCTTTGTTTCACGTAATGTAATTTTAACGGGCCTGCAGACTCCCTGGATAAAGCCTGCCTTTGTATGAATCCTTTTGGATTGGTCCCTTAAAGCCTTTTCTTTATTTATTGAATCCTTTCAGTTATTCAGAAAAAAAAAAACGTCTCGCCATGTATCCCTACATATATATACAATATACCTATAAATGAGATATATAAAGATTTAGAATATTGTCTGCAATGATCTAGATAATCTAAATATTATTAGTATATATGTATATCCCCTTTATTAAATTAAGATATTTAAATATTAATATTTACCTAATATAAGAAAATATTTAGTATATTATAATTCTTTCAATTTTTTGAGACTTAATATTACAACTCTTTCAATTTTCCATTCACCTCAATCTTTACATGATATGGGAATCACAATGATCTAATGATCAGTGTTCTTAGTTTCTTTTTTATCTTTACTTTGTTAACCTATATAGTTTATTTCTATTTTATTTATGTTAAGCTAAGTGTTTCTATCATTTAAGTTTATCACGTTTCCAAATTCAAATTTTTTTTTTTGTTAAGTATGTGAATCTTCATTAAATCAATAATGATACAAGGAGATACAAGGTTTTGAAAGATCAAATCCTAAGTATCTAAGAAGCTAATGAAAGCATTTGTGTTGTAAAGAGCCACAAAAAAAAGTTAAAAAAGACTCTCTAGAACAATGAAGGTTTAATCTTAATCCATAAGGACAAGATTAAAGCTTTAGCTAGTCTGCAGAAAGCATAACAACCATTAAGCTACAGGAGATCTCAACTTAGTCTCATTGTCGGAACCTGCAACGAGAGAGGAGATCAGTAGAGCAGACAACCGGAGAACAGTCTGAGGCACCGCAGACCATCCCAAAGGCGACTCCAACTGGCGGACAGGCGAAGCAGGAGTGACCAAGCCCTGGTCCGGCCATCGCAACCGTCGAGGTCCACTCCAGACGTTGTACACACTCCAGAAAGACAACAAACCAAGTCCCTGTGAATCCATCCCAACACGAAGAAATCAGTAGAATACGCACCAGTGAGTACTAGCTGACAGGAAGCGGAGGTTAATACGGCAGAACTCCGGTCCCTACAAACGAGCAGAGCACAAAGGATTCCAGTTGCTAGGTATCGAGGAGGCAGATAATGGCAGACATCTTTCTTCTATAGTTTTGTATACGGAGGAGTCGGAGACTCCCATCAAAAGGCGGAAGGAAAGAAGGCACGTCCCTTAAACAAAGACAGAACAGAGTAAGGCACGAAGCCCAACCCATCTCGCGTCGGGGAAAACAAACCGTAGCTTACCAACATGCCATGGAGGCTGTCATGAAATCTGGATGGAGAAGAAGTCCCCAGCGAAGGCCTCAGCTTCGCCTTTTCATCTTGGACCGAAGGCCAGATGGGAAAGTTCTGGCTATAGCAGTCGACGGAGGAGACGAGGGAGGACAGAGGAGGTAGCAAACACACCGGAGAAGAGGAGGCAGCGACACTCAACCACTCCAATAGACCTCCAAAACAGATCTAACCCAGATCTGGTTCAAGTCAAATCCTAGATCTACAAAACGCCGATGCCTCCTGCTTAGATCTGACCACCAACGACCTCGCCACCACTCCAGAGTTGCTGAGTACACACTCAGAAACCGCTTTAGTTCACCGGATCCGACCGCAACCCGGTGAAGAACCAGAGATGATATGCAAAGAGAAGAAAGGAAAAACAGAGCTTAGCAAGATAGGAGGCTGGACACAGGAGCGTTTTGGGGTGGCGACCGACGGGTAGAGACCCTCCGTCGGCCACTGGGAGAAGAGCAGATTGGAGCGGCGAGGAGAGAAAAGGGTTCGAGGGAGAGAGAAAGGAGAAAAAAAATCTCTCACCTCTCTCTAACTTTTCTTTAAAAAATTTTTTTAATGTTCCACTCCAAATTCAAATTCATCATCATGAAATCTATGAATCTAATCCTTAGCGTGTAGGCAAAACGAAAAGGAAAAAAAAAAACGGGTAGCCAAGTTGGATTTATGCTTTTGATAGTTATTCTTTGACTAGTAATCAGTAATCACAGATCTAATATATGTTACCCGTTATTTGTTGTTGGTAAAAGTCTTGACTGCGATTCATATGTATATCGTTTTCTTTTCACATAGAAAGTACAAAGCAAATATCATTTATTTCACATAGAAAGTACAAAGCAAATATCATTTATTTGTGCCCGCTTTTGACAGCAATTTGCTTGGTCATGTTAAGCGTTTCATCATACAAGATGATTTGATTAAGTCATGGATCAATGTCTTCGTTGATTTTACTTACTAGCTTATGAGTCATATACTTTTGAAATATATAAAATATAACTTAAAAGTTTATAATCAAATAAAAATAAAGTAGTACGTAATTAGTTACAATAATTTAGTTGTTTTGTAATATATATATATATATATATATATATATATATATATATATATGTGCATGAACATAACAAAGTCACTTAATATAAACATATCCTGTATGTATACTCTGATTGGAGGCTTGAAGCATTACTGAGATAGCTCCCCAACGTATAACCAACCAGAAAGTAAAAGTAGCAATTACGAGTCTAACCATAGATGCACATGAAAGGTAATGTATTAAATATTAACAACGTCAACCAAGTCACGTTTACTTTATGGGTCAGTTTTCATGGGGTTGTGGTGATGTTTAAGTCATGAGTCAATTTTCATTGACAGTGTTAATGTAACCACTGGTACTTTTAATCTAATTAATTTTCTAATTTATAGATTATATGAGCAATCTACTCCTATAAATTCCAGTAGTAGTTCATAGATAATTCTATAAAATACTAAAAAGTTATAAGGATTATAATTAACCATAACAAATGGGAATGGCCGGTTTCACGGTAGCACTAATGCTGATAGGGGTGATAATCTATCCTTGTATCTATGGAAAAGAGTTCTCCGATCACCAGGAAATCAAAGTACAAAGTCTTTTGAAGCGGCTCAACAAGCATGCTCTTATATCCATTAAGGTACAAATCCCACATTGATTATTCATGGGAAAACAGTACTGAGGACCTAAGGTTGAATATTTCACTTTAATATTTGTAACAGAGCGAAGATGGAGATATAATAGATTGTGTTCCAATACATAGTCAACCAGCTTTTGATCATCCTCTGCTTAGAAATCACACCATCCAGGTTTTAACTTCATTTACGATCTATCTTTTGTTTATATTTACATGCATGAAGGATAGATGTTGAAACGTCAAGTTTTCGCACGTAGATGAGACCGAGCTTTATACCGGAAAGTACGTCGACGTATACCAAGAAAAAGACAAAGGCTACGCAGGCGTGGCACAAGAATGGAATATGCCCTAATAATACAGTTGCGATAAGAAGAATAATGAAAGAAGATATCTTACGATCAAACTCCATTGAGAGTTTTGGGAAAAAGATTACCTCAAGCATCCCTGAAGATAATCCAAGTAAAAACCATGAGGTACACCTTTTTATATATTGTCCTTGTGTTAAACACTAGCTCTCTAGTCTCTCTTGTGGCTTAATTTACGCTTTTCCCTTTTTCGGAGCTGGTTTAGTACGCTATCATGAATGCCATGCAAGGGACGTATTTCGGGACAAATTTTATAGTGAATATGTGGAAACCAGAAGTTCAAGTTCCCGACGAGTTCAGCTTAGCTCAGACTTGGCTCGTGTCTGGAGCTGGCACTACTCGTAATACAATTGAAGCTGGTTTTCAGGTCTTGTACTTCTTTGGTCCTTCCTTAATTACATCTTTGTTCATATGCAAAACACCTTAAGTTACCTTTGTTTGCCTTAATCTATAGGTTTATCCAAGAATATATGGTGATAATAATCTAAGATTATTTGTTTACTGGACGGTAAGTTTCCATTATCTTCCCTGAACATATTAAAAAATTGCTGATCTAAAATTTAGAGTCTTTTTTTTCTTTTCCGAAACATGTTTGTAGAGTCTAGGGTTTAGAATCTGGTGTCTAGGTCTTAAATTTAGACTTTTGTTGTATTTAAAAATAGACTTTAAAAATTTGATATAAAAGTACCTTTTAATTTTTTATGCGCACGGATTCATGTATATGTAAGAGACTATAATCATTATGGGATCTTTTTTTTTTTGAGAATAGGCCGATGGATACCAAGGGACAGGGTGTTACAATAACGCCTGTCAAGGTTTCGTTCAAAGGAGCAATAGTATCCCTGTAGGTGGAACCTTTACTACCGTCTCACAATACGACGGAGATCAATCCGAACTATCCATGCTTATATGGAAGGTACTAAAGTACTACATATATAATTTCCTTTTCTCATTTTTATTAACGATATGTGATGTAATTGAGATGTAGTCCCTATGTTATACTATATTTGCATCTCAACCCAACATGAATTGTCGAGGATGTCTAGGACGGCGAAAACTGGTGGCTAAAGGTCGGGGAAGAGCTTGTCGGTTACTGGCCTGGCCAGTTATTCAATTCTATAGGAAATGGAGCTACGATACTTCAGTGGGGAGGTGAAATCGTTAACAGGGAGACCGATGGGAAACACACAGCCACAGACATGGGAAGTGGGCATTTTGCAGAAGAAGGTTATAAGAAAGCGAGCTATTTCAGGAATCTTATGACAATTGATGAAACTAATACTCTGAGAGAACCACAAGGAATTACCCCCCAGACTGGTCATGATAACTGTTACAACATTAAGGCAGGAGATGTTGGAACTTCCTGGGGGGTTAATTTCTTCTATGGTGGTCCTGGCCAGAACGAGAGATGCCCTTGATTTGGATCAATGTTCTCAAAGATTTTGAGAATTTTACATATTTGTGTGTATTTGAATATGAACGTGTGAGTAAGTAAAAAAATCCATGTCAAAGAAGTTATTATCTGTGTCCTTGAATAATGTGTGTGTAACTGGAATTATAATATGTATGTTTGATAAAATCTTTAGTTTAAAACTTTAAATAGTCTCTTGATCTGCATATGAATATATAATTTTTTTTACCTATAATCTTGTTTATATGTTATAGAATGCATTTGTGAAGAATGGTTTGTTTCTCTTGAGTCGTATTAATAAGGAACCCAGTTGCTTAACACACAAAAAGCCTTTTTGCTATAAAAACCAAACTTGACTCCTTATGGTCGTCGTTGGACTAGAGCAATTTTTTGTGTTCAGAATGGAAAAAAGAATGATAAACATTTTTAATTTTTTTTGAAACATAATTTTTAATTAAAATCAATTAAAAGTAGTATAAAACTTCCTAGTAATTGTCTAATTGAACAACATTCTAAGGTATTCTGATACTTAAAAAGTTGTGTACCTTTTATTAAAGAAAAATAGAAACATTTTTTATTTATTTTTGTTTTAGTAAAAAACTTCAAATTCTTATATTTCGATTTCTTTAAATCCTGATATACGCCATGACTTCATACCGGTCAGTATGACTACACAGGTCTGTATGACTCGATAAAAGTAATGAGACTTCATTTAGGTATAATTAAAATGTGCTACTGATCATAGTATGGACTCATTCAAACTCACGACTAGTCACAATCAGATTCATAAAGTGGAGCAATACAACACGGTAAGAAAATACTAATGCAATTTGCAAAACCTAAACATTTTGATTTTCTAATAATATTTACATGCTTAGCAGAAAATCAACTAAAAAATCAACCTGAAATCTTCTGGATAGAGCTAGTACATCACAATGTAAACCGTAATTAACTGGAGCATTACATGACAAAGCTCGCCATATTTGCTTTACCAAAAAATTGACATATTGAGAATCAACGACAACGGCATGTGGAAATATAATCCATACATACACATGGATATACGGACGCAACGCATGACTATAGGTATTTCTAGTGATTCCTCGTATTTTCTATAAAATAAGAAATTAGATATTTTATAGAAAATACGAGGAATCCTATAACATATATCTACCGAGATGTTGATTTTATAAATTAAGTAGTCGTGAATATAATGAGATAGGTTGTTTATAATATAGACTAGATAATGGTCTGCATAATATATATCCAACTAATTCTAATTTTAATTTTTTTTTTAATTTTAGTCAAAATTATTTAATTAGTTTCAAATATTAAATTAAATATAAGATATAATTTACCTTTTTATTACAACGCAATACATATAAGTTAGGTACTTGAATTTTTTTTATTCTAGCCGTTATTGCATCTTAATGCATTTTGATTAAAATTTTACATTGTAAAATTAAAATAATATAAAAGATAAATCTAAAAATTTAAACCATAACTACCAATTATCGGGAAACATATAAAATCAAACTCTCTTCATCAAAGTCTTAATTATATTTTATTTGAATTTTTTTTCATCGGAGTTCATAGTGACGCCTATTAACAAAATCTACAATAATTAAATACTTACTTCTATTTAACTAAAATTTTACAAAACAAAAGTAATACATTATATGTCTGGTAAAAGCGGAATTTTTAATTATAACGACAAGAGATCGTATTTTTCTGACTATATTTTTTTGATTGAAAGATGATTCAGTAACATTAAAAAAAGTTTTCTTTCAAAAATAATAATAAAAATATATGATTTAATATTACTAAACTAACATCAGATGAACAAAACTATAAAATTATTGCTATAATTTGATAACACTCGCTAATAATAATTATTTCTGAATGTAATGAAAATATTTATTAAATAATCATTAAAAATATTTAAAAACTAACAATACTAAAAATTATTTATTAAACTAATGATTCAATCTAAATTATGAAATATGACAAATAAGCTCCTAGAAAATAATAGAAACTAAGTTATGATTTTAGTGTGTGGATGTGATTCCTGAAGGAGGGAGACATTTAAGAGCTTGTAATTCAGTCCAGTCTGCTCTCAAATCTGTCAATCCGCTAACATCAAAGCTTCCTACGAGAGGGGATAGATTCCAGACATCTCGAGCGAAAGGACAGTGATACAGAAGATGATTGATAGATTCGGAGCTTCCACAACGCTTGCACCTCGGATCAACGTTGATGTGTCGGGCAAGAAGTCTCTCCCCCACCGGTAGGATACCTTTCAGATTCTTCCAGGTGAACATCTTAACTTTAGGAGCTAGTTTTAGATTACAGAGTGTCTTTTTCCAGTCGAACTCCATGGTTGCTTCTCCCTCTAAAATTTCTTCGGTAAGGTCTTCATTGGTAGCATGATAGCCAGATTTTACTGAATATTTTCCATCCTTAGTGCCTAGCAATTTTAGCACATCGCTCACCCCCTTAGTACTCGGCTGGAGGCAGAGAATCCTCTGCTCTTCAAAAGGTAGTACCTCTTGGATAAGATTTATGTTCCATTCACCCGTTTCAGGGAGAAGCAAGTCCTTTACTACCAAGGTTGACGTTTGCTGCGTTGCTGGTCCCATTGGTCTCAGTGGTGTGTCTCTGTTTCTTTAGATAATAGTTATTTAATAGTGTTTAGTCTACTTATTTAAACAGTATAAATTTTTTAAACTAAATTAATTGTTAAAAATTAGAATGACATAAATGAACCTTGAAAGATAGTTTATAATACATTAATACAAATGTAGAATGTGGTTAAATATTTTTAAACAAAAATGAAAAGTATAAGCTCCAGTTAAAGAAAAACTCAATATTTTTGTAAGGGTTAACCTATAAATTTTGAGTAAAATTCAAAAAATATGACAATATTGTTTTATTGCATAGTTGCATCCTCCACTTACATATTATGATGGTCAAAGAGGTTAGGAACCTTTGTTGTCTCTGTTTCTTTAGATAATAGTGATTTAGTAGTGTTTAGTCCACTTATTTAAGCAGTATATGATTTTAAACTAAATTAATTGTTAAAAATTAGAATGACCTAAATGAACCTTGAAAGATAGTTTATAATACATTAATACAAATATAGAATGTGGTTAAATATTTTTAAACAACACTAAAGAGTATAAGCTCCATTTAACAAAAAACTCAATATTTTCGTAGGGGTTACCCTTCAAATTTTGAGTGAAATTCAAAAAATATGACAATATTGTTTTATTGCATAGTTGCATCCTCCACTTACATATTATGATGACCAAAGAGGTTAGGAACCTTTGTTGTCTCTGTTTCTTTAGATAATAGTGATTTAATAGTGTTTAGTCTACTTATTAAAGCAGTATATGATTTTAAACTAAATTAATTGTTAAAAATTAGAATGACCTAAATGAACCTTGAAAGATAGTTTATAATACATTAATACAAATATAGAATGTGGTTAAATATTTTTAAAATACACTAAAGAGTAAAAGCTCCAGTTAACGAAAAACTCAATATTTTCGTAGAGGTTAACCTACAAATTTTAAGTGAAATTAAAAAATATGAAAATATTCCTTTATTGCATAGTTGCATCCTTCACTTACATATTATGACGGCCAAAGAGGTTAGGAACCTTTGTTGTCTCCGTTTCTTTAGATAATAGTCATTTAATAGTGTTTAGTCTACTTATTTAAGCAGTATATGATTTTAAACTAAATTAATTGTTAAAATTTAGAATGATGTAAATGATCTTTGAAAGATAGTTTAGAATACATTAATACAAATGTAGAATATTGTTAAATATTTTTAAACAACACTAAAGAGTATAAGCTCCAGTTAAAGAAGAACTCAACATTTTCGTAGGGAACCTACAAATTTTGAGTGAAATTAAAAAAATATGAAAATATTTTTTATTGCATAGTTGCATCCTCCACTTACATATTATGATAGTCTAGAATACATTAATACAAATATAGAATGTGGTTAAATATTTTTAAACAAAACTAAAGAGTATAACCTCCAGTTAACGAAAAATTCAATATTTTCGTAGGAGGTTAACCTTCAAAATTTGAGTGAAATTCAAAAATATGACAATATTATTTTATTGCATAGTTGCATCCTCCACTTACATATTATGATGGCCAAAGAGGTTAGGAACCTTTGTTGTGTCCGTTTCTTTAGATAAAAGTGATTTAATAGTTTTTAGTCTACTTATTTAAGCAGTATATGATTTTAAACAAAATTAATTGTTAAAAATTAGAATGACCTAAATGAACCTTGGAAGATAGTTTATAATACATTAATACAAATATAGAATGTGGTTAAATATTTTTAAACAACACTAAAGAGTATAACCTCCAGTTAACGAAAAACTCAATATTTTCGTAGGGGTTAACCTTCAAATATTGAGTGAAATTCAAAAAATTTGACAATATTGTTTTATTGCATAGTTGCATCCTCCACTTATATATTATGATGGCCAAAGAGGTTAGGAACCTTTGTTGTCTCCGTTTCTTTAGAATATAGTGATTTAATAGTGTTTAGTCTACTTATTTAAGTAGTATATGATTTTTAACTAAATTAACTGTTAAAAATTAGAATGACCTAAATGAACCTTGAAAGATAGTTTATAATACATTAATAAAAATATAGAATATGGTTAAATATGTTTAAACAACATTAAAGAGTATAAGCTCCATTTAACAAAAAACTCAATATTTTCGTAGGGGTTGTTACCCTTCAAATTTTGAGTGAAATTCAAAAAATATGACAATATTGTTTTATTACATAGTTGCATCCTCCACTTACATATTATGATCGTCAAAGAGGTTAGAAACCTTTGTTGTCTCAGTTTCTCTAGATAACATAGATTTCATAGTGTTTAGTCCACTTATTTAAGGAGTATATGAATTTAACCTAAATTAATTTTTTAAAACTTAGAATGATGTACGTGTACATTGAAAAATAGTTTAGAATACATTAATACAAATGTAGAATGTGGTTAAATATTTTTAAACAACACCAAAGAGTATAAGCTCCCTTTAAAGAAAAACTCAATATTTTCGTAGAGGTTAACCTACAAATTTTTAGTGAAATTAAAAATATGACAATATTGTTTTATTGCATAGTTGCATCCTCCACTTACATATTATGATGGCCAAAGAGGTTAGAAACCTTTGTTGTCTCCGTTTATTTAGATAATAGTGATTTAATAGTGTTTAGTCTACTTATTTAAGCAGTATATGATTTTAAACTAAATTAATTGTTAAAAATTAGAATGACCTAAATGCACCTTGAAATAAAGTTTATAATACATTAATTCAAATATAGAATGTGGTTAAATATTTTTAAACAACACTAAAGAGTATAACCTCCAGTTAACGAAAAACTCAATATTTTCGTAGGGGTTAACCTTCAAATATTGAGTGAAATTCAAAAAATTTGACAATATTGTTTTATTGCATAGTTGCATCCTCCACTTACAAATTATGATGGCCAAAGAGGTTAGGAACCTTTGTTGTCTCCGTTTCTTTAGAATATAGTGATTTATTAGTGTTTAGACTACTTATTTAAGTAGTATATGATTTTTAACTAAATTAATTGTTAAAAATTAGAATGACCTAAATGAACCTTGAAAGATAGTTTATAATACATTAATACAAATATAGAATGTGGTTAAATATTTTTAAACAACACTAAAGTGTATAAGCTCCATTTAACAAAAAAACTCAATATTTTCGTAGGGGTTACCCTTCAAATTTTGAGTGAAATTCAAAAAAATGACAATATTGTTTTATTGCATAGTTGCATCCTCCACTTACATATTATGATGGCCAAAGAGGTTAGGAACCTTTGTTGTCTCTGTATCTTTAGATAATAGTGATTTAATAGTGTTTAGTCTACTTATTTAAGCAGTATATGATTTTAAACTAAATTAATTAAAATTTAGAATGACCTAAATGAACCTTGAAAGATAGTTTATAATACATTAATACAAATATAGAATGTGGTTAAATTTTTTTAAACAACACTAAAGAGTAAAAGCTCCAGTTAACGAAAAACTCAATATTTTCGTAGAGGTTAACCTACAAATTTTAAGTGAAATTAAAAAAATATGGCAATATTGTTTTATTGCATAGTTGCATCCTCCACTTACATATTATGATGGCCAAAGAGGTTAGAAACCTTTGTTGTCTCCGTTTGTTTAGATAATAGTGATTTAATAGTGTTTAGTCTACTTATTTAAGCAGTATATGATTTTAAACTAAATTAATTGTTAAAAATTAGAATGACCTAAATGAACCTTGAAAGATAGTTTATAATACATTAATACAAATATAGAATATGGTTAAATATTTTTAAACAACACTAAAAAAGCTCCAGTTAACGAAAAACTCAATATTTTCGTAGAGGTTAACCTACAAATTTTAAGTGAAATTAAAAAAATATGACAATATTGTTTTATTGCATAGTTTCATGCTCCACTTACAACTTATGATGGCCAAAGAGGTTATGAACCTTTATTGTCTCCGTTTCTTTAGATAATAGTGATTTAATCGTGTTTAGTCTACTTATTTAAGGTGTATATGATTTTAAACTAAATTAATTGTTAAAATTTAGAATGACCTAAATGAACCTTGAAAGTTAGTTTATAATACATTAATACAAATATAGAATGTGGTTAAATATTTTTAAACAACACTAAAGAGTATAAGCTCCATTTAACGAAAAAACTCAATATTTTCGTAGGGGTTACCCTTCAAATTTTGAGTGAAATTCAAAAAATATGACAATATTGTTTTATTGCATAGTTGCATCCTCCACTTACATATTATGATGGCCAAAGAGGTTAGGAACCTTTGTTGTCTCCGTTTCTTTAGATAATAGTGATTTAATAGTGTTTAATCTACCTATTTAAGCAGTATATGATTTTAAAATAAATTAATTGTTAAAAATTAGAATGACCTAAATGAACCTTGGAAGATAGTTTATAATACATTAATACAAATATAGAATGTGGTTAAATATTTTTAAACAAAACTAAAGAGTATAACCTCCAGTTAACGAAAAATTCAATATTTTCGTAGGAGGTTAACCTTCAAATTTTGAGTGAAATTCAAAAATATGACAATATTGTTTTATTGCATAGTTGCATCCTCCACTTACATATTATGATGGCCAAAGAGGTTAGGAACCTTTGTTGTCTCCGTTTCTTTAGATAATAGTGATTTAATAGTGTTTAGTCTACTTATTTAAGCAGTATATGATTTTAAACACAATTAATTGTTAAAAATTAGAATTACCTAAATGAACCTTGGAAGATAGTTTATAATACATTAATACAAATATAGAATGTGGTTAAATATTTTTAAACAACACTAAAGAGTATAACCTCCAGTTAACGAAAAACACAATATTTTCGTAGGGGTTAACCTTCAAATTTTGAGTGAAATTCAAAAAATATGACAATATTGTTTTATTGCATAGTTGTATCCTCCACTTAAATATTATGATGGTCAAAGAGGTTAGGAACCTTTGTTGTCTCCGTTTCTTTAGATAATAGTGATTTAATAGTGTTTAGTCTACTTATTTAAGCAGCATATGATTTTAAACAAAATTAATTGTTAAAAATTAGAATGACCTAAATGAACCTTGAAAGATAGTTTATAATACATTAATACAAATATAGAATGTGGTTAAATATTTTTAAACAACACTAAAGAGTATAAGCTCCATTTAACAAAAAACTCAATATTTTCGTAGGGGTTACCCTTCAAATTTTGAGTGAAATTCAAAAAATATGACAATATTGTTTTATTGCATAGTTGCATCCTCCACTTACATATTATGATGGCCAAAGAGGTTAGGAACCTTTGTTGTCTCCGTATCTTTAGATAATAGTGATTTAATAGTGTTTAGTCTACTTATTTAAGAAGTATATGATTTTAAACTAAATTAATTGTTAAAAATATGAATGACCTAAATGAACCTTGAAAGATAGTTTATAATACATTAATACAAATATTGAATGTGGTTAAATTTTTTTAAACAACACTAAAGAGTAAAAGCTCCAGTTAACGAAAAACTCAATATTTTCGTAGAGGTTAACCTACAAATTTTGAGTGAAATTAAAAAAATATGACAATATTGATTTATTGCATAGTTGCATCCTCCACTTACATATTATGATGGCCAAAGAGGTTAGGAACCTTTGTAGTCTCCGTTTCTTTAGCTAATAGTGATTTAATAGTGTTTAGTCAAATTATTTAAGCATTATATGATTTTAAACTAAATTAATTATTAAAAATTAGAATGACCTAAATGAACCTTGAAAGATAGTTTATAATACATTAATACAAATATAGAATGTGGTTAAATATTTTTAAACAACACTAAAGAGTAAAAGCTCCAGTTAACGAAAAACTCAATATTTTCGTAGAGGTTAACCTACAAATTTTAAGTGAAATTAAAAAAATATGACAATATTGTTAAAAATTAGAATTACCTAAATGAAATTCAAAAATATGACAATATTGTTTTATTGCATAGTTGCATCCTCCACTTATATATTATGATGGCCAAAGAGGTTAGAAACCTTTGTTGTCTCCGTTTCTTTAGATAATAGTGATTTAATAGTGTTTAGTCTACTTATTTAAGGAGTATATGATTTTAAACTAAATTAATTTTTAAAATTTAGAATGACCTAAATGAACCTTGAAAGTTAGTTTATAATACATTAATACAAATATAGAATGTGGTTAAATATTTTTAAACAACACTAAAGAGTATAAGCTCCATTTAACGAAAAAACTCAATATTTTCGTAGGGGTTACCCTTCAAATTTTGAGTGAAATTCAAAAAATATGACAATAATAGTGATTTACTAGTGTTTAGTCTACTTATTTAAGCAGTATATGATTTTAAACTAAATTAATTGTTAAAAATTAGAATGACCTAAATGAACCTTGGAAGATAGTTTATAATACATTAATACAAATATAGAATGTGGTTAAATATTTTTAAACAACACTAAAGAGTATAACCTCCAGTTAACGAAAAACTCAATATTTTCGTAGGGGTTAACCTTCAAATTTTGAGTGAAATTCAAAAATATGACAATATTGTTTTATTGCATAGTTGTATCCTCCACTTAAATATTATGATGGTCAAAGAGGTTAGGAACCTTTGTTGTCTCCGTTTATTTAGATAATAGTGATTTACTAGTGTTTAGTCTACTTATTTAAGCAGTATATGATTTTAAACTAAATTAATTGTTAAAAATTAGAATGACCTAAATGAACCTTGGAAGATAGTTTATAATACATTAATACAAATATAGAATGTGGTTAAATATTTTTAAACAACACTAAAGAGTATAACCTTTAGTTAACGAAAAACTCAATATTTTCGTAGGGGTTAACCTTCAAATTTTGAAATTTTGAGTGAAATTAAAAAAAATATGACAATATTGCTTTATTGCACAGTTGCATCCTTCACTTACATATTATGATGGCCAAAGAGGTTAGGAACCTTTGTTGTCTCCGTTTCTTTAGATAATAGTGATTTAATAGTGTTTAGTCTACTTATTTAAGCAGTATATGATTTTAAACTAAATTAATTTTTAAAATTTAGAATGACCTAAATGAACCTTGAAAGTTAGTTTATAATACATTAATACAAATATAGAATGTTGTTAAATATTTTTAAACAACACTAAAGAGTATAAGCTCCATTTAACGAAAAAACTCAATATTTTCGTAGGGGTTACCCTTCAAATTTTGAGTGAAATTCAAAAAATATGACAATATTGTTTTATTGCATAGTTGCATCCTCCACTTACATATTATGATGACCAAAGAGGTTAGGAACCTTTGTTGTCTCCGTTTCTTTAGATAATAGTGATTTAATAGTGTTTAGTCTACTTATTTAAGCAGTATATGATTTTAAACTAAATTAATTGTTAAAAATTAGAATGACCTAAATGAACCTTGGAAGATAGTTTATAATACATTAATACAAATATATAATGTGGTTAAATATTTTTAAACAAAACTAAAGAGTATAACCTCCAATTAACGAAAAATTCAATATTTTCGTAGGAGGTTAACCTTCAAATTTTGAGTGAAATTCAAAAATATGACAATATTGTTTTATTGCATAGTTGCATCCTCCACTTATATATTATGATGGCCAAAGAGGTTAGAAATCTTTGTTGTCTCCGTTTCTTTAGATAATAGTGATTTAATAGTTTTTAGTCTACTTATTTAAGCAGTATATGATTTTAAACAAAATTAAACAACACCAAAGAGTATAAGCTCCCTTTAAAGAAAAACTCAATATTTTCGTAGAGGTTAACCTACAAATTTTTAGTGAAATTAAAAATATGACAATATTGTTTTATTGCATAGTTGCATCCTCCACTTACATATTATGATGGCCAAAGAGGTTAGAAACCTTTGTTGTCTCCGTTTATTTAGATAATAGTGATTTAATAGTGTTTAGTCTACTTATTTAAGCAGTATATGATTTTAAACTAAATTAATTGTTAAAAATTAGAATGACCTAAATGCACCTTGAAATAAAGTTTATAATACATTAATTCAAATATAGAATGTGGTTAAATATTTTTAAACAACACTAAAGAGTATAACCTCCAGTTAACGAAAAACTCAATATTTTCGTAGGGGTTAACCTTCAAATATTGAGTGAAATTCAAAAAATTTGACAATATTGTTTTATTGCATAGTTGCATCCTCCACTTACAAATTATGATGGCCAAAGAGGTTAGGAACCTTTGTTGTCTCCGTTTCTTTAGAATATAGTGATTTATTAGTGTTTAGACTACTTATTTAAGTAGTATATGATTTTTAACTAAATTAATTGTTAAAAATTAGAATGACCTAAATGAACCTTGAAAGATAGTTTATAATACATTAATACAAATATAGAATGTGGTTAAATATTTTTAAACAACACTAAAGAGTATAAGCTCCATTTAACAAAAAAACTCAATATTTTCGTAGGGGTTACCCTTCAAATTTTGAGTGAAATTCAAAAAAATGACAATATTGTTTTATTGCATAGTTGCATCCTCCACTTACATATTATGATGGCCAAAGAGGTTAGGAACCTTTGTTGTCTCTGTATCTTTAGATAATAGTGATTTAATAGTGTTTAGTCTACTTATTTAAGCAGTATATGATTTTAAACTAAATTAATTAAAATTTAGAATGACCTAAATGAACCTTGAAAGATAGTTTATAATACATTAATACAAATATAGAATGTGGTTAAATTTTTTTAAACAACACTAAAGAGTAAAAGCTCCAGTTAACGAAAAACTCAATATTTTCGTAGAGGTTAACCTACAAATTTTAAGTGAAATTAAAAAAATATGGCAATATTGTTTTATTGCATAGTTGCATCCTCCACTTACATATTATGATGGCCAAAGAGGTTAGAAACCTTTGTTGTCTCCGTTTGTTTAGATAATAGTGATTTAATAGTGTTTAGTCTACTTATTTAAGCAGTATATGATTTTAAACTAAATTAATTGTTAAAAATTAGAATGACCTAAATGAACCTTGAAAGATAGTTTATAATACATTAATACAAATATAGAATATGGTTAAATATTTTTAAACAACACTAAAAAAGCTCCAGTTAACGAAAAACTCAATATTTTCGTAGAGGTTAACCTACAAATTTTAAGTGAAATTAAAAAAATATGACAATATTGTTTTATTGCATAGTTTCATGCTCCACTTACAACTTATGATGGCCAAAGAGGTTATGAACCTTTATTGTCTCCGTTTCTTTAGATAATAGTGATTTAATCGTGTTTAGTCTACTTATTTAAGGTGTATATGATTTTAAACTAAATTAATTGTTAAAATTTAGAATGACCTAAATGAACCTTGAAAGTTAGTTTATAATACATTAATACAAATATAGAATGTGGTTAAATATTTTTAAACAACACTAAAGAGTATAAGCTCCATTTAACGAAAAAACTCAATATTTTCGTAGGGGTTACCCTTCAAATTTTGAGTGAAATTCAAAAAATATGACAATATTGTTTTATTGCATAGTTGCATCCTCCACTTACATATTATGATGGCCAAAGAGGTTAGGAACCTTTGTTGTCTCCGTTTCTTTAGATAATAGTGATTTAATAGTGTTTAATCTACTTATTTAAGCAGTATATGATTTTAAAATAAATTAATTGTTAAAAATTAGAATGACCTAAATGAACCTTGGAAGATAGTTTATAATACATTAATACAAATATAGAATGTGGTTAAATATTTTTAAACAAAACTAAAGAGTATAACCTCCAGTTAACGAAAAATTCAATATTTTCGTAGGAGGTTAACCTTCAAATTTTGAGTGAAATTCAAAAATATGACAATATTGTTTTATTGCATAGTTGCATCCTCCACTTACATATTATGATGGCCAAAGAGGTTAGGAACCTTTGTTGTCTCCGTTTCTTTAGATAATAGTGATTTAATAGTGTTTAGTCTACTTATTTAAGCAGTATATGATTTTAAACACAATTAATTGTTAAAAATTAGAATTACCTAAATGAACCTTGGAAGATAGTTTATAATACATTAATACAAATATAGAATGTGGTTAAATATTTTTAAACAACACTAAAGAGTATAACCTCCAGTTAACGAAAAACACAATATTTTCGTAGGGGTTAACCTTCAAATTTTGAGTGAAATTCAAAAAATATGACAATATTGTTTTATTGCATAGTTGTATCCTCCACTTAAATATTATGATGGTCAAAGAGGTTAGGAACCTTTGTTGTCTCCGTTTCTTTAGATAATAGTGATTTAATAGTGTTTAGTCTACTTATTTAAGCAGCATATGATTTTAAACAAAATTAATTGTTAAAAATTAGAATGACCTAAATGAACCTTGAAAGATAGTTTATAATACATTAATACAAATATAGAATGTGGTTAAATATTTTTAAACAACACTAAAGAGTATAAGCTCCATTTAACAAAAAACTCAATATTTTCGTAGGGGTTACCCTTCAAATTTTGAGTGAAATTCAAAAAATATGACAATATTGTTTTATTGCATAGTTGCATCCTCCACTTACATATTATGATGGCCAAAGAGGTTAGGAACCTTTGTTGTCTTCGTATCTTTAGATAATAGTGATTTAATAGTGTTTAGTCTACTTATTTAAGAAGTATATGATTTTAAACTAAATTAATTGTTAAAAATATGAATGACCTAAATGAACCTTGAAAGATAGTTTATAATACATTAATACAAATATTGAATGTGGTTAAATTTTTTTAAACAACACTAAAGAGTAAAAGCTCCAGTTAACGAAAAACTCAATATTTTCGTAGAGGTTAACCTACAAATTTTGAGTGAAATTAAAAAAATATGACAATATTGATTTATTGCATAGTTGCATCCTCCACTTACATATTATGATGGCCAAAGAGGTTAGGAACCTTTGTAGTCTCCGTTTCTTTAGCTAATAGTGATTTAATAGTGTTTAGTCAAATTATTTAAGCATTATATGATTTTAAACTAAATTAATTATTAAAAATTAGAATGACCTAAATGAACCTTGAAAGATAGTTTATAATACATTAATACAAATATAGAATGTGGTTAAATATTTTTAAACAACACTAAAGAGTAAAAGCTCCAGTTAACGAAAAACTCAATATTTTCGTAGAGGTTAACCTACAAATTTTAAGTGAAATTAAAAAAATATGACAATATTGTTAAAAATTAGAATTACCTAAATGAAATTCAAAAATATGACAATATTGTTTTATTGCATAGTTGCATCCTCCACTTATATATTATGATGGCCAAAGAGGTTAGAAACCTTTGTTGTCTCCGTTTCTTTAGATAATAGTGATTTAATAGTGTTTAGTCTACTTATTTAAGGAGTATATGATTTTAAACTAAATTAATTTTTAAAATTTAGAATGACCTAAATGAACCTTGAAAGTTAGTTTATAATACATTAATACAAATATAGAATGTGGTTAAATATTTTTAAACAACACTAAAGAGTATAAGCTCCATTTAACGAAAAAACTCAATATTTTCGTAGGGGTTACCCTTCAAATTTTGAGTGAAATTCAAAAAATATGACAATAATAGTGATTTACTAGTGTTTAGTCTACTTATTTAAGCAGTATATGATTTTAAACTAAATTAATTGTTAAAAATTAGAATGACCTAAATGAACCTTGGAAGATAGTTTATAATACATTAATACAAATATAGAATGTGGTTAAATATTTTTAAACAACACTAAAGAGTATAACCTCCAGTTAACGAAAAACTCAATATTTTCGTAGGGGTTAACCTTCAAATTTTGAGTGAAATTCAAAAATATGACAATATTGTTTTATTGCATAGTTGTATCCTCCACTTAAATATTATGATGGTCAAAGAGGTTAGGAACCTTTGTTGTCTCCGTTTATTTAGATAATAGTGATTTACTAGTGTTTAGTCTACTTATTTAAGCAGTATATGATTTTAAACTAAATTAATTGTTAAAAATTAGAATGACCTAAATGAACCTTGGAAGATAGTTTATAATACATTAATACAAATATAGAATGTGGTTAAATATTTTTAAACAACACTAAAGACTATAACCTTCAGTTAACGAAAAACTCAATATTTTCGTAGGGGTTAACCTTCAAATTTTGAAATTTTGAGTGAAATTAAAAAAAATATGACAATATTGCTTTATTGCACAGTTGCATCCTTCACTTACATATTATGATGGCCAAAGAGGTTAGGAACCTTTGTTGTCTCCGTTTCTTTAGATAATAGTGATTTAATAGTGTTTAGTCTACTTATTTAAGCAGTATATGATTTTAAACTAAATTAATTTTTAAAATTTAGAATGACCTAAATGAACCTTGAAAGTTAGTTTATAATACATTAATACAAATATAGAATGTTGTTAAATATTTTTAAACAACACTAAAGAGTATAAGCTCCATTTAACGAAAAAACTCAATATTTTCGTAGGGGTTACCCTTCAAATTTTGAGTGAAATTCAAAAAATATGACAATATTGTTTTATTGCATAGTTGCATCCTCCACTTACATATTATGATGACCAAAGAGGTTAGGAACCTTTGTTGTCTCCGTTTCTTTAGATAATAGTGATTTAATAGTGTTTAGTCTACTTATTTAAGCAGTATATGATTTTAAACTAAATTAATTGTTAAAAATTAGAATGACCTAAATGAACCTTGGAAGATAGTTTATAATACATTAATACAAATATAGAATGTGGTTAAATATTTTTAAACAAAACTAAAGAGTATAACCTCCAATTAACGAAAAATTCAATATTTTCGTAGGAGGTTAACCTTCAAATTTTGAGTGAAATTCAAAAATATGACAATATTGTTTTATTGCATAGTTGCATCCTCCACTTATATATTATGATGGCCAAAGAGGTTAGAAACCTTTGTTGTCTCCGTTTCTTTAGATAATAGTGATTTAATAGTTTTTAGTCTACTTATTTAAGGAGTATATGATTTTAAACTAAATTAATTTTTAAAATTTAGAATGACCTAAATGAACCTTGAAAGTTAGTTTATAATACATTAATACAAATATAGAATGTGGTTAAATTTTTTTAAACAACACTAAAGAGTATAAGCTCCATTTAACGAAAAAACTCAATATTTTCGTAGGGGTTACCCTTCAAATTTTGAGTGAAATTCAAAAAATATGACAATATTGTTTTATTGCATAGTTGCATCCTCCACTTACATATTATGATGACCAAAGAGGTTAGGAACCTTTGTTGTCTCCGTTTCATTAGATAATAGTGATTTACTAGTGTTTAGTCTACTTATTTAAGCAGTATATGATTTTAAACTAAATTAATTGTTAAAAATTAGAATGACCTAAATGAACCTTGGAAGATAGTTTATAATACATTAATACAAATATAGAATGTGGTTAAATATTTTTAAACAACACTAAAGAGTATAACCTCCAGTTAACGAAAAACTCAATATTTTCGTAGGGGTTAACCTTCAAATTTTGAGTGAAATTCAAAAATATGACAATATTGTTTTATTGCATAGTTGTATCCTCCACTTAAATATTATGATGGTCAAAGAGGTTAGGAACCTTTGTTGTCTCCGTTTCTTTAGATAATAGTGATTTAATAGTTTTTAGTCTACTTATTTAAGGAGTATATGATTTTAAACTAAATTAATTGTTAAAAATTAGAATGACCTAAATGAACCTTGGAAGATAGTTTATAATACATTAATACAAATATACAATCTGGTTAAATATTTTTAAACAACACTAAAGAGTATAAGCTCCATTTAACGAAAAACTCAATATTTTCGTAGGGGTTACCCTTCAAATTTTGAGTGAAATTAAAAAAATATGACAATATTGTTTTATTGCATAGTTACATCCTCCACTTACATATTATGATGGCCAAAGAGGTTATGAACCTTTGTTGTCTCCATTTCTTTAGATAATAGTGATTTAATAGTGTTTAGTCTACTTATTTAAGGAGTATATGATTTTAAACTAAATTAATTGTTAAAATTTAGAATGACCTAAATGAACCTTGAAAGTTAGTTTATAATACATTAATACAAATATATAATGTGGTTAAATATTTTTAAACAACATTAAAGAGTATAAGATCCATTTAACGAAAAAACTCAATATTTTCGTAGGGGTTACCCTTCAAATTTTGAGTGAAATTCAAAAAATATGACAATATTGTTTCATTGCATATTTGCATCCTCCACTTACATATTATGATGGCCAAAGAGGTTAGGAACCTTTGTTGTCTCCGTTTCTTTAGATAATAGTGATTTAATAGTTTTTTGTCTACTTATTTAAGCAGTATATGATTTTAAACTAAATTAATTGTTCAAAATTAGAATGACCTAAATGAACCTTAGAAGATACTTTAAATACATTAATACAAATATAGAATGTGGTTAAATATTTTTAAACAACAGTAAGGAGAATAACCTCCAGTTAACGAAAAACTCAATATTTTCGTAGAGGTTAACCTTCAAATTTTGAGTGAAATTCCAAAAATATGACAATATTGTTTTATTGCATAGTTGCATCCTCCACTTATATATTATGATGGCCAAAGAGGTTAGAAACCTTTGTTGTCTCCGTTTCTTTAGATAATAGTGATTTAATAGTTTTTAGTCTACTTATTTAAGCAGTATATGATTTTAAACAAAATTAATTGTTTAAAATTAGAATGACCTAAATGAACCTTGGAAGATAGTTTATAATACATTAATACAAATATAGAATGTGGTTAAATATTTTTAAACAACACTAAAGAGTATAACCTCCAGTTAACAAAAAACTCAATATTTTCGTAGGGGTTACCCTTCAAATTTTGAGTGAAATTCAAAAAATATGACAATATTGTTTTATTGCATAGTTGCATCCTCCACTTACATATTATGATGACCAAAGAGGTTAGGAACCTTTGTTGTCTCCGTTTCTTTAGATAATAGTGATTTAATAGTTTTTAGTCTACTTATTTAAGCAGTATATGATTTTAAACTAAATTAATTGTTTAAAATTAGAATGACCTAAATGAACCTTGGAAGATAGTTTATAATACATTAATACAAATATACAATCTGGTTAAATATTTTTAAACAACACTAAAGAGTATAAGCTCCATTTAACGAAAAACTCAATATTTTCGTAGGGGTTACCCTTCAAATTTTGAGTGAAATTAAAAAAATATGACAATATTGTTTTATTGCATAGTTACATCCTCCACTTACATATTATGATGGCCAAAGAGGTTATGAACCTTTGTTGTCTCCGTTTCTTTAGATAATAGTGATTTAATAGTGTTTAGTCTACTTATTTAAGGAGTATATGATTTTAAACTAAATTAATTGTTAAAATTTAGAATGACCTAAATGAACCTTGAAAGTTAGTTTATAATACATTAATACAAATATAGAATGTGGTTAAATATTTTAAAACAACATTAAAGAGTATAAGCTCCATTTAACGAAAAAACTCAATATTTTCGTAGGGGTTACCCTTCAAATTTTGAGTGAAATTCAAAAAATATGACAATATTGTTTCATTGCATATTTGCATCCTCCACTTACATATTATGATGGCCAAAGAGGTTAGGAACCTTTGTTGTCTCCGTTTCTTTAGATAATAGTGATTTAATAGTTTTTTGTCTACTTATTTAAGCAGTATATGATTTTAAACTAAATTAATTGTTCAAAATTAGAATGACCTAAATGAACCTTAGAAGATACTTTAAATACATTAATACAAATATAGAATGTGGTTAAATATTTTTAAACAACAGTAAGGAGAATAACCTCCAGTTAACGAAAAACTCAATATTTTCGTAGAGGTTAACCTTCAAATTTTGAGTGAAATTCCAAAAATATGACAATATTGTTTTATTGCATAGTTGCATCCTCCACTTATATATTATGATGGCCAAAGAGATTAGAAACCTTTGTTGTCTCCGTTTCTTTAGATAATAGTGATTTAATAGTTTTTAGTCTACTTATTTAAGCAGTATATGATTTTAAACTAAATTAATTGTTTAAAATTAGAATGACCTAAATGAACCTTGGAAGATAGTTTATAATACATTAATACAAATATAGAATGTGGTTAAATATTTTTAAACAACACTAAAGAGTATAACCTCCAGTTAACAAAAAACTCAATATTTTCGTAGGGGTTACCCTTCAAATTTTGAGTGAAATTCAAAAAATATGACAATATTGTTTTATTGCATAGTTGCATCCTCCACTTACATATTATGATGACCAAAGAGGTTAGGAACCTTTGTTGTCTCCGTTTCTTTAGATAATAGTGATTTAATAGTTTTTAGTCTACTTATTTAACGAGTATATGATTTTAAACTAAATTAATTTTTAAAATTTAGAATGACCTAAATGAACCTTGAAAGTTAGTTTATAATACATTAATACAAATATAGAATGTGGTTAAATATTTTTAAACAACACTAAAGAGTATAACCTCCAGTTAACGAAAAACTCAATATTTTCGTAGGGGTTAACCTTCAAATTTTGAGTGAAATTCAAAAAATATGACAATATTGTTTTATTGCATAGTTGTGTCCTCCACTTATATATTATGATGGTCAAAGAGGTTAGGAACCTTTGTTGTCTCCGTTTCTTTAGATAATAGTGAATTACTAGTGTTTAGTCTACTTATTTAAGCAGTATATGATTTTAAACTAAATTAATTGTTAAAAATTTGAATGACCTAAATGAACCTTGGAAGATAGTTTATAATACATTAATACAAATATAGAATGTGGTTAAATATTTTTAAACAACACTAAAGAGTATAACCTCCAGTTAACGAAAAACTCAATATTTTCGTAGGGGTTAACCTTCAAATTTTGAGTGAAATTCAAAAATATGACAATATTGTTTTATTGCATAGTTGTATCCTCCACTTAAATATTATGATGGTCAAAGAGGTTAGGAACCTTTGTTGTCTCCGTTTCATTAGATAATAGTGATTTACTAGTGTTTAGTCTACTTATTTAAGCAGTATATGATTTTAAACTAAATTAATTGTTAAAAATTAGAATGACCTAAATGAACCTTGGAAGATAGTTTATAATACATTAATACAAATATAGAATGTGGTTAAATATTTTTAAACAACACTAAAGAGTATAACCTCCAGTTAACGAAAAACTCAATATTTTCGTAGGGGTTAACCTTCAAATTTTGAGTGAAATTCAAAAATATGACAATATTGTTTTATTGCATAGTTGTATCCTCCACTTAAATATTATGATGGTCAAAGAGGTTAGGAACCTTTGTTGTCTCCGTTTCTTTAGATAATAGTGATTTAATAGTTTTTAGTCTACTTATTTAAGGAGTATATGATTTTAAACTAAATTAATTGTTAAAAATTAGAATGACCTAAATGAACCTTGGAAGATAGTTTATAATACATTAATACAAATATACAATCTGGTTAAATATTTTTAAACAACACTAAAGAGTATAAGCTCCATTTAACGAAAAACTCAATATTTTCGTAGGGGTTACCCTTCAAATTTTGAGTGAAATTAAAAAAATATGACAATATTGTTTTATTGCATAGTTACATCCTCCACTTACATATTATGATGGCCAAAGAGGTTATGAACCTTTGTTGTCTCCATTTCTTTAGATAATAGTGATTTAATAGTGTTTAGTCTACTTATTTAAGGAGTATATGATTTTAAACTAAATTAATTGTTAAAATTTAGAATGACCTAAATGAACCTTGAAAGTTAGTTTATAATACATTAATACAAATATATAATGTGGTTAAATATTTTTAAACAACATTAAAGAGTATAAGATCCATTTAACGAAAAAACTCAATATTTTCGTAGGGGTTACCCTTCAAATTTTGAGTGAAATTCAAAAAATATGACAATATTGTTTCATTGCATATTTGCATCCTCCACTTACATATTATGATGGCCAAAGAGGTTAGGAACCTTTGTTGTCTCCGTTTCTTTAGATAATAGTGATTTAATAGTTTTTTGTCTACTTATTTAAGCAGTATATGATTTTAAACTAAATTAATTGTTCAAAATTAGAATGACCTAAATGAACCTTAGAAGATACTTTAAATACATTAATACAAATATAGAATGTGGTTAAATATTTTTAAACAACAGTAAGGAGAATAACCTCCAGTTAACGAAAAACTCAATATTTTCGTAGAGGTTAACCTTCAAATTTTGAGTGAAATTCCAAAAATATGACAATATTGTTTTATTGCATAGTTGCATCCTCCACTTATATATTATGATGGCCAAAGAGGTTAGAAACCTTTGTTGTCTCCGTTTCTTTAGATAATAGTGATTTAATAGTTTTTAGTCTACTTATTTAAGCAGTATATGATTTTAAACAAAATTAATTGTTTAAAATTAGAATGACCTAAATGAACCTTGGAAGATAGTTTATAATACATTAATACAAATATGGAATGTGGTTAAATATTTTTAAACAACACTAAAGAGTATAACCTCCAGTTAACAAAAAACTCAATATTTTCGTAGGGGTTACCCTTCAAATTTTGAGTGAAATTCAAAAAATATGACAATATTGTTTTATTGCATAGTTGCATCCTCCACTTACATATTATGATGACCAAAGAGGTTAGGAACCTTTGTTGTCTCCGTTTCTTTAGATAATAGTGATTTAATAGTTTTTAGTCTACTTATTTAAGCAGTATATGATTTTAAACTAAATTAATTGTTTAAAATTAGAATGACCTAAATGAACCTTGGAAGATAGTTTATAATACATTAATACAAATATACAATCTGGTTAAATATTTTTAAACAACACTAAAGAGTATAAGCTCCATTTAACGAAAAACTCAATATTTTCGTAGGGGTTACCCTTCAAATTTTGAGTGAAATTAAAAAAATATGACAATATTGTTTTATTGCATAGTTACATCCTCCACTTACATATTATGATGGCCAAAGAGGTTATGAACCTTTGTTGTCTCCGTTTCTTTAGATAATAGTGATTTAATAGTGTTTAGTCTACTTATTTAAGGAGTATATGATTTTAAACTAAATTAATTGTTAAAATTTAGAATGACCTAAATGAACCTTGAAAGTTAGTTTATAATACATTAATACAAATATAGAATGTGGTTAAATATTTTAAAACAACATTAAAGAGTATAAGCTCCATTTAACGAAAAAACTCAATATTTTCGTAGGGGTTACCCTTCAAATTTTGAGTGAAATTCAAAAAATATGACAATATTGTTTCATTGCATATTTGCATCCTCCACTTACATATTATGATGGCCAAAGAGGTTAGGAACCTTTGTTGTCTCCGTTTCTTTAGATAATAGTGATTTAATAGTTTTTTGTCTACTTATTTAAGCAGTATATGATTTTAAACTAAATTAATTGTTCAAAATTAGAATGACCTAAATGAACCTTAGAAGATACTTTAAATACATTAATACAAATATAGAATGTGGTTAAATATTTTTAAACAACAGTAAGGAGAATAACCTCCAGTTAACGAAAAACTCAATATTTTCGTAGAGGTTAACCTTCAAATTTTGAGTGAAATTCCAAAAATATGACAATATTGTTTTATTGCATAGTTGCATCCTCCACTTATATATTATGATGGCCAAAGAGATTAGAAACCTTTGTTGTCTCCGTTTCTTTAGATAATAATGATTTAATAGTTTTTAGTCTACTTATTTAAGCAGTACTAGAGCTGGACCCGTCCGATCGGACGGGTACTTATTTTCATTTTTTATATATAAATAAATATTATTTAAATATCTATCGGTTTATATTTTTAAATATCATATTTCTAAATTTTTATAAACACAACGATCAAATAGTCTATGTACTGTAAAAATAGTAACACGTGCCCGTTATTAAACTTTTGACAAATTAATATTGACCTATTGATAGTTTGAGTAATATTTCTTGTAACATGAAATTGTTTGTCAAATGTAAAAATAATTTAAATATTTTGATCAGATATGGATAATATGGTAGGATTTAATACATTAGAAAAAAGAATATTTGGTTATAAACATTAAATATTGTTTTACAAGTAATACAAAGATATTTAAATTTCAGTATTGAATTTTTTTGTTGAAATGGATAAACATATATTCTAGAAATTCTTGAAAATATATAATCTTAGGTGGGATTTAATTATATTAAAATAATATTCAGTTACAAATATTTCATCTTGTTCTATAAATAGTTTAAATATATTTAAAATCTTAGCATATATAGATTTTATTTTTCAAAATAATTAATGGTAAGTTAAACATATATTTTAGGAATATTCATAATATTGTTTAATATCAAATTTAAATTTGAATTTTTTTCAAAATAATTAATGGTAATGTTATCCAAGTTTAATATATTGTTAAAATCGATTTTAAATATGAATATTCCTAAAAATCAGCTAGTTTATTTCAGGAAATATATTAAATACGAAAATTAAGTTAAAGTTGATTTAGGAAATTGTTTAATAAATAGGAAAAGACAATTTTAGGAAAATCGATTTTAAATATGAATATTCCTAAAAATCAGCTAATTTATTATAGGAAATATATTAAATACGAAAATTAAATTAAAACTGATTTAGGAAATTGTTTAATAAATAAGAAAAGACAATGATTGCTTAAAAATAGGTTCATTTAATTACTTCAGTGGCATACCATTGTAAATAAAAGTGAAAACTTAGGGGTATTTTATATGTGTACTTCTGAATTAATAAAGTAGATATGATTTTAAACTAAATTAATTGTTTAAAATTAGAATGACCTAAATGAACCTTGGAAGATAGTTTATAATACATTAATACAAATATAGAATGTGGTTAAATATTTTTAAACAACACTAAAGAGTATAACCTCCAGTTAACAAAAAACTCAATATTTTCGTAGGGGTTACCCTTCAAATTTTGAGTGAAATTCAAAAAATATGACAATATTGTTTTATTGCATAGTTGCATCCTCCACTTACATATTATGATGACCAAAGAGGTTAGGAACCTTTGTTGTCTCCGTTTCTTTAGATAATAGTGATTTAATAGTTTTTAGTCTACTTATTTAACGAGTATATGATTTTAAACTAAATTAATTTTTAAAATTTAGAATGACCTAAATGAACCTTGAAAGTTAGTTTATAATACATTAATACAAATATAGAATGTGGTTAAATATTTTTAAACAACACTAAAGAGTATAACCTCCAGTTAACGAAAAACTCAATATTTTCGTAGGGGTTAACCTTCAAATTTTGAGTGAAATTCAAAAAATATGACAATATTGTTTTATTGCATAGTTGTGTCCTCCACTTATATATTATGATGGTCAAAGAGGTTAGGAACCTTTGTTGTCTCCGTTTCTTTAGATAATAGTGATTTAATAGTGTTTAGTCTACTTATTTAAGCAGTATATGATTTTAAACTAAATTAATTGTTAAAAATTAGAATGACCTAAATGAACCTTAGAAGATACTTTAAATACATTAATACAAATATAGAATGTGGTTAAATATTTTTAAACAACAGTAAGGAGAATAACCTCCAGTTAACGAAAAACTCAATATTTTCGTAGAGGTTAACCTTCAAATTTTGAGTGAAATTCCAAAAATATGACAATATTGTTTTATTGCATAGTTGCATCCTCCACTTATATATTATGATGGCCAAAGAGGTTAGAAACCTTTGTTGTCTCCGTTTCTTTAGATAATAGTGATTTAACAGTTTTTAGTCTACTTATTTAAGCAGTATATGATTTTAAACAAAATTAATTGTTTAAAATTAGAATGACCTAAATGAACCTTGGAAGATAGTTTATAATACATTAATACAAATATAGAATGTGGTTAAATATTTTTAAACAACACTAAATAGTATAACCTCCAGTTAACGAAAAATTCAATATTTTCGTAGGAGGTTAACCTTCAAATTTTGAGTGAAATTCAAAAATATGACAATATTGTTTTATTGCATAGTTGCATCCTCCACTTATATATTATGATGGCCAAAGAGGTTAGAAACCTTTGTTGTCTCCGTTTCTTTAGATAATAGTGATTTAATAGTTTTTAGTCTACTTATTTAAGGACTATATGATTTTAAACTAAATTAATTTTTAAAATTTAGAATGACCTAAATGAACCTTGAAAGTTAGTTTATAATACATTAATACAAATATAGAATGTGGCTAAATATTTTTAAACAACAGTAAGGACAATAACCTCCAGTTAACGAAAAACTCAATATTTTCGTAGAGGTTAACCTTGAAATTTTGAGTGAAATTCCAAAAATATGACAATATTGTTTTATTGCATAGTTGCATCCTCCACTTATATATTATGATGGCCAAAGAGGTTAGAAACCTTTCTTGTCTCCGTTTCTTTAGATAATAGTGATTTAATAGTGTTTAGTCTACTTATTTAAGCAGTATATGATTTTAAACTAAATTAATTGTTAAAAATATGAATGACCTAAATGAACCTTAGAAGATACTTTAAATACATTAATACAAATATAGAATGTGGTTAAATATATTTAAACAACAGTAAGGAGAATAAGCTCCATTTAACGAAAAAACTCAATATTTTCGTAGGGGTTACCCTTTAAATTTTGAGTGAAATTCAAAAAATATGACAATAATAGTGATTTACTAGTGTTTAGTCTACTTATTTAAGCAGTATATGATTTTAAACTAAATTAATTGTTAAAAATTAGAATGACCTAAATGAACCTTGGAAGATAGTTTATAATACATTAATACAAATATAGAATGTGGTTTAATATTTTTAAACAACACTAAAGAGTATAACCTTCAGTTAACGAAAAACTCAATATTTTCGTAGGGGTTAACCTTCAAATTTTGAAATTTTGAGTGAAATAAAAAAAAATATGACAATATTGCTTTATTGCACAGTTGCATCCTTCACTTACATATTATGATGGCCAAAGAGGTTAGGAACCTTTGTTGTCTCCGTTTCTTTAGATAATAGTGATTTAATAGTGTTTAGTCTACTTATTTAGGCAGTATATGATTTTAAACTAAATTAATTGTTAAAAATTAGAATGACCTAAATGAACCTTGGAAGATAGTTTATAATACATTAATACAAATATAGAATGTGGTTAAATATTTTTAAACAAAACTAAAGAGTATAACCTCCAGTTAACGAAAAATTCAATATTTTCGTAGGAGGTTAACCTTCAAATTTTGAGTGAAATTCAAAAATATGACAATATTGTTTTATTGCATAGTTGCATCCTCCACTTACATATTATGATGGCCAAAGAGGTTAGGAACCTTTGTTGTCTCCGTTTTCTTTAGTTAATAGTGATTTAATAGTTTTTAGTCTACTTATTTAAGCAGTATAGGATTTTAAACAAAATTAATTGTTAAAAATTAGAATGACCTAAATGAACCTTGGAAGATAGTTTATAATACATTAATACAAATATAGAATGTGGTTAAATATTTTTAAACAACACTAAATAGTATAACCTCCAGTTAACGAAAAACTCAATATTTTCGTAGGGGTTAACCTTCAAATTTTGAGTGAAATTCAAAAAATATGACAATATTGTTTTATTGCATAGATGTATCCTCCACTTAAATATTATGATGGTCAAAGAGGTTAGGAACCTTTGTTGTCTCCGTTTCTTTAGATAATAGTGATTTAATAGTTTTTAGTCTACTTATTTAAGCAGCATATGATTTTAAACAAAATTAATTGTTAAAAATTAGAATGACCTAAATGAACCTTGGAAGATAGTTTATAATACATTAATACAAATCTAGAATGTGGTTAAATATTTTTAAACAAAAGTAATGAGTATAACCTCCAGTTAACGAAAAATTAAATATTTTCGTAGAAGGTTTATCTTCAAATTTTGAGTGAAATTCAAAAATATGAAAATATTATTTTATTGCATAGCTGCATCCTCCACTTACATATTATGATGGCCAAAGAGGTTAGGAACCTTTGTTGTCTCCGTTTCTTTAGATAATAGTGATTTAATAGTTTTTTGTCTACTTATTTAAGCAGTATATGATTTTAAACTAAATTAATTGTTAAAAATTAGAATGACCTAAATGAACCTTAGAAGATACTTTAAATACATTAATACAAATATAGAATGTGGTTAAATATTTTTAAACAACAGTAAGGAGAATAACCTCCAGTTAACGAAAAACTCAATATTTTCGTAGAGGTTAACCTTCAAATTTTGAGTGAAATTCCAAAAATATGACAATATTGTTTTATTGCATAGTTGCACCCTCCACTTACATATTATGATGGCCAAAGAGGTTAGGAACCTTTGTTGTCTCCGTTTCTCTAGATAATAGTGATTTAATAGTGTTTAGTCTACTTATTTAAGCAGTATAAGATTTTAAACTAAATTAATTGTTAAAATTTTGAATGACCTAAATGAACCTTGGAAGATAGTTTATAATACATTAATACAAATATAGAATGTGTGTAAATATTTTTAAACAACACTAAAGAGTATAACCTCCAGTTAACGAAAAACTCAATATTTTCGTAGGGGTTAACCTTCAAATTTTGAGTGAAATTCCAAAAATATGACAATATTGTTTTATTGCATAGTTGTATCCTCCACTTAAATATTATGATGGTCAAAGAGGTTAGGAACCTTTGTTGTCTCCGTTTCTTTAGATAATAGTGATTTACTAGTGTTTAGTCTACTTATTTAAGCAGTATATGATTTTAAACTAAATTAATTGTTAAAAATTAGAATGACCTAAATGAACCTTGGAAGATAGTTTATAATACATTAATACAAATATAGAATGTGGTTTAAAATTTTTAAACAACACTAAAGAGTATAACCTTCAGTTAACGAAAAACTCAATATTTTCGTAGGGGTTAACCTTCAAATTTTGAAATTTTGAGTGAAATTAAAAAAAATATGACAATATTGCTTTATTGCACAGTTGCATCCTTCACTTACATATTATGATGGCCAAAGAGGTTAGGAACCTTTGTTGTCTCCGTTTCTTTAGATAATAGTGATTTAATAGTGTTTAGTCTACTTATTTAGGCAGTATATGATTTTAAACTAAATTAATTGTTAAAAATTAGAATGACCTAAATGAACCTTGGAAGATAGTTTATAATACATTAATACAAATATAGAATGCGGTTAAATATTTTTAAACAACACTAAAGAGTATAAGCTCCATTTAACGAAAAACTCAATATTTTCGTAGGGGTTAACCTTCAAATTTTGAGTGAAATTCAAAAAATATGACAATATTGTTTTATTGCATAGTTGCATCCTCCACTTACATATTATGAAGGCCAAAGAGGTTAGGAACCTTTGTTGTCTCCGTTTCTTTAGATAATAGTGATTTAATAGTGTTTAGTCTACTTATTTAAGCAGTATATGATTTTAAACTAAATTAATTGTTAAAAATTAGAATGACCTAAATGAACCTTGGAAGATAGTTTATAATACATTAATACAAATATAGAATGTGGTTAAATATTTTTAAACAACACTAAAGAGTATAACCTCCAGTTAACGAAAAACTCAATATTTTCGTAGGGGTTAACCTTCAAATTTTGAGTGAAATTCAAAAATATGACAATATTGTTTTATTGCATAGTTGTATCCTCCACTAAAATATTATGATGGTCAAAGAGGTTAGGAACCTTTGTTGTCTCCGTTTCTTTAGATAATAGTGATTTACTAGTGTTTAGTCTACTTATTTAAGCAGTATATGATTTTAAGCTAAATTAATTGTTAAAAATTAGAATGACCTAAATGAACCTTTGAAGATAGTTTATAATACATTAATACAAATATAGAATGTGGTTAAATATTTTTAAACAACACTAAAGAGTATTTAACGAAAAAACTCGATATTTTCGTAGGGGTTACCCTTCAAATTTTGAGTGAAATTCAAAAAATATGACAATATTGTTTTATTGCATAGTTGCATCCTCCACTTACATATTATGATGGCCAAAGAGGTTAGGAACCTTCGTTGTCTCCGTTTCTTTAGATAATAGTGATTTCATAGTGTTTAGTCTACTTATTTAAGCAGTATATGATTTTAAACTAAATTAATTGTTAAAAATTAGAATAACCTAAATGAACCTTGGAAGATAGTTTATAATACATTAATACAAATATAGAATGTGGTTAAATATTTTTAAACAACACTAAAGAGTATAAGCTCCATTTAACGAAAAACTCAATATTTTCGTAGGGGTTACCCTTCAAATTTTGAGTGAAATTCAAAAAATATGACAATATTGTTTTATTGCATAGTTGCATCCTCCACTTACATATTATGAAGGCCAAAGAGGTTAGGAACCTTTGTTGTCTCCGTTTCTTTAGATAATAGTGATTTAATAGTGTTTAGTCTACTTATTTAAGCAGTATATGATTTTAAACTAAATTAATTGTTAAAAATTAGAATGACCTAAATGAACGTTGGAAGATAGTTTATAATACATTAATACAAATATAGAATGTGGTTTAATATTTTTAAACAACACTAAAGAGTATAACCTCCAGTTAACGAAAAACTCAATATTTTCGTAGGGGTTAACCTTCAAATTTTGAGTGAAATTCAAAAAATATGACAATATTGTTTTATTGCATAGTTGTGTCCTCCACTTATATATTATGATGGTCAAAGAGGTTAGGAACCTTTGTTGTCTCCGTTTCTTTAGATAATAGTGATTTAATAGTGTTTAGTCTACTTATTTAAGCAGTATATGATTTTAAACTAAATTAATTGTTAAAAATTAGAATAACCTAAATGAACCTTGGAATATAGTTTATAATACATTAACACAAATATTGAATGTGGTTAAATATTTTTTAAATAAACTAAAGAGTATAACCTTCAGTTAACGAAAAACTCAATATTTTCGTAGAGGTTAACCTTCAAATTTTGAAATTTTGAGTGAAATTAAAAAAAATATGACAATATTGCTTTATTGCACAGTTGCATCCTTCACTTACATATTATGATGGCCAAAGAGGTTAGGAACCTTTGTTGTCTCCGTTTCTTTAGATAATAGTGATTTAATAGTGTTTAGTCTACTTATTTAGGCAGTATATGATTTTAAACTAAATTAATTGTTAAAAATTAGAATGACCTAAATGAACCTTGGAAGATAGTTTATAATACATTAATACAAATATAGAATGTGGTTAAATATTTTTAAACAACACTAATGAGTATAAGCTCCATTTAACGAAAAACTCAATATTTTCGTAGGGGTTACCCTTCAAATTTTGAGTGAAATTCAAAAAATATGAAAATATTGTTTTATTGCATAGTTGCATCCTCCACTTACATATTATGAAGGCCAAAGAGGTTAGGAACCTTTGTTGTCTCCGTTTCTTTAGATAATAGTGATTTAATAGTGTTTAGTCTACTTATTTAAGCAGTACATGATTTTAAACTAAATTAATTGTTAAAAATTAGAATGACCTAAATGAACCCTGGAAGATAGTTTATAATACATTAATACAAATATAGAATGTGGTTAAATATTTTTAAACAACACTAAAGAGTATAAGCTCCATTTAACGAAAAACTCAATATTTTCGTAGGGGTTACCCTTCAAATTTTGAGTGAAATTCAAAAAATATGACAATATTGTTTTATTGCATAGTTGCATCCTCCACTTACATATTATGAAGGCCAAAGAGGTTAGGAACCTTTGTTGTCTCCGTTTCTTTAGATAATAGTGATTTAATAGTGTTTAGTCTACTTATTTAAGCAGTATATGATTTTAAACTAAATTAATTGTTAAAAATTAGAATGACCTAAATGAACCTTAGAAGATAGTTTATAATACATTAATACAAATATAGAATGTGGTTTAATATTTTTAAACAACACTAAAGAGTATAACCTCCTGTTAACGAAAAACTCAATATTTTCGTAGGGGTTAACCTTCAAATTTTGAGTGAAATTCAAAAAATATGACAATATTGTTTTATTGCATAGTTGTGTCCTCCACTTATATATTATGATGGTCAAAGAGGTTAGGAACCTTTGTTGTCTCCGTTTCTTTAGATAATAGTGATTTAATAGTGTTTAGTCTACTTATTTAAGCAGTATATGATTTTAAACTAAATTAATTGTTAAAAATTAGAATAACCTAAATGAACCTTGGAATATAGTTTATAATACATTAACACAAATATTGAATGTGGTTAAATATTTTTTAACAACACTAAAGAGTATAACCTTCAGTTAACGAAAAACTCAATATTTTCGTAGAGGTTAACCTTCAAATTTTGAAATTTTGAGTGAAATTAAAAAAAATATGACAATATTGCTTTATTGCACAGTTGCATCCTTCACTTACATATTATGATGGCCAAAGAGGTTAGGAACCTTTGTTGTCTCCGTTTCTTTAGATAATAGTGATTTAATAGTGTTTAGTCTACTTATTTAGGCAGTATATGATTTTAAACTAAATTAATTGTTAAAAATTAGAATGACCTAAATGAACCTTGGAAGATAGTTTATAATACATTAATACAAATATAGAATGCGGTTAAATATTTTTAAACAACACTAAAGAGTATAAGCTCCATTTAACGAAAAACTCAATATTTTCGTAGGGGTTACCCTTCAAATTTTGAGTGAAATTCAAAAAATATGACAATATTGTTTTATTGCATAGTTGCATCCTCCACTTACATATTATGAAGGCCAAAGAGGTTAGGAACCTTTGTTGTCTCCGTTTCTTTAGATAATAGTGATTTAATAGTGTTTAGTCTACTTATTTAGGCAGTATATGATTTTAAACTAAATTAATTGTTAAAAATTAGAATGACCTAAATGATCCTTGGAAGATAGTTTATAATACATTAATACAAATATAGAATGTGGTTAAATATTTTTAAACAACACTAAAGAGTATAAGCTCCATTTAACGAAAAACTCAATATTTTCGTAGGGGTTATCCTTCAAATTTTGAGTGAAATTCAAAAAATATGACAATATTGTTTTATTGCATAGTTGCATCCTCCACTTACATATTATGAAGGCCAAAGAGGTTAGGAACCTTTGTTGTCTCCGTTTCTTTAGATAATAGTGATTTAACAGTGTTTAGTCTACTTATTTAAGCAGTATATGATTTTAAACTAAATTAATTGTTAAAAATTAGAATGACCTAAATGAACCTTGGAAGATAGTTTATAATACATTAATACAAATATAGAATGTGGTTTAATATTTTTAAACAACACTAAAGAGTATAACCTCCAGTTAACGAAAAACTCAATATTTTCGTATGGGTTATCCTTCAAATTTTGAGTGAAATTCAAAAAATATGGCAATATTGTTTTATTGCATAGTTGTATCCTCCACTTATATATTATGATGGTCAAAGAGGTTAGGAACCTTTGTTGTCTCCGTTTCTTTAGATAATAGTGATTTAATAGTGTTTAGTCTACTTATTTAAGCAGTATATGATTTTAAACTAAATTAATTGTTAAAAATTAGAATAACCTAAATGAACCTTGGAATATAGTTTATAATACATTAACACAAATATTGAATGTGGTTAAATATTTTTAAACAACACTAAAGAGTATAACCTCCAGTTAACGAAAAAACTCAATATTTTCGTAGGGGTTAACCTTCAAATTTTTAAATTTTGAGTGAAATTAAAAAAATATGACAATATTGCTTTATTGCATAGTTTCATCCTTCAATTATATATTATGATGGCCAAAGAGGTTAGGAACCTTTTTTGTTTCCGTTTCTTTTGATAATAGTGATTTAATAGTGTTTAGTCTACTTATTTTAGCAGTATATGATTTTAAACTAAATTAATTGTTAAAAATTTGAATGACCTAAATGAACCTTGGAAGATAGTTTATAATACATTAATACAAATATAGAATGTGGTTAAATATTTTTAAACAACACTAAAGATTATAACCTCCAGTTAACGAAAAACTCAATATTTTCGTAGGGGTTACCATTCAAATTTTGAGTGAAATTCAAAAAATATGACAATATTGTTTTATTGCATAGTTGCATCCTCCACTTACATATTATGAAGGCCAAAGAGGTTAGGAACCTTTGTTGTCTCCGTTTCTTTAGATAATAGTGATTTAATAGTGTTTAGTCTACTTATTTAAGCAGTATATGATTTTAAACTAAATTAATTGTTAAAAATTAGAATGACCTAAATGAACCTTGGAAGATAATTTATAATACATTAATACAAATATAGAATTTGGTTAAATATTTTTAAACAACACTAAAGAGTATAAGCTCCATTTAACGAAAAACTCAATATTTTCGTAGGGGTTAACCTTCAAATTTTGAGTGAAATTCAAAAATATGACAATATTGTTTTATTGCATAGTTGTATCCTCCACTAAAATATTATGATGGTCAAAGAGGTTAGGAACCTTTGTTGTCTCCGTTTCTTTAGATAATAGTGATTTACTAGTGTTTAGTCTACTTATTTAAGCAGTATATGATTTTAAGCTAAATTAATTGTTAAAAATTAGAATGACCTAAATGAACCTTTGAAGATAGTTTATAATACATTAATACAAATATAGAATGTGGTTTAATATTTTTAAACAACACTAAAGAGTATAAGCTCTATTTAACGAAAAAACTCAATATTTTCGTAGGGGTTACCCTTCATATTTTGAGTGAAATTCAAAAAATATGACAATATTGTTTTATTTCATAGTTGCATCCTCCACTTACATATTATGATGGCCAAAGAGGTTAGGAACCTTTGTTGTCTCTGTTTCTTTATATAATAGTGATTTAATAGTGTTTAGTCTACTTATTTAAGCAGTATATGATTTTAAACTAAATTAATTGTTAAAAATTAGAATAACCTAAATGAACCTTGGAATATAGTTTATAATACATTAACACAAATATTGAATGTGGTTAAATATTTTTTAACAACACTAAAGAGTATAACCTTCAGTTAACGAAAAACTCAATATTTTCGTAGAGGTTAACCTTCAAATTTTGAAATTTTGAGTGAAATTAAAAAAAATATGACAATATTGCTTTATTGCACAGTTGCATCCTTCACTTACATATTATGATGGCCAAAGAGGTTAGGAACCTTTGTTGTCTCCGTTTCTTTAGATAATAGTGATTTAATAGTGTTTAGTCTACTTATTTAGGCAGTATATGATTTTAAACTAAATTAATTGTTAAAAATTAGAATGACCTAAATGAACCTTGGAAGATAGTTTATAATACATTAATACAAATATAGAATGCGGTTAAATATTTTTAAACAACACTAAAGAGTATAAGCTCCATTTAACGAAAAACTCAATATTTTCGTAGGGGTTAACCTTCAAATTTTGAGTGAAATTCAAAAAATATGAAAATATTGTTTTATTGCATAGTTGCATCCTCCACTTACATATTATGAAGGCCAAAGAGGTTAGGAACCTTTGTTGTCTCCGTTTCTTTAGATAATAGTGATTTAATAGTGTTTAGTCTACTTATTTAAGCAGTATATGATTTTAAACTAAATTAATTGTTAAAAATTAGAATGACCTAAATGAACCTTGGAAGATAGTTTATAATACATTAATACAAATATAGAATGTGGTTAAATATTTTTAAACAACACTAAAGAGTATAACCTCCAGTTAACGAAAAACTCAATATTTTCGTAGGGGTTAACCTTCAAATTTTGAGTGAAATTCAAAAATATGACAATATTGTTTTATTGCATAGTTGCATCCTCCACTTACATATTATGAAGGCCAAAGAGGTTAGGAACCTTTGTTGTCTCCGTTTCTTTAGATAATAGTGATTTAATAGTGTTTAGTCTACTTATTTAGGCAGTATATGATTTTAAACTAAATTAATTGTTAAAAATTAGAATGACCTAAATGATCCTTGGAAGATAGTTTATAATACATTAATACAAATATAGAATGTGGTTAAATATTTTTAAACAACACTAAAGAGTATAAGCTCCATTTAACGAAAAACTCAATATTTTCGTAGGGGTTATCCTTCAAATTTTGAGTGAAATTCAAAAAATATGACAATATTGTTTTATTGCATAGTTGCATCCTCCACTTACATATTATGAAGGCCAAAGAGGTTAGGAACCTTTGTTGTCTCCGTTTCTTTAGATAATAGTGATTTAATAGTGTTTAGTCTACTTATTTAAGCAGTATATGATTTTAAACTAAATTAATTGTTAAAAATTAGAATGACCTAAATGAACCTTGGAAGATAGTTTATAATACATTAATACAAATATAGAATGTGGTTTAATATTTTTAAACAACACTAAAGAGAATAACCTCCAGTTAACGAAAAACTCAATATTTTCGTATGGGTTATCCTTCAAATTTTGAGTGAAATTCAAAAAATATGGCAATATTGTTTTATTGCATAGTTGTATCCTCCACTTATATATTATGATGGTCAAAGAGGTTAGGAACCTTTGTTGTCTCCGTTTCTTTAGATAATAGTGATTTAATAGTGTTTAGTCTACTTATTTAAGCAGTATATGATTTTAAACTAAATTAATTGTTAAAAATTAGAATGACCTAAATGAACCTTGGAAGATAATTTATAATACATTAATACAAATATAGAATGTGGTTAAATATTTTTAAACAACACTAAAGAGTATAAGCTCCATTTAACGAAAAACTCAATATTTTCGTAGGGGTTAACCTTCAAATTTTGAGTGAAATTCAAAAATATGACAATATTGTTTTATTGCATAGTTGTATCCTCCACTAAAATATTATGATGGTCAAAGAGGTTAGGAACCTTTGTTGTCTCCGTTTCTTTAGATAATAGTGATTTACTAGTGTTTAGTCTACTTATTTAAGCAGTATATGATTTTAAGCTAAATTAATTGTTAAAAATTAGAATGACCTAAATGAACCTTTGAAGATAGTTTATAATACATTAATACAAATATAGAATGTGGTTTAATATTTTTAAACAACACTAAAGAGTATAAGCTCTATTTAACGAAAAAACTCAATATTTTCGTAGGGGTTACCCTTCATATTTTGAGTGAAATTCAAAAAATATGACAATATTGTTTTATTTCATAGTTGCATCCTCCACTTACATATTATGATGGCCAAAGAGGTTAGGAACCTTTGTTGTCTCTGTTTCTTTATATAATAGTGATTTAATAGTGTTTAGTCTACTTATTTAAGCAGTATATGATTTTAAACTAAATTAATTGTTAAAAATTAGAATAACCTAAATGAACCTTGGAATATAGTTTATAATACATTAACACAAATATTGAATGTGGTTAAATATTTTTAAACAACACTAAAGAGTATAACCTCCAGTTAACGAAAAAACTCAATATTTTCGTAGGGGTTAACCTTCAAATTTTTAAATTTTGAGTGAAATTAAAAAAATATGACAATATTGCTTTATTGCATAGTTTCATCCTTCAATTATATATTATGATGGCCAAAGAGGTTAGGAACCTTTTTTGTTTCCGTTTCTTTTGATAATAGTGATTTAATAGTGTTTAGTCTACTTATTTTAGCAGTATATGATTTTAAACTAAATTAATTGTTAAAAATTTGAATGACCTAAATGAACCTTGGAAGATAGTTTATAATACATTAATACAAATATAGAATGTGGTTAAATATTTTTAAACAACACTAAAGATTATAACCTCCAGTTAACGAAAAACTCAATATTTTCGTAGGGGTTACCATTCAAATTTTGAGTGAAATTCAAAAAATATGACAATATTGTTTTATTGCATAGTTGCATCCTCCACTTACATATTATGAAGGCCAAAGAGGTTAGGAACCTTTGTTGTCTCCGTTTCTTTAGATAATAGTGATTTAATAGTGTTTAGTCTACTTATTTAAGCAGTATATGATTTTAAACTAAATTAATTGTTAAAAATTAGAATGACCTAAATGAACCTTGGAAGATAATTTATAATACATTAATACAAATATAGAATGTGGTTAAATATTTTTAAACAACACTAAAGAGTATAAGCTCCATTTAACGAAAAACTCAATATTTTCGTAGGGGTTAACCTTCAAATTTTGAGTGAAATTCAAAAATATGACAATATTGTTTTATTGCATAGTTGTATCCTCCACTAAAATATTATGATGGTCAAAGAGGTTAGGAACCTTTGTTGTCTCCGTTTCTTTAGATAATAGTGATTTACTAGTGTTTAGTCTACTTATTTAAGCAGTATATGATTTTAAGCTAAATTAATTGTTAAAAATTAGAATGACCTAAATGAACCTTTGAAGATAGTTTATAATACATTAATACAAATATAGAATGTGGTTTAATATTTTTAAACAACACTAAAGAGTATAAGCTCTATTTAACGAAAAAACTCAATATTTTCGTAGGGGTTACCCTTCATATTTTGAGTGAAATTCAAAAAATATGACAATATTGTTTTATTTCATAGTTGCATCCTCCACTTACATATTATGATGGCCAAAGAGGTTAGGAACCTTTGTTGTCTCTGTTTCTTTATATAATAGTGATTTAATAGTGTTTAGTCTACTTATTTAAGCAGTATATGATTTTAAACTAAATTAATTGTTAAAAATTAGAATAACCTAAATGAACCTTGGAATATAGTTTATAATACATTAACACAAATATTGAATGTGGTTAAATATTTTTTAACAACACTAAAGAGTATAACCTTCAGTTAACGAAAAACTCAATATTTTCGTAGAGGTTAACCTTCAAATTTTGAAATTTTGAGTGAAATTAAAAAAAATATGACAATATTGCTTTATTGCACAGTTGCATCCTTCACTTACATATTATGATGGCCAAAGAGGTTAGGAACCTTTGTTGTCTCCGTTTCTTTAGATAATAGTGATTTAATAGTGTTTAGTCTACTTATTTAGGCAGTATATGATTTTAAACTAAATTAATTGTTAAAAATTAGAATGACCTAAATGAACCTTGGAAGATAGTTTATAATACATTAATACAAATATAGAATGCGGTTAAATATTTTTAAACAACACAAAAGAGTATAAGCTCCATTTAACGAAAAACTCAATATTTTCGTAGGGGTTAACCTTCAAATTTTGAGTGAAATTCAAAAAATATGAAAATATTGTTTTATTGCATAGTTGCATCCTCCACTTACATATTATGAAGGCCAAAGAGGTTAGGAACCTTTGTTGTCTCCGTTTCTTTAGATAATAGTGATTTAATAGTGTTTAGTCTACTTATTTAAGCAGTATATGATTTTAAACTAAATTAATTGTTAAAAATTAGAATGACCTAAATGAACCTTGGAAGATAGTTTATAATACATTAATACAAATATAGAATGTGGTTAAATATTTTTAAACAACACTAAAGAGTATAACCTCCAGTTAACGAAAAACTCAATATTTTCGTAGGGGTTAACCTTCAAATTTTGAGTGAAATTCAAAAATATGACAATATTGTTTTATTGCATAGTTGTATCCTCCACTAAAATATTATGATGGTCAAAGAGGTTAGGAACCTTTGTTGTCTCCGTTTCTTTAGATAATAGTGATTTACTAGTGTTTAGTCTACTTATTTAAGCAGTATATGATTTTAAGCTAAATTAATTGTTAAAAATTAGAATGACCTAAATGAACCTTTGAAGATAGTTTATAATACATTAATACAAATATAGAATGTGGTTAAATATTTTTAAACAACACTAAAGAGTATTTAACGAAAAAACTCGATATTTTCGTAGGGGTTACCCTTCAAATTTTGAGTGAAATTCAAAAAATATGACAATATTGTTTTATTGCATAGTTGCATCCTCCACTTACATATTATGATGGCCAAAGAGGTTAGGAACCTTTGTTGTCTCCGTTTCTTTAGATAATAGTGATTTCATAGTGTTTAGTCTACTTATTTAAGCAGTATATGATTTTAAACTAAATTAATTGTTAAAAATTAGAATAACCTAAATGAACCTTGGAAGATAGTTTATAATACATTAATACAAATATAGAATGTGGTTAAATATTTTTAAACAACACTAAAGAGTATAAGCTCCATTTAACGAAAAACTCAATATTTTCGTAGGGGTTACCCTTCAAATTTTGAGTGAAATTCAAAAAATATGACAATATTGTTTTATAGCATAGTTGCATCCTCCACTTACATATTATGAAGGCCAAAGAGGTTAGGAACCTTTGTTGTCTCCGTTTCTTTAGATAATAGTGATTTAATAGTGTTTAGTCTACTTATTTAAGCAGTATATGATTTTAAACTAAATTAATTGTTAAAAATTAGAATGACCTAAATGAACGTTGGAAGATAGTTTATAATACATTAATACAAATATAGAATGTGGTTTAATATTTTTAAACAACACTAAAGAGTATAACCTCCAGTTAACGAAAAACTCAATATTTTCGTAGGGGTTAACCTTCAAATTTTGAGTGAAATTCAAAAAATATGACAATATTGTTTTATTGCATAGTTGTGTCCTCCACTTATATATTATGATGGTCAAAGAGGTTAGGAACCTTTGTTGTCTCTGTTTCTTTATATAATAGTGATTTAATAGTGTTTAGTCTACTTATTTAAGCAGTATATGATTTTAAACTAAATTAATTGTTAAAAATTAGAATAACCTAAATGAACCTTGGAATATAGTTTATAATACATTAACACAAATATTGAATGTGGTTAAATATTTTTTAAATAAACTAAAGAGTATAACCTTCAGTTAACGAAAAACTCAATATTTTCGTAGAGGTTAACCTTCAAATTTTGAAATTTTGAGTGAAATTAAAAAAAATATGACAATATTGCTTTATTGCACAGTTGCATCCTTCACTTACATATTATGATGGCCAAAGAGGTTAGGAACCTTTGTTGTCTCCGTTTCTTTAGATAATAGTGATTTAATAGTGTTTAGTCTACTTATTTAGGCAGTATATGATTTTAAACTAAATTAATTGTTAAAAATTAGAATGACCTAAATGAACCTTGGAAGATAGTTTATAATACATTAATACAAATATAGAATGTGGTTAAATATTTTTAAACAACACTAATGAGTATAAGCTCCATTTAACGAAAAACTCAATATTTTCGTAGGGGTTACCCTTCAAATTTTGAGTGAAATTCAAAAAATATGAAAATATTGTTTTATTGCATAGTTGCATCCTCCACTTACATATTATGAAGGCCAAAGAGGTTAGGAACCTTTGTTGTCTCCGTTTCTTTAGATAATAGTGATTTAATAGTGTTTAGTCTACTTATTTAAGCAGTATATGATTTTAAACTAAATTAATTGTTAAAAATTAGAATGACCTAAATGAACCCTGGAAGATAGTTTATAATACATTAATACAAATATAGAATGTGGTTAAATATTTTTAAACAACACTAAAGAGTATAAGCTCCATTTAACGAAAAACTCAATATTTTCGTAGGGGTTACCCTTCAAATTTTGAGTGAAATTCAAAAAATATGACAATATTGTTTTATTGCATAGTTGCATCCTCCACTTACATATTATGAAGGCCAAAGAGGTTAGGAACCTTTGTTGTCTCCGTTTCTTTAGATAATAGTGATTTAATAGTGTTTAGTCTACTTATTTAAGCAGTATATGATTTTAAACTAAATTAATTGTTAAAAATTAGAATGACCTAAATGAACCTTGGAAGATAGTTTATAATACATTAATACAAATATAGAATGTGGTTTAATATTTTTAAACAACACTAAAGAGTATAACCTCCAGTTAACGAAAAACTCAATATTTTCGTAGGGGTTAACCTTCAAATTTTGAGTGAAATTCAAAAAATATGACAATATTGTTTTATTGCATAGTTGTGTCCTCCACTTATATATTATGATGGTCAAAGAGGTTAGGAACCTTTGTTGTCTCCGTTTCTTTAGATAATAGTGATTTAATAGTGTTTAGTCTACTTATTTAAGCAGTATATGATTTTAAACTAAATTAATTGTTAAAAATTAGAATAACCTAAATGAACCTTGGAATATAGTTTATAATACATTAACACAAATATTGAATGTGGTTAAATATTTTTTAACAACACTAAAGAGTATAACCTTCAGTTAACGAAAAACTCAATATTTTCGTAGAGGTTAACCTTCAAATTTTGAAATTTTGAGTGAAATTAAAAAAAATATGACAATATTGCTTTATTGCACAGTTGCATCCTTCACTTACATATTATGATGGCCAAAGAGGTTAGGAACCTTTGTTGTCTCCGTTTCTTTAGATAATAGTGATTTAATAGTGTTTAGTCTACTTATTTAGGCAGTATATGATTTTAAACTAAATTAATTGTTAAAAATTAGAATGACCTAAATGAACCTTGGAAGATAGTTTATAATACATTAATACAAATATAGAATGCGGTTAAATATTTTTAAACAACACTAAAGAGTATAAGCTCCATTTAACGAAAAACTCAATATTTTCGTAGGGGTTACCCTTCAAATTTTGAGTGAAATTCAAAAAATATGACAATATTGTTTTATTGCATAGTTGCATCCTCCACTTACATATTATGAAGGCCAAAGAGGTTAGGAACCTTTGTTGTCTCCGTTTCTTTAGATAATAGTGATTTAATAGTGTTTAGTCTACTTATTTAGGCAGTATATGATTTTAAACTAAATTAATTGTTAAAAATTAGAATGACCTAAATGATCCTTGGAAGATAGTTTATAATACATTAATACAAATATAGAATGTGGTTAAATATTTTTAAACAACACTAAAGAGTATAAGCTCCATTTAACGAAAAACTCAATATTTTCGTAGGGGTTATCCTTCAAATTTTGAGTGAAATTCAAAAAATATGACAATATTGTTTTATTGCATAGTTGCATCCTCCACTTACATATTATGAAGGCCAAAGAGGTTAGGAACCTTTGTTGTCTCCGTTTCTTTAGATAATAGTGATTTAATAGTGTTTAGTCTACTTATTTAAGCAGTATATGATTTTAAACTAAATTAATTGTTAAAAATTAGAATGACCTAAATGAACCTTGGAAGATAGTTTATAATACATTAATACAAATATAGAATGTGGTTTAATATTTTTAAACAACACTAAAGAGTATAACCTCCAGTTAACGAAAAACTCAATATTTTCGTATGGGTTATCCTTCAAATTTTGAGTGAAATTCAAAAAATATGGCAATATTGTTTTATTGCATAGTTGTATCCTCCACTTATATATTATGATGGTCAAAGAGGTTAGGAACCTTTGTTGTCTCCGTTTCTTTAGATAATAGTGATTTAATAGTGTTTAGTCTACTTATTTAAGCAGTATATGATTTTAAACTAAATTAATTGTTAAAAATTAGAATAACCTAAATGAACCTTGGAATATAGTTTATAATACATTAACACAAATATTGAATGTGGTTAAATATTTTTAAACAACACTAAAGAGTATAACCTCCACTTAACGAAAAAACTCAATATTTTCGTAGGGGTTAACCTTCAAATTTTTAAATTTTGAGTGAAATTAAAAAAATATGACAATATTGCTTTATTGCATAGTTTCATCCTTCAATTATATATTATGATGGCCAAAGAGGTTAGGAACCTTTTTTGTTTCCGTTTCTTTTGATAATAGTGATTTAATAGTGTTTAGTCTACTTATTTTAGCAGTATATGATTTTAAACTAAATTAATTGTTAAAAATTTGAATGACCTAAATGAACCTTGGAAGATAGTTTATAATACATTAATACAATTATAGAATGTGGTTAAATATTTTTAAACAACACTAAAGATTATAACCTCCAGTTAACGAAAAACTCAATATTTTCGTAGGGGTTACCATTCAAATTTTGAGTGAAATTCAAAAAATATGACAATATTGTTTTATTGCATAGTTGCATCCTCCACTTACATATTATGAAGGCCAAAGAGGTTAGGAACCTTTGTTGTCTCCGTTTCTTTAGATAATAGTGATTTAATAGTGTTTAGTCTACTTATTTAAGCAGTATATGATTTTAAACTAAATTAATTGTTAAAAATTAGAATGACCTAAATGAACCTTGGAAGATAATTTATAATACATTAATACAAATATAGAATGTGGTTAAATATTTTTAAACAACACTAAAGAGTATAAGCTCCATTTAACGAAAAACTCAATATTTTCGTAGGGGTTAACCTTCAAATTTTGAGTGAAATTCAAAAATATGACAATATTGTTTTATTGCATAGTTGTATCCTCCACTAAAATATTATGATGGTCAAAGAGGTTAGGAACCTTTGTTGTCTCCGTTTCTTTAGATAATAGTGATTTACTAGTGTTTAGTCTACTTATTTAAGCAGTATATGATTTTAAGCTAAATTAATTGTTAAAAATTAGAATGACCTAAATGAACCTTTGAAGATAGTTTATAATACATTAATACAAATATAGAATGTGGTTTAATATTTTTAAACAACACTAAAGAGTATAAGCTCTATTTAACGAAAAAACTCAATATTTTCGTAGGGGTTACCCTTCATATTTTGAGTGAAATTCAAAAAATATGACAATATTGTTTTATTTCATAGTTGCATCCTCCACTTACATATTATGATGGCCAAAGAGGTTAGGAACCTTTGTTGTCTCTGTTTCTTTATATAATAGTGATTTAATAGTGTTTAGTCTACTTATTTAAGCAGTATATGATTTTAAACTAAATTAATTGTTAAAAATTAGAATAACCTAAATGAACCTTGGAATATAGTTTATAATACATTAACACAAATATTGAATGTGGTTAAATATTTTTTAACAACACTAAAGAGTATAACCTTCAGTTAACGAAAAACTCAATATTTTCGTAGAGGTTAACCTTCAAATTTTGAAATTTTGAGTGAAATTAAAAAAAAATATGACAATATTGCTTTATTGCACAGTTGCATCCTTCACTTACATATTATGATGGCCAAAGAGGTTAGGAACCTTTGTTGTCTCCGTTTCTTTAGATAATAGTGATTTAATAGTGTTTAGTCTACTTATTTAGGCAGTATATGATTTTAAACTAAATTAATTGTTAAAAATTAGAATGACCTAAATGAACCTTGGAAGATAGTTTATAATACATTAATACAAATATAGAATGTGGTTAAATATTTTTAAACAACACTAAGGAGTATAAGCTCCATTTAACGAAAAACTCAATATTTTCGTAGGGGTTTCCCTTCAAATTTTGAGTGAAATTCAAAAAATATGACAATATTGTTTTATTGCATAGTTGCATCCTCCACTTACATATTATGAAGGCCAAAGAGGTTAGGAACCTTTGTTGTCTACGTTTCTTTAGATAATAGTGATTTAATAGTGTTTAGTCTACTTATTTAAGCAGTATATGATTTTAAACTAAATTAATTGTTAAAAATTAGAATGACCTAAATGAACCTTGGAAGATAGTTTATAATACATTAATACAAATATAGAATGTGGTTAAATATTTTTAAACAACACTAAAGAGTATAAGCTCCATTTAACGAAAAACTCAATATTTTCGTAGAGGTTACCCTTCAAATTTTGAGTGAAATTCAAAAAATATGACAATATTGTTTTATTGCATAGTTGCATCCTCCACTTACATATTATGAAGGCCAAAGAGGTTAGGAACCTTTGTTGTCTCCGTTTCTTTATATAATAGTGATTTAATAGTGTTTAGTCTACTTATTTAAGCAGTATATGATTTTAAACTAAATTAATTGTTAAAAATTAGAATAACCTAAATGAACCTTGGAATATAGTTTATAATACATTAACACAAATATTGAATGTGGTTAAATATTTTTAAACAACACTAAAGAGTATAAACTCCAGTTAACAAAAAACTCAATATTTTCGTAGGGGTTAACCTTCAAATTTTGAAATTTTCAGTGAAATTAAAAAAATATAAAAATATTGCTTTATTGCATAGTTGCATCCTTCACTTACATATTATGATGGCCAAAGAGGTTAGGAACCTTTTTTGTCTCCGTTTCTTTAGATAATAGTGATTTAATAGTGTTTATTCTACTTATTTAAGCAGTATATGATTTTAAACTAAATTAATTGTTAAAAATAAGAATGACCTAAATGAACCTTGGAAGATAGTTTATAATACATTAATACAAATATGTAATGTTGTTAAATATTTTTAAACAACACTAAAGAGTATAACCTCCAGTTAACAAAAAACTCAATATTTTCGTAGGGGTTAACCTTCAAATTTTGAGTGAAATTCCAAAAATATGACAATATTTTTTTATTGCATAGTTGTATCCTCCACTTATATATTATGATGGTCAAAGAGGTTAGGAACCTTTGTTGTCTCCGTTTCTTTAGATAATAGTGATTTAATAGTGTTTAGTCCACTTATTTAAGCAGTATATGATTTTAAACTAAATTAATTGTTAAAAATTGGAATAACCTAAATTAACCTTGGAAGATAGTTTATAATACATTAATACAAGTATAGAATGTGGTTAAATATTTTTAAACAACACTAAAGAGTATAACCTCCATTTTACGAAGAATTCAATATTTTCGTAGGGGTTACCCTTCAAATTTTGAGTGAAATTCAAAAAATATGACAATATTTTTTATTGCATAGTTGCACCCTCCACTTACATATTATGATGGCCAAAGAGGTTAGGAACCTTTGTTGTCTTCGTTTCTCTAGATAATAGTGATTTAATAGTGTTTAGTCTACTTATTTAAGCAGTATATGATTTTAAACTAAATTAATTGTTAAAAATTAGAATGACCTAAATGAACCTTGGAAGATAGTTTATAATACATTAATACAAATATATAATGTGGTTTAATATTTTTAAACAACACTAAAGAGTATAACCTCCAGTTAACGAAAAACTCAATATTTTCGTAGGGGTTACCCTTCAAATTTTGAGTGAAATTCAAAAAATATGACAATATTGTTTTATTGCATAGTTGCATCCTCCACTTACATATTATGATGGCCAAAGAGGTTAGGAACCTTTGTTGTCTCCGTTTCTTTAGATAATAGTGATTTAATAGTGTTTAGTCTACTTATTTAAGCAGTATATGATTTTAAACTTAATTAATTGTTAAAAATTAGAATGACCTAAATGAACCTTGAAATATATTTTATAATACATTAATACAAATATAGAATGTGGTTAAATATTTTTAAACTACACTAAAGAGTATAACCTCCAGTTAACGAAAAACTCAATATTTTCGTAGGGGTTAACCTTCAAATTTTGAGTGAAATTCAAAAAATATGACAATATTGTTTTATTGCATAGTTGCATCCTCCACTTACAAATTATGATGGCCAAAGAGGTTAGGAACCTTTGTTGTCTCCGTTTCTTTAGATAATAGTGATTTAATTGTGTTTAGTTTACTTATTTAAGCAGTATATGATTTTAAACTAAATTAATTGTTAAAAATTAGAATGACCTAAATGAACCTTGAAATATAGTTTATAATACATTAATACAAATATAGAATGTGGTTAAATATTTTTAAACAACACTAAAGAGTAAAAGCTCCAGTTAACGAAAAATTCAATATTTTCGTAGAGGTTAACCTACAAATTTTAAGTGAAATTAAAAAAATATGACAATATTGTTTTATTGCATAGTTGCATCCTTCACTTACATATTATGATGGCCAAAGAGGTTAGGAACCTTTGTTTTCTCCGTTTCTTTAGATAATAGTGATTTAATAGTGTTTAGTCTACTTATTTAAGCAGTATATGATTTTAAACTAAATTAATTGTTAAAAATTAGAATGACCTAAATGAACCTTGAAATATAGTTTATAATACATTAATTCAAATATAGAATGTGGTTAAATATTTTTAAACAACACTAAAAAGTATAACCTCCAGTTAACGAAAAACTCAATATTTTCGTAGGGGTTAACCTTCAAATATTGAGTGAAATTCAAAAAATTTGACAATATTGTTTTATTGCATAGTTGCATCCTCCACTTTTATATTATGATGGCCAAAGAGGTTAGGAACCTTTGTTTTCTCTGTTTCTTTAGATAATAGTGATTTAATAGTGTTTAGTCTACTTATTTAAGCAGTATATGATTGTAAACTAAATTAATTGTTAAAAATTAGAATGACCTAAATGAATCTTGAAAGATAGTTTATAATACATTAATACAAATATAGAATGTGGTTAAATATTTTTAAACAACACTAAAGAGTATAAGCTCCATTTAACGAAAAACTCAATATTTTCGTAGGGGTTACCCTTCAAATTTTGAGTGAAATTCAAAAAATATGACAATATTGTTTTATTGCATAGTTGCATCCTCCACTTACATATTATGATGGCCAAAGAGGTTAGGAACCTTTGTTGTCTCCGTTTCTTTAGATAATAGTGATTTAATAGTGTTTAGTCTACTTATTTAAGCAGTATATGATTTTAAACTTAATTAATTGTTAAAAATTAGAATGACCTAAATGAACCTTGAAATATATTTTATAATACATTAATACAAATATAGAATGTGGTTAAATATTTTTAAACTACACTAAAGAGTATAACCTCCAGTTAACGAAAAACTCAATATTTTCGTAGGGGTTAACCTTCAAATTTTGAGTGAAATTCAAAAAATATGACAATATTTTTTTATTGCATAGTTGCATCCTCCACTTACAAATTATGATGGCCAAAGAGGTTAGGAACCTTTGTTGTCTCCGTTTCTTTAGATAATAGTGATTTAATTGTGTTTAGTTTACTTATTTAAGCAGTATATGATTTTAAACTAAATTAATTGTTAAAAATTAGAATGACCTAAATGAACCTTGAAATATAGTTTATAATACATTAATACAAATATAGAATGTGGTTAAATGTTTATAAAAAACACTAAAGAGTATAAGCTCCAGTTAACGAAAAACTCAATATTTTCGTAGAGGTTAACCTAAACATTTTAAGTGAAATTAAAAAAATATGACAATATTGTTTTATTGCATAGTTGCATTTTCACTTACATATTATGATGGTCAAAGAGGTTAGGAACCTTTGTTGTCTCCGTTTCTTTAGATAATAGTTATTTAATAGTGTTTAGTCTACATATTTAAGCAGTATATGATTTTAAACTAAATTAATTGTTAAAAATTAGAATGACATAAATGAACCTTGAAAGATAGTTTATAATACATTAATACAATTGTAGAATGTGGTTAAATATTTTTAAAAAACACTGAAGAGTATAAGCTCCAGTTAAAGAAAAACTCAATATTTTCGTAAGGAACTTTTGAGTGAAATTCAAAAAATATGACAATATTTTTTATTGCATAGTTGCATCCTCCACTTACATATTATGATGGTCAAAGAGGTTAGGAACTTTTGTTGTCTCCGTTTCTTTAGACAATAGTTATTTAATAGTGTTTAGTCTACTTATTTAAGCAGTATATGATTTTAATTAAATTAATTGTTAAAAATTTGAATGACATAAATGAACCTTGAAAGATAGTTTAGAATACATTAATAAAAATGTAGAATGTGGTTAAATTATTTTAAACAACACTGAAGAGTATAAGCTCCAGTTAAAGAAAAACTCAATAAACAAGTCCGTACACGGAAAAGGGCTCCAAGCAGATATGATGATGGAGGTGTTATGCCGACATATGTCTTACCAGGTGTTCCTGGCGTATTCTGTCAAATTGGACGTCTTGCTGGAAAATTCAAAGAAGTTTGGTGGTCGAGTACAGAAGACGCTCATAGTGCCCATACATATATACTCCTTAATTGCGAGGAGATGCAATCATTTGAAAGGTAAATAAATAATTTATTTACTTTTTATTTTATTTGTTTCGATACTAACTTAATATAATCTTTTGGAAATCAGTGAGTTTGTTGAACAGGTTGAAGAAGCTTTACCAGGAATATTGCCATATGATCTGAACAAAAGGAAAGATCAACACTTTGTCCAGTGGTTAAAAACACAGGTATAAATCATGATTAATATAATTATTATAATATAACTTAAATATTAATGAAGTTAATTATATATATGCAGGTTGATTACGATGATCCATTCTATCCAACGTGGTTTCACGAACTGATACAAGGTCCGGTCTCTAAGGTCAACACAGCCCCTATGTATTTTACACGGGGCTACACATTTCACACTTACGAATATGGAAGTTAGCGAGCAACGATGAACTATGGAATATATGTGAAAGGTGAAATAGATTTCTATGGGATCTTAAAGGAGATCATCGAAGTGGAATTCTCCGGTTTAGTGAAGATGAAATGCGTCCTCTTCAAATGTGATTGGTTCGACCCTACTATCAATAGAGGTGTTCGGTATAGCAAGTTCGGAGTTGTAGATATTAATGCAGCACGGAGATACAACAAATTTGAACCTTACATATTGGCATCTCAAGCGGAGCAAGTCTTTTTTATTTCATATCCAAGGATCAGATAATCTGGAACTTCTTGGTTAGCTGCTATAAAAGTTACACCTCGAGGTCGAGTAATCGGTGCTGATCAACCGCCTTTGCAAGAAGAAGTTGTTAATGTAGTTGAAGTACATGAGCAACCCGTTGATGAAATCTTACTAGTTAAGTACAAATAAATTAAATTACGAATTAAAATTGTTAAAAACATGACAATAAATATTAACCTAAATTATGGAAAATATGACATCAAAAATAAAATTATTAAAATATAACAAATAAGTAAATTACTTAAAATTATGGAAAATATGACAAATAAACAATGACAAATAAACAAAAAAAAATTAAAATTATGGAGAAGCTGCACATAAGCTAAATCACTTCATAAATAATAGTATAGATTACAATAAATTATAACAATGTTTACTTTGCACATATCTCATCAACTATTTAGATTTTCATCTCTTGAAATCCTGCAACATAATATGTTTAATTTACTGGGCCCAAATTTTATTTATTTATTTATTATGTGTATTAAAGTTTTCGGTGAAAGTGGATTTTCCCTAATTTTAAATTTTGTAGGTAATTTAGTAATTGATCAAGATTTGTTTCTGAACATTTTCATTTTTGTATTCTAATAGATAGATCTTCCAACCATGTCGGCACCAAATATCATGTACATATATTTTTGTAAGATTCATGTACCTATACTTTTATGTGAAACTACATACCTATATAGAGAGAGATAATTAATATTTTCACATATTTTTAGTATATTCTAATCATGATATTTTATTATAATTATTTTATATTTGTTTTTTTTAAAAAAATTAAATGCATTTTCCATTCATTTATCTCCCAAAATGAGACAGCATCTTACAATACAGTTTTGAGAAACAGCTAGTAAGAGCTTAAATTGGATATTTTTACTTATATTTATATATACATTATATATTACATTTAAATAATATTAATTTTACTGTTCAAAGAAATTAATAAGTTGACATACGTTTAAATTTTCTTTTGTAAGAGTGTACTTTATTTAACGCTAAAATATATTGGAAATAAATAATGTCCTTTTTTGGTTTTTATAGACTTATTTTCTGTTAAATTAATTTAAAATATATATACTTGTTTACTTTTATAATTTGTTGTTAGCTTGGTAAGCTTATTTTTAACCAGGAAATTTATATAAGTTTTCAATGATTTTTTTATATTGCTTGTATTTTATTTTCAAAAGTTAGCATATATAGTTAGCAAAAAGTTAACATTTTCATTTATATGTATTTATTAAATTAATATTTTATATAATTTTTAAAAGATGAAGATTTTTTTTGAGTCTGCTTTAAATATTTTTATCGTGTAATTTTTAGTGAGTTATGATTTTATGGATTTATCGATACTATCTTAGTTTATATGATTGATTTAGATTTTAATGGGTGAGCTGCATTATAAGAGAAATAGTCTTTGTCTTCAGTAAAATTAAATCTTAGATTATTGACAAAAACTTATAATTTGGACAATAAATTATATTTAACAAGACTATTAAATCATTTAGATTACTGGCAAAAGTTTATTTTACAATACCAACTGTATTACAGTTAAAAGATTGATTGGTGTTGTTTTCTTATATGAAAAAGGGTTATTAATGTTACTTCTTACAAGTTATATATATACTAATCCAATTATATCCAAAAATTGTCTTCAAATGCTTAAGACACACTAAAACTTCAATATTAGCCGTAACCCTTCTATGCAATGATGCTTAATCAGACCATGGTTTTTCTCATTCTCGGTATGGTCATACCAGTCGTAATCGGAACTTTTCCCGGAAAGAGCAAACTTTCCTATCTCCATGAACAGGAAATCGAACTACGGTTGAAACAACTCAACAAACCTGCCATTAAATCTATCCATGTATTGACAAAACATTTACCTCTAACATTTACCTGTAATTTTATATTCCCTTTGTTGTCTTTTATAATGTCTTAGAAGTTTTGTTTTGTTTCATTTGAATTGATTGGTAAGTTTCTATGCAAAAATTAGATTTATTTCAATTTTCTCTTTATATTCTGCAGTATCGTTAACTAGTACTACTATTGAACTATTGGTTGGATTGGTTATATATTTTTGTTAATTATTATCATAGTGTAGGCAAATACAAAAATTTATAATTTATGTCTTTTAAATATTTTTGAGGTTTCACCAAAACTTAGAAAAGAGAACAGAAATATATTTTTCACGATTATGTTGACTAATTGATTTTAATTTCTTGCGTTGATTTCTTATATTAATTAGAGTCCAGATGGAGATATAATCGATTGTGTATGGATCTACAACCAACCATCTTTTGATCATCCTTTATTCAAAAACCACACCATTCAGGTTTGCTAATACAGTTTTTCAATAAAATTTATATTGTAGTCTTAACATTTCACGTGTTGCACTGGTTTTCTTCAAAAGATGAGGCCAAAAAGTAACTCGATCAGGGACAAAACAGGAGGTAATAAGACAGATATTATACATCAATTATGGCGCACAAAAGGTGAATGTCCTAAGAACACCATACCCATAAGAAGAAGAACAAGAGATGATCTCTTAAGATCAGATTCCATCGAAAACTATGGAAGAAAGAGTCCACCACCAACTATTTATCACACTGACGCTGCTCAGCCCGAGGAAGTTCATGAGGTTGGTGCACATAGGCCCTGCTCAAATATATACAAAAGGCTCAAGGCCAGACATATTTCAGTAAACTCTAATTTAAGAGAAGTATTGAATATATACCGTTGAGACTGAATAATATAATTTTTGAACCAAATTACATTGTAGCATACCTGTGTGCACGTGGACTATGGTCAGTTCCATGGCAGCAAGAGCCGTATAAGTATATGGAAACCAAATGTTGTAAGGACAAGAGAGTTTAGTTTGGCTCAAACATGGGTCGTTAATGGAGATTGGGACACTGGTTTGAACTCTTTGGAGTCTGGTTGGCAGGTAACCACTATTCCTTTTTTAGGACACACTTCACTTATTTTATACAGAGATATTTTTGATATCTTTTTTTATATGCTCTATTAGCTGATTCGGTTTGTTCTAAATTTTTGGTATATTAATAGTTAACTCCAGTTATCTTTTTGCATGCTTTATAAAAGATCTTGCATGCTTTGTACGGTGACAAGAACCCAAGACTCTTCGCCTATTGGACGGTGAGTTTTCATTTTCCTTTTCAATCTTCTTAGTTTCCTTGGATTTGTAACGACGTTGTATACTTATTTTTTCCACAAAAAAAAAACACTTAGGGCGATACATACCGAGAAACAGGATGTTACAATCTTGACTGTCCAGGCTTTGTTCAAGTGAGCAGACACATCTCCCTCGGTGCAGCTCTCAACACTTTCTCAACTTACAACGGTGAACAATACGACTTCCTTTTAACTATTGAGAAGGTATACTTTATCTATAAGAGATGTTAACTAACATTTTTCACAAAGAGGGTCATCACCTGTATAAGTTGAAACTTCTTTTAGGATCAAGAAACTGGACTCTGGTGGTTGAAGTTTGAGACATACCTAATAGGGTACTGGCCAAGCTTTATAGTCCCCAAGCTAGCAGTCTCGGCACGAAAGATCGCATGGGGAGGTGAGATTGTGTATTACACTAGAGGCCAGGGGACACACACGCTTACGCAAATGGGGAGTGGCCATTTCGCAGAGAAAGGGTTTAGGAAGGCTGCTTATTTCAATAGCTTAGAGTACATTGATACATCGAACTATCCCATCACACCCTCTCCACAACATCTTCAAGCTACTGTGACTCGGCCTGAATGCTATAACCTCATGGTGGGTTCTAGCCAGAGGTGGGGAACTTACTTTTTCTATGGTGGACCTGGTCGCAATCCTCAGTGTCCATGAGCCTAGATTAAGCCAAAACTAAAATGTCTTATATAAATGTAAAATATATAAAATAAATTCGTTTAGCGAAAAAAACCCAGCAAGATGTAAGGAAATGCAAAGAAAGCTTATTTTGCTCAAATGAGCTTAGCAAGATAGATGAAATATAAAATGAAATAACTCATAGAGCTTTATTCATATGAAGAAAGTCAATGAAAGAAGGAAGATGAAGTCGTCACCAAGATAAAGATGATTTAAGATTGATATTCATAATAGATTGAAAGAGAGAGAAACGGCACCGTTTTGTACATCGTATACATGGGCGTTTAAGTGCCTTGGGAACTCATGCTCTCTTTAGTTTGTATAGCAATTATTAATAAAAGAAATTAAATGGATCTACATTCATATATCCGACATGGGAAGTGGGCATTTTGCAGAGGAAGGTAATAAGAAAGCGAGCTATCTCAGGAATCTTAAGATAGTTTCTGATACCAATTTCATGAGAGAACCAAAAGGAGTATACACCAGCACTACCAATGGTAACTGTTACAACATCAAGGCAGGACCTAATGGAACTTCCTGGGGGGTTAAATTTTACTACGGTGGTCCTGGCCTAAACGCCAAATGCCCATGATTTGGATATGTGTGCTCAAAGCTTTTGAGTATATTTTACATACATGTCTCCATTTGAATATGATCGTGAGTATGAAAAAAATCCACGTTGTTGAAGTTTAATATTATATGTGTCCTTGCAAAATATGTGTGTGAAAGGCAGAGAACAATGGGGACCATTAAGCTTTTTGGATGGATATTTTCGGCAGTCTTTACCTCCTGATCGTTAATTATTAGTAATCGTGACTACTAAGGCTGAGAAACCTCCTCTAGACAAGATCCGTTGTGTCCTGTCTGATCTAAGTCTAACGAGTCAGTCCGAGCCTGACGCTCTTGTCTGGGAATCTAATGGGTGTAGAGCTTCGAGTTCTAAGCCTGTTAATAGAGGAACAAAAGCCTCTAGTGTATGTGTTGGTACCTTCACCGCAAATCCAGCCCTAGATTGTCTGAAAAACAAGTACGACTTTTCTTGCGTGCAAGAAAGGTCCAGATTGATGCTCTGTTTCAAGCGTACGCTCCTTTTATCTACTTCCACAAAGTTGAGAAGTATCTCCCATCGTCTGTCAACTGGTTTTTCAGCAAGGGTGCCTTGCTTTACAAGAAAGACGAGGAATCAAGCTCGTCCCAATCCCGTTGGGGAGAATATGTGAACACATTGGAGAGATTGGGAACATTTCACTGTCCGGATAAGTAACTTCAGCGTCAAGTTACAGAGGATGTACCTATTACAACATAGCAAAGGAAGCTGGATAGATGCTCCGGAGATTGAGTTTCAAGGTGGAGGTAACAAACCGGTGGCTTACGCTTCTTTAAACGGACATGCAATGTATGCCAAACCAGGACTTGTGTTGCAAGGCAAAGACGATATAGGGATTAGGAACGATACAGGAAAGAGTGAAAAGGTGTTTGATACTGTTTAGCCGTTTAGGGTTGTTTCGGCTGAGTATATGAAAGAAGTGAAGGAGCCGGTGTGGTTGAAGTATATGAGACATTGGGGAACTGGTTAATTAGGTGATCAAGATTGGATCTCTTCTGTTGCTGTTTCTTTTTCATTTTAATGTTTGGTTTTGTGAATCTGTTATTATCTCTGTGTTTGTCTACTTGGTATGATCACGTTAGAGAATATTTCGTATTGTTTAAACTCCATGCTTACTGCCAATAATTGTTATTTGAACAGTAATTACAGATATCTAATTTATTTTAAGTCTTGACTAGGATTAATTATATTCTTTTTTTTTTTCAAATCGAAACTACAAAACAAATATTCTGTTAGTGCCGCGTCTGACAACAATTTTCTTGGTCATGTTACGCGTTTGATCACAAATGATGATATGATGAACTAATCGGTCAATGTCTTTTTACTTTGGTAGCTTGTGAGTCGCATACATTTCAAACATATAGAATACAAAACGGTTTAAGAAAATATACACAAATAAAAAATGAAATAATAGTCACTAATCATTTATTTATTTTATATTATACTTATGCATAGCATATCAAAGTCATCTAATATATAAATATTTTAATGTAAATTCCAATTTGAACATCTGCATCCAATAGTCTCGCAATATATTTCTAGTTAGTAGAGTTAAAATAAACAGAAAAAAAAAAAAGAAAAATAAGAGTGAAAAGAGGGAGAGAGATAAAAAAAGATCAAGATATTTCCGGAAAAAAAAAAATCTGAGATACCTTTTTTACGTGACATTTTTCTATTAGATTAACTTTTCTCATTGCTCAAAAATAAAAACATTAATTAGTTTACAATTAATTACTATTACATTATTCTGCTTGTGAGAGACTAGAGACACCATTAATGATGTTTTTAGTTGAGATAGCTTTCAAACGTGTCCTCATAAAGAATATTTATATTACCAGAAAGTAAAAGTAGCTATACTGAGATTCAACAACAGCGTCTATGGAATGAGTGTCCATACATGCACATATATATAGGGATGCATTATGAGTCTTCAACCATATATGCACAAGAAAGGTAATGCATTAACAACGTCAACCTAAGTCTTTGTATTACTAGAGAAAGTTGCTTGCTTTGATGACGTAAATACTTTTATGCGTCAGTTTTCATGGATTTTGAAGTCATGAGGGGTTGTGATGATGTTTAAGTCACGAGTCAGTTTTCATTACCGGTATTAATGTAACTACTATCTAATTTCCTAATTTGTAGAAAAATTGAGCAATCTACTTCTATAAATTCCAATAGTAGTTCATAGAAATTTTCAAATATACTAAAGAGTAAAGGTTCTAAAGAGTATAATTAACCATAAAAAATGGGAATGGCCGGTTTCATAGCAGTACTGATGCTGATAGGGGTGATAATCTCTCCTTGTGTCTATGGAAGAGAGTTGTCCGATCACCAGGAAATCGAAGTAGAAAGACTTTTGAAGCGGCTCAACAAGCCTGCTCTTAAATCCATTAAGGTACAAATTACACATTCTCAAACTCATTGCTTTGATTATTCGCGGAAAAACTTTACTGAATTTGAAATGTTTCATTTAATCTTTGTTACAGAGTGAAGATGGAGATATAATAGATTGTGTCCCAATATATAGTCAACCAGCTTTTGATCATCCTCTGCTTAAAAACCACACCATCCAGGTTTTAACTTCATTTACGATCTATCTTTTGGTTATATATACAACATGCATGGTGATGTATTGAAACTTTAATTTTTCGCATGTAGATGAGACCGAACTTTATACCGGAAAGTACGTCTATGTACACCAAGACAAAGACAAAGGCTACTCAGGTGTGGCACAAGAACGGAAGATGCCCAGAAAATACAGTTCCGATAAGAAGAACGAAGAAAGAAGATATCTTACGATCAAAATCCATTGAGAGTTTTGGGAAAAAGACGACCTCGAGCATCCCTGAAGATACTCCAAGTACACACCATGAGGTACTCCTTTTATCAGAGACGTTTGGACATAACCAAGTGAAATCTCAAGAAAGAAAAAAAAAAGAAATCGAGTTAATATACATGGATATAAATTCTAAATTATTATTTTCTTAGAACACAAATTGCCAAGTTGTTTAGAAAAATTGTACTATTTTTTTTACTTAAATAACTATGACTCTAAAATCTCGAGGCCGGGTCTGCCTTTTGTCCTTATGTCAATTAGTCAGCCTCTCTTGTTTCTTAATTTACACTTCTCCCCTTCTTTTTGGTGCTGTTTTAGTACGCGATTATGAATTCGCAGCGAGGGAAGTATTTCGGGACAAAATTTGCAATGAATGTCTGGAATCCAGAAGTTCAAATTCGAGACGAGTTCAGCTTGGCTCAGACTTGGCTCGTGTCTGGAGATGGCCCTAATCTTAACACAATTGAAGCTGGTTTGCAGGTCTTGTACTTCTTTGGTCCTCCATCCTAATTAACTAAATCTTGTTCATATTTTAAATTACATCTTAATTAACACTACCTTTGTTTGCCTTAATCTATAGGTTTATCCCGGAATGTATGGTGATAATAATATAAGATTATTTGTTTTCTGGACGGTAAGTTCCCATTTTCTACCCTCAACATATTAAAAATCTAATCATTCAAAAGTTTAAACTTGACAGTTTTTTTTTGTAGACCTTAGGTTTAGAATCTGATGTTCAATATTCAGATTTAGATTATTTATTAAATTTTAAATAGATAATATTATTAAAAACAAAAATTGAATATAAGGTCTCTTAACTTTGTATGCTCGCGCATTAGCGAATATGTTACAGACGATAATCTGTGTTCAAAAAAAAAAGCTACAGACGATAATCAGAATGGATATAATTTTTTTTCTTTTTGAAAATAGGCCGATAATTATAACCAGAGAAAGTGCTACAACACCAACTGCAACCCAGGTTTCGTTCAAAGGAGCAATAGTATCACTGTAGGTGGAGCATACACTACCGTCTCACAATATGAAGGAGAGCAATACGAGCTCTCTGTACTTATATGGAAGGTACTACATATACGAACATATATATTTTCATTATTTTTTTTTTTTTTTTTTTTTTTTTTTTTTTTTTTTTGAAAGAATTTTAAATTTTATTCAAATAAAAAAAAACCTTTGTACAGAAATGTTTCTGTAGCCTAATTACAAGCTTTCGGAAATAAAAAAGAAACAGAAATCTCCATCAATTTCTGCCAAACCAAATCTCCATAGTCTTCTCATGCTTGCTTCTTTCTTTTCTTCTCAAGGAAGTGATTCTGTTCCGGACTAGTTTATCCAACTTTGCAATCAGACAAGTAGCCGGTCTAGACGCTTTTCCCACTCTTCTTGTGTTCCTCTCATACCATAGTTCATAAGCCACAGCTTGAAAACAATATCTCATCAGGAAAGTTAAGCTTCGTTCATGTAAACCTTTCACCACAACCCGAATCACACTGGACCATTGATACATATCTCCATTCCCCGCCAGATTTCTAACGGTTCCATTCCAGACTTCCTTAGAATAAGAGCATTCGAAAAAGAGGTGATCCCTGGTTTCAGTTTCTGATTTACACAACCAACAAGTGGAGGCAGCAAGAGGATTCCATCTGAGCACCCTATCTCCTGTTGCTAGCCTATTATGAATAGCCAGCCAAGTTAAGAAAGAGAATCTTGGAGTTGCCTCTGCAAACCAAATTCCCTTCATCCACAACACCTTTGGAGAATGGCTTCTTGTGAGATCCCAAGTGTGCGAGGTGACGAAACCCTCTTTGAAGTCTCCATTTGCCCTCTTCCAAAGACAAATATCTTCTAACTGATTGAGACCTCGATTCCTGAGACCCATAATCTCTTGATCTATAAGCTGTAGCACATTAACCCGATGTCTTCTAGCTCTGTAGATCCGGATAGCACTTTCTACCGTGGAATTTATTGGAATGCCAAGATCCATACAGCCTCTCTCTCCTGCTAGTACAATTAGTTGACCCAAAGGTGACCACTTCTCATACCAAAAAGATGTAGTTGAACCACTATTTACCACCTTTTTTGTAAGTTGAATGGCTAATGGTCGCAATTTGAGCAGCTTCTTCCACATCCATGAGCCAAGGCTACTTTTCTCTTTAACACTCCAAAAAGAACCCTTCCTGATGAGATACTTCCAAATCCATTGAACCCACAGTGAGGATCTTGTTGTCAAAATACGCCAAATTAGCTTTAAACAAGCTACTCTATTCGCTTCTGTTAGGTTCTTGATACCTAGACCTCCTTCATCTTTCGGCTTACAAACATCAATCCAAGCAACCTTTGCTTTCTGAGATGAAAGGACCGGTCCTGACCAAAGAAACGCTGCGCATATGCTATTTATCTCTTGAATACACTGGTTTGGTAACCTGTAAGCAGACATCCAAAAATTGATGATGCTATAAAGCACAGAGCCAATTAATTGGAGTCTACCAGCAAAAGAAAGATGCCTTGCTGTCCAGGAGGAGATCCGAGCTCGAATTCTTGAGATAAGGGGACTGTAGTCATGAACATTCATCCTCTTTGTAAGGAGAGGGAGACCGAGATACCGTACTGGTAAGGATCCTTTATCGAGAGGAAACTGTTCCAAGATGGCATCGCATTCTTCTGTTTTCACACCGGCCAGATACAGAGTGGATTTCTCAAGGCTAATATTTAGCCCCGATATTGTTGCAAAATTTTTGAACACATCCAGAATTCCCTTCACAGAGTCCTTCTTCCCATCCGAGAAAACCAGTACATCATCTGCAAAACTGATGTGTGTAAGACTCAGTTCCTTGCAGTATGGGTGGTAACCCATTTTTCCCTCCACTGCTGCTTTATCCAAGAGTTTTGATAGAACTTGCATGCTTATAACAAACAAGTAAGGAGATAGAGCACAGCCTTGTCGAAGACCTCTCTTGCTATTGAAATAACCAGCTAGTTCACCGTTGACCTGAACTGAGAAAGAAGCCAGCTCGATGCACTTCTTTATCCAGATAATAAATTTTTCTGGAAAATTTAATGCAGCAAGAACTGATAGTAAGAAGGACCATTGAACCGAGTCGAAAGCCTTCGAAATATCAATCTTAATAGCACATCTTTCAGACACAGAATCTTTATGGTAGCTCTTAACTAGTTCCGAAGCTAGCAAGACATTCTCCATGATAAGTCTATCCTTGACAAACGCCGACTGATTCAGGGATATGAATAGAGGGAGAAGCCCTTTCATTCTATTCGCTAAGAGCTTAGAAATTACCTTGTAAATCACGTTGCAACATGAAATAGGTCGGTAGTCTTTCATGAAGCTGGCATCGTTCTTCTTTGGTATAAGCGCTAAAATAGTGGAGTTCACGCCTTTAGGGAGAAAACCCTTATCAAAGAAAGACTTGACTGCAGTAACAAAGTCTCCTCCTGTTACTGCCCATGAAGCTTTAAAGAACTCGCTCGTAAACCCGTCAGGACCAGGCGATTTATCAGCAGGCATTGAGAACAGGACTTTTCTCACCTCCTCGGTAGTTACATCCCTCATTAGCTTACTTCTATCCACTTCAGAACACTCGAAATTAAGCAGAGACTTCAACTCCTCAGTGCTTATACCAGTATACTCTGCTGGAACATGTGTGAGAAATTTATAAAAATGATCCACAGCTTCTTGCTTAATGTCTTCTTGAGTTTCTGCTATAGAACCATCCGACCTTTTAATCTCTCTAATAGAATTTCTGACTTCCCTGACTTTAGCCGCTCTGTGAAAACTTTTGTTGTTACCATCACCAGTTTCCAACCAATGTATTTTCGCCCTTTGACTTAGAACTTTTTCTTCCAGTGTGGAGAGAAAAATCCATCGTCGATACGCTATCGATTCTGTCTCAATATTAGCTTGAATAGGATCCTCTAACGTTTTTGTTTGAGCTTCACAGAGGCTGATATAGGCCTCTTTTGTTTTTTTCACTATCTCCCCCACTTTTTCTTTACTTAGCTGCTTCAGAACTGGTTTTAGAGCTTTTAACTTCTTTGAAAGCCTGAACAAAGCAGAAGTAGAGTTGAACAGCACTTCTGTATCTGACCAGAAACTGGTTATCGCCGGGATAAACTCAGGCATATCTACTAAGGCGTTAACAAACTTGAAAGGTTTGCGCGGCTTCATTATCTCTGCTTTAATTACAACCCTGCATCTTTGGTGATCCGAACACCCTCCTGCTTCGAATACACAGTAAGATTGAGGCATCCTTCTTAACCAAACTTCATTAATCAGCGTGCGGTCAAGTTTTTTGCAGATAACTCCATTGTCCCTTTTATTACACCAAGTAAACCGTGGTCCCTGATACGACATATCCATCAAGGAGCAGTACTGAACAGTATCTTGGAACTCTCTCATACCCGATGAATCCGGGGGAGAATCCACAACAGAATGCTCTATCCCACTGAGAATCTCATTGAAATCCCCTTGAACAATCCATGGTGATTTCCTCAAGATAGGAGAATCCTGGTGGTCTTTGAGATCCCTCCAAAGTTCCTTTCTTTCTTCCGCCAAGTTGAAACCGTAAACAAACGAGCAAAAAAACTCCTCCTCCAAACCATCCAACAGAACTGAACAAGTAATTAGCTGCGAGCTCTGAAAACAAGGAGTAACCCTCACTCTTGGACTCCAAACAAACCATAACCTCCCTAATCGGTGATGATCATAGTTTGTGATGTAAGACCAGCCTGGAAAAACTTTCTCCAAAATACTTTTCGCTTTATTTTCCTTCACCCTTGTCTCTATCAAACACCCATACTGAAACCCACTCTTCCTCACCCAATCTTGCACAACCAAATGTTTAGAAAATTTATTAAAACCTCTAATATTCCAGTAAAAACCAGACATATTATTGGCGACGAGGTTTCTTTTTATTCAGAAGACCAGGATCCATCTCCTGAGCTTTCTGACCCGCTTTGTCTTTTAGGTATCGATGATTTACCTTAGACTCTCGAGGCAACATCTTCCGATGGATCACCTCTTCTTCTCGTGTTACATCAAGACTCTCTTCTTCAATTTGTTCCTCAGCTTCCTTAACCAATTCATCCTGCTCCTCCATTGGGGTTAAAACTGCAAATCTTGATTTAGTTAATATGGAAACCTGACCAAATTCCAATCCCTTCTGACTTGTTGGTGAAGAACGGCTAGACTTTCCTGGTGAAACAGTAAGCCATTCTTTTACCCTCTCAAGATCTTCTTCTTCTTGTGTTATTACAGTCTTAGACCCTGTTTTACTCTTCTCCTTAGCATTTATTGTATCAGAAACCTCCAATGAAACCACTGCTATCTCCCCATTTTCTATCTCCTTTTCCACACCTTCGTTTTCTTTTTTATTGATTTCTACTTCACCCTCCTCCAAATCTTCCTTCTGCTCTTTCTGAACCTCTTTCTCCTTTAAACACGCCTTAACCATATGCCCCCATTTATCACACTTCAAACACTTTGTCGGTAGCCACGGGTATGCGTACTCCACCATAACATTTTCTCCTTGAATGTTGAAATTCATCTTCTTTGGCAAGTCCTTTGTAAGATCAACATTCACAAATATCTTAGCTACATCAAGATTAAGGCATTGCGCCGTTTCTGGATGTAACCTGCCTGGACTCCCTATTGGACTTGTTAAGAAGCTTAGTCCCTGCCACGAGAACATCGAGAGAGGAACATTCTTAACGTGGACCCACATCGGAATAGACTGCGTTGGTGGCTTCTCCTTTTCAATCACCGGCGACCATTTCGTCACAACCACTGGTACTCCTGCTAAGTTCCACATACCTCTTCTCAAAATCCTTCTTCTATCCATTTGGTTTGGAACTCTGAACTTCATCGTAGTGGTATCGACCTCGAACACTTCTACCTTCTGTGCTTTATCATTTAGCGTCCAGATCTTGCTAATAATTGCGTGAACTTTAGCAATATGCGGCGCAGTATCCAGGAATTTTCCAACTAGAAAATCATCCCACAACGGTGGCACATCCTTTGTTATCTCCTCTGGAACTGTCACCGATCCAATCCCGTCTTTCATTGTTACTTCAACTTCGTATTTCCTTAGAACTTTTTGTCCCTTAACCGCTCCAATCCACGAACTTTTCGATCCCCCAGAGGCTTTATCCTGATCCTTAAGATCCTGAACCGAGCCATCTGCTTTGATCTCCAGATTCGTCTTCGCCATCTCTCCTTCTTTTATTGAATCCTCCTTCAAATGATCCGTGATGACCAGATCGTGCTGCGTGTCATGTTCAGATCCTTGCGATTCCTCCTGGGATGGACCTCCTTTCGTCGGAGAAGGAGTCAATCCCGGCGGATCCGCCGTGCTCATGCCGATTATCGTTCGAGAAACCCAAATCGCCCTTTCGCACTTTTTTTCACCCAGAGCTAAACGGTGCGTTTTTTACCTATGTTAAATTGCTAGAAATGCAATTCTATTTCGGTTATTTTCATTATTAATATGGGATACATATAATTAAGTTATTGTCTGTCCCGTACATATGTTTATTTTATTTATCTGTAACTCAACCCCAATATGGGCTGTCCATTATATCTAGGACGGGGAAAACTGGTGGTTAAAGGTTAATGAAGAGCTTGTCGGCTACTGGCCTGGCTCGTTGTTCACTTCACTAGGAGATGGGGCTACGATCGTTCAATGGGGAGGTGAAATCGTTAACTTTGAGACCGATGGGAAACACACGAGCACCGACATGGGAAGTGGGCATTTCGCAGATGAAGGTTTTAGGAAAGCTAGCTATTTCAGAAATATTATGACAGTTGATGGAACCAATACTCTGAGCGAACCACAAGGAGTTTACCCCACGATTACCAATGATAACTGTTACAACGTTAAGGCAGGAGATGGTACTGGAACTTCCTGGGGGCTTAACTTCTTCTATGGTGGTCCTGGCCAGAACGCCAAATGTCCTTGATTTTGAGATTCGTGCTCAAAGATTTTGAGTGTTTTACATATATATTTGCCTGTACGTATTTGAATACGAACGTGTGAGGGTTATAACTTAAGAAATAAAGCCACGTCACTGCTGTCAATACTATGTGTCGTTGAATAGTATGTGTGTAAAAGCTTTCAGATTTCACATGCTGTACTTTGAATAATAATAACATGTATGTTTGATAAAACCTTTCAGTTTATAGTTGCTCTTGATATGCATGCCTATGAGGCTTTCGTACATGTTTGTTGTTCGAATCTTCAGTTTATACTTTAATATATTTCTGAATTTTTTTTTTAATCCAAAGACTCTCAATTTCAACCTATTTGTCCCCAATAATATATATATGCTCAATTCCGATATTAGTTAAACCGTGCGCTTTGGTGATATTCGGCATCTGATGCTTAATAACCATAGGCGTTATTAAGTTTTTGGATCTGCCCCTGAGGAAGCTGTCGCAACTTCATATCATCGTTTGGAGTCCACCAGAACCTCCGGGGGTCAAGCATGGGACACCCTTCACTATTGTCAAGCGTCCTAAGGATAATGGGCCCAAAATGCTGAATCTGTGTGCAAGGCCCATTTAGTTTGCGGAGGCTTTCAATTAAGATTCTTTTTTTTTATTTATCTAACTTAAGACAAAGCTATATCTTGACCAAACAAAAAAAAGAGTATATAAAGCTATATATAATAATAACTATTCTTTTGAGAGTTAATATACAATTGTTTTCAAAATTCAAATTCATCTTCATGAATATAAGAATCTAATCAGTGTAGGCAAAAGAAAAATGAAATAAATAACGGGTAGGCTAAATTTTTCTTTTTTGATAAATTTTTGACCAGTAATTATATATCTAATTTATATTATCCGTTATTTGTTTTGAGTCTGGAATACGATTCCACTTTTTTGGAATTCGAAACTCTGAAGCTTCCACGGATACGATTGATATTTATATATCGTTTTCAAATACAAAACAAATCTCATTTATTAGTGCCCGCGTTTGACAACAATTTTGCTTGGTCATGTTTTTTTTTTTTGATAACCGTGGGGATCCCAAAGGCTTTCTAGGCCCAAAGACTAATCCCACGAGGCCCATAGAAATCCGGGTTTTCTTGCCACTTAAGGCGTCTATGGGTGGCCAATGCTACTCGAACCCAGGGCGGAAACTCCAGCCGGAGCCCCTTTACCACTGGACCAAGGCGACTTGGTTACTTGCTTGGTCATGTTACGCGTTTCATCCCACAAGATGATGATACGATGAACTCATGCGTCAATGTCTTCGTTGATTTTACTTCCTAAATGACATACTTCCTAAATGACATACTTTTCAAACTTGTGAGTCTATGACCACAGATGCACATGAAATGTAATGATTCAACAACGTCAACCTAAGTTTTTGTATAATGAGAGAAACTTGGTTGCTTTGATGACGTTTAATTCATGAGTTAGTAAAGTCATGAGGGGTTGTGATGATGTTTAAGTCATGAGTCAATTTTCATTGACGGTGTTAATGTAACCACTAGTTTCTAATCTAATTTCCTAATTTGTGGAATATTTTAGCAGTCTACTCCTATAAATTTCCCATAGTTGTTCATAGAAAATTTTCAAAATATTAAAGAGTAAGTTCTAAAGGATTATAATTTATAACTAATGATAATAAATGGGAATGGCCGTATCACGGTAGCATTGATGCAGACAGGGTGATAATCTCCTTGTCTTAAAAATGAATACCTTTTAAAAAAAAACTAGGTGTTTTCCTCTGCAATGTGCATAAATAAAAAATTTAAAATTTAAATTATTAAATTTAATTATTTTTAGATTTTATATTTGCTTACAATATTTAATTTTAATTTTAAATTTAATATCTGTAAAAATTAAGATAAAATAAATATTTTTATTTAAATATATATTAATAATATATGTATATATTTAAAATTATAATATTGAATATTTTTGTTTTTTTGGTTAAAATATATTAAATAAAATTATATACACTTAAGAGAAAATTCTTTAGGCATATAATTATCAAAATGTAAAAATATATAATATTTCTAAAATTTGTAGACATAAAAAAACTAACAGTATTGGTATAAGAAAATTGCAATTTTTAAAAACAGCATTAAATTTTGAAGAATAGTTTACTAATAAAAATTATAAACTATAAAAATAAATTGAATAACATTTCAAAATTTCAAAATATGATTAAATTTCTACTTTTACTATTATATTATTTATTTTCAAATTAATAATAATTTATGATTTATTAGCATATTTTTAAAAAATATCAAAAACATAAATTAACATTAAATATAAATGATATTGTCACAATTAACTTTAAATCATATCACCATTGTTAGTATGTTATGTCATATCACTATCGTTAGTATGTTATGTCATCATAGACGCATGGCAAATCACTTCTCAAATAAAGTCTATGAGATTCTAAAAAAAAAAGAGATTCTAAAAAAAATCTTTCAAATATATTTTTAGAATATTTTTAAAATTATTTTGGAAAGTTGCATAATTTAAATTTGAATTATTATAAAATATAGTTATTAATTAAAATTAATGTAGTTTGATTTATAAACTAAAGTGAAAATTATAAAATATTTTTATTTATTTAATGATAGTTAGAGTTTAAATTGATTAATTTTTGAAAATATATTTAACAAATATCTTGTTAGAAGAGAATATCATTTCTATTTCAAAATAAAAATAGGTTATAATCAAATTAGGCAAAATGACAACCTTAAGATTTATCAAATGACAATTAGGTTATATTATGATAAAAGTCTACTTAAAACTTTAATAGCGATATGAACAGATAATACTATTACTATATAGAAATGAAAAACAAAAACCATTTTAAATTTAATTCACAAAAATATGAAAAATATCGGGTAAAATTCTCTTAACAGACAAAAAGCCTCTCTCATATAAAAATCAAACGCGACTCTTTATGGTCGGTGGGTTAGACCAATGTTTGGTTCAGATTTAAAAAATAGGATAAGTAACATTTTAATTAAAATCAATAAAACGTAATTTAAAACTTCCTATAATTGAACAACATTCTAAGATATTCTAATACTTAAAAATTTTAGGTGCCTTTTTTAAGAAACAAAAGAAAACGTTTTTGATTATTTTTTTGTTGATAAAAAACTTCAAATTCTCTGAAACACGCCTTGTCTTCATACCAATCAGTATGACTCGATAAAAGTAAGGAGACAGTTTAAGTATAAATTAAAATGTGCTACCGGATCATAATAGGGACTCGTTCAATCTCACAACTAAGTCACGATCAGAATTATAATGTGAGCAATACTAATGCAGTTTCTAAAACCTAAACATTTTATTTTCTATAAATTTGTATGCTCAGCAGAAAATGAACTAAGAAATCAACTAGAAATCTTCTGGACAGAGATAGTATACCATAATGTAAACACCATAACTGGAGCATTACATGACAAAGCTTACCAAATAATCCTCACAACGAATATTCTTAATATCAGAAAGTAAAGTAGCCATATTCGACTTTACAAATAAAAAATAGACATATTGAGAATCAACGACAACGGCCTGTGGAAATAGAATCCATTCATACACGCGTATATATGGATGCAGCGCGTTATGACAATAGATGCACATGAAAAGAAATGAATTGGCAACGTGAAGTTAAGTCTTTGTACAACAAGAGAATCTTACTTGCTCTGATGATGTTAAGTCATGAATGAATTTCCATTGATTTTAGTCATGAATGAATTTTCTTTGATGTTTGAGTCATGACGCGTTGTGATGATGTTTAAGTTTAAGTTCCATTGAGTTTAGTCATGAATGAGTTTATCTAGTTTCTTAGTTTATAGAAAATATGATGAGGAATCAATCCTATAAACATATATCTACCAAGATGTCGATTTTATAAATTAATTATTTGTGAATATTATGAAAACAGGTTGTCTATAATATAGTAGGGGTGGCGTTCAGATTGGATCGGGTATTTCGGATTTTCGGGTATTTCGGTATAGAGGTATAGAATTCGTTCGGATTTTTTTTATTCCGGGTCGGGTTCGGGTATTTTTAATTTGGATTCGGTTATTTCGGATCGGGTTCAGATATTTTGATGTTGAAAAAATATTAAATTTTTCATTTCTCAAGTTTCTTGTATTTAAAACTATAACTTTCATTTAACTGATTTTTTATTTTTTAATATATTGAATGATTAATAATTTTGGAGATAACATTTTAAAAATAAAAACACACTAATTTGGTTATGTAAATTTTGGATGTAATTTTTGTTAATGCATGAAACAAAAAGTTTGACATGCATTTTAGTCGAGTAGCAAATTATTTTGTCCACAATTATATATATATATATATATATATATATATATATATATATATATATATATATATATATATATATTATATGTTAGAGTATGTGTAGCATCAATATAAATATTTTAAATAAAATTAGAGAAGTAAACTAGAAATATAATGTTAAATATGCATAAGTTTGGCTATCTTCGAGTATCCATTCGGATTCGGATATTATCCGTTCGGGTTCGGATATTCAATCTCTCCTAATATAATATTCGTTCGGGCATTTTGCTATTTTGGTTCGGATCTTGGTTCGGTTTTTTTGAATCGGGTTCGGATACGGATTTGCATGTTGGGTAAAATGTCCAGCTCTAGTATAATAAATTAAAACAACTTTACTTTGCATTTATTTCATCAGCTATTTAGATTTCCATCTCTTTAAATCCTGCAACATAATATGTTTAATTAACTGGGCCCAAAATTATTTATTTATTTATTAATATTTTTGGTGAAAGTGAATTTTCCCTAGTTTTAGATTTTTCTAGGTGATTTAGTAAATGGGCAATATTTTTTCTGAAATTTTTCATTTAGTATTCTACTAGATGATCTTTTAACCATGTTGGCACCAAATATCATGTACATGTATTTTTGTATGATTCATGTACCTATACTTTTATTTTATATGAAACTATATACATATATATAGATAATTAATATTTTCACATATTTTTAATATACTATTTTCATGATCTTTTACTATAATTATTTTATATTTATATTAAGTTTTGTTTAGCTGCATTTTCCATTCATTATCTCCCAAAGTGAGATAACATTTTACCATATAGCTTTGAGAAACAGAGACACTTTCAGTTATATACTTTTACTTATATTTATATATATATATATATATATATATATATTATTTAGTACAATTAGCTAATATTAATTTTAGTCAACATATATATTTTAGGATAATATTTAACATATTTATTTTTACAAAACTAATATTTTTTAAAAAAATGAAGACTTAAATACTTTCTTCGTATAATTTCTAGTGATTTATGATTTTATGGATTTATCGATACTATCTTATTTTATATGATTAATTCAGATTTAATGGGTAAATTGCATAATAAGATAAAATAGTCTTTTTCTTTTTAAAATTAAATATCATATTATTGACAAAAACTATAATTTGGATTATTAAATTATATTTAACAAGACTATTAAATCATTTAGATTACTGACAAAAGTTTATTTTACAATACCAACTGTCAAAATACTGTCACAAGACTGATTAATGTTGTTTTTATATATGAAAAGGATTATTAATGTTATTTCTTACAATTTATTCTATATACTAATCCAATTATGTCCAACAATTGTTTTCAAATGCTTAAGACACACTAATAATTCAATATTAGTCGCAGTCCCTCCTATGCAATGATGCTTAATCAGACCATGGTTTTCCTCCTTTTTTGTATGGTCATACCAACCTAGTCGAAACTTTTACTGGAAAGAGCAGAAAATCGAACTTCGTTTGAAGCAACTCAACAAACCGGCCATTAAATCCATCCATGTATTGACAAAAACATTTACTTCTAATTTAAAATTCCCTTTGTTCTCTTTTATAAAGATGTCTTAGAAGTTTTGTTTTGTTTCATTTTATTTGATATTGGTAAGTTTCTTTGCCAAAATTAGATTTAATTCATTTTTGTAACTCTTTATATCGTCCTGCAGTATTATTAACTAGTAGTCTAGTACTGTTGAACTATTGGTTGGGTTGGTTATCGATTTTAATTAAATCTTATCATAGTGTGAGCAAATACAAAATAGATAATCTATGTATTTTAAACATTTAAGCTTTTCATCACAAAAATAGATAAGAGAACAGAAGAAATATTTTGCAAGATTACTTTTGATCAACTACGTATAATTACTTGCATTTAATTTTGTATATTATTAACTAGAGTCCAGACGGAGATATAATTGTTTGTGTATGGATCTACGACAAACTAGCTTTTGATCATCCTTTATTCAAAAACCACACCATTCAGGTTTTGCTAATACAGTTTTCGATTTCTTTTTTCCTTAAAATTGTAGTCTTAACATTTCACGTGTTGGGCCGTTTTTCTTTAAAAGATGAGGCCAAAAAGTAACTCGATAAGGGACAAAACGGAGGTAATAAGACAGACATTGTTATATACCAACTGTGGCGCACAAAAGGTGCATGTCCTGAGAACACTATTCCCATCAGAAGAACAACAAGGGATGATCTTATAAGATCAGGTTCTAAAGAAAACTATGGAAGAAAGAGTCCACCACCAACTATTTATCACACTAACGGTGCACAGACGGAGGAATTGTTCATGAGGTTGGTATAAAAAGAGCTTAGGGCCAGACAGATTTCAATAGCATATACGTTGAAATTTGAATATATAATTTTTCAACCAAATTCAACTGTAGCATACATGTGTGCAGTGCACGTGGACTATGGTAAGGTCCATGGCAGCAACAGCCGTATAAGTATATGGAAACCAAATGTTCTAAAAGGACGAGAGAGTTTAGTTTGGCTCAAACATGGGTCGTCAATGGAGATTGGGACACCGGTTTGAACACTTTGGAGTCTGGTTAGCAGGTAACCACTATTCCTTTTTTAGGTCATATTTCACTTATTTTATACAGAGATATTTTTGATATCTTTTTTTTACATGCTCTATTAGCTGATTCGGTTAGTTCTAAATTTTTGGTATCTTAATAGTTAACTCCAATTATCTTTTGCATGCTTTATAAAAGATCTTGCATGCTTTGTCTGGTGACAAGAACCCAAGACTCTTTGCCTATTGGACGGTGAGTTTTCATTTTCCTTTTAATCTTCTTAATTTCCTTGGATTTATAACGACGTTGTATACTTATATTTTTCCACAAAAAAAAAACACTTAGGGCGATACATACGGAGAAACAGGATGTTACAATCTTGACTGCCCAGGCTTTGTTCAAGTGAGCAGACACATCTCCTTTGGTGCAGCTCTCAACACTTTCTCAACTTACAACGGTGAACAATACGACTTCCTTCTAACCATTGAGAAGGTATGCTGTACTTATAAGAGGTGTTAACTAACATTCTCACACAGAGAGTCATCACCTGAATAAGTTGAAACTTCTTTTAGGATCAAGAAACTGGACTATGGTGGTTGAAGTTTGAGACATACCTAATCGGATACTGGCCAAGTTTCATAGTCCCCAAGCTAGCAGTCTCGGCTCGAAAGATCGCTTGGGGAGGTGAAATTGTGTATTACACTAGAGGCCAGGGAACACACACGCTTACGCAAATGGGGAGTGGCCATTTCGCAGAGAAAGGGTTTAGGAAGGCTGCTTATTTCAATAGCTTAGAGTACATTGATACATCGAACTATCCCATCACACCCTCTCCACAACATCTTGAAGCTACTGTGACTCGGCCTGAATGCTATAACCTCAGGGTTGGCTCTAGCCAGAGGTGGGGAACTTACTTTTTCTATGGTGGACCTGTCGCAATCCTCAGTGTCCATGAGCCACTAGATTAGCCAAAACTAAAATGTCTTAAATAAATGTAAAATATATAAAATAAATTCGTTTAGCAAAAAAAAAAAAACCCTGCAAGATGTAGGGAAATGCAAAGAAAGCTTATTTTGCTCAAATGAGCTTAGCAAGATAGATGAAATATGAAATGAAATAACTCATAGAGCTTTATTCATATGCAAGAAAGTCAATGAAAGAAGGAAGATGAAGTTGTCACCAAGAATGATTTAAGATTGATATTCATAATAGATTGAAAGAGAGAGTTGCTTTAGAGGCAACTCTAGGTTACATTGAAAGTTCTTGCAAGAGAGAGATTTATTCTACTTTCTTTGCATAAAACCCCAAATACATGGGCTTGGAACATCATAATGGGCTTGTGGTAATACTCTCCTGCAAACTTGGCATCGGAGTGCAAGCAAGACGCCGATTTTGAGTGCAAATGACAGCTTTGCGTGAAGATGTGTGGACATGTAAACACAGTCAACTTCTGAACCAAATGACAGCTTTTGGTGTATACTTGGAGATCTATCATGACTCTCCCTCCCTCAGAGGTAATCTTTGTACTTGGAGAGTTTTAGTAAAGTTTCTCAGAGGTATTCTTTCACCACATAATTCTTGGTTTTTCTGTAATGTATCCATCATCTCCCAGTAAATGAGACTGTTCCCACAAGCTATCCTTATAACTTGCTAACTCCTATCCATTAGCCAACTATAAACTGCTGCTGAACCATTCTACGTTCTCTGTGACATTTTACCTATTGAAGGGTTTTGAGCGAGGGCTCCTGTTTTCTTGCTCTTGGCTTCGCTTTCCTCCATTTTTACTACTAGCTCGGAGTGATAGAGAAACGGCACCAACATCGTATACATGGGCGTTTAAGTGCCTTGAGAACTCATGCTCTCTTTAGTTTGTATAACAATTATTTTTTAAAAAAATGGATCTAGATTCAGATATCCTAATTTGAAATCAAGATATAGGATTTAAGTATCCGGATCTAGAATCTGTCATCTTGTATATCCAGAATTTCAGAGCTGATAGGGTCCATAGGGATCTTGGATAATAATTTTACCCCTATTGTAAATTACTTGTAGATTATTTATTCGGTTTGATTACGTTTTAAGTTTAGTCACAAAACTATAATTAAAATCACACAAAAATTAAGATCTATAACCAAGTTTTTTTGGTTAAATCTATACAATAGTTAGAAACTTTACAAGTGGCACAAAAATATAGAACAGCTAGCGTGCACTCGAAACAAAAGGAAAAAGCGACGGGTAAACCAAGCTGAATTTAGGCCTTTTTAATAATTGTTAATTTGTTACAATTGATCTCTCTAAAGATTTTGCATTGATCTGGTTTTCAATGTTAATTTGTTACACGTACATTGATCTATCTCTAATGCAAAATAGTTAGATATTCCTTTTTAAAAAAAATTCAATGACATTCTGTTTTATTTATGGGTACTATCATCTAATCTAATTATTATGAGACTCCACTATGTTGTACTAGACTAGTATATATCCTCTTCGTATTTTGATTTTGTATCTAATCTTTGTTAAGAAAAGTTCTTGCTGGCTTTTAAGATACGGAGTCGTTTCTATTTACATCTGAGTATTGAATAAGGGACACCCAGAAACTAGAGATATGAAAAGACAATTGACTGAACTCGACATGTACTCGCTTGATGGTGTGGCGCTTTTCTTCATTTGGTTGCATCGGCATTTGCTGGAACCAATGACTTATATTGTCAATAATAATAAAAATGTCTAAAATCTGAAGGTAAACAATCATATTGTGATTGATCTATTTTACACATTAAACTAAATTCAGTCTGTCAGAAAAAAAAAACTAAATTCAGGCATTTGAACTCTTTCAAATCGAATGAACTACAAAAAACTATCAAATATGAATAACATATGATTTAAATAGAGGCCATAAGTGTGATGAAAAGGATTGAGTGTTTGGTTTAACAAAATATAAAAACAGTTAGCGTAGGAAAGTAGTCTAGCCTTTAGATGTACAAGAGGTTTTTGATGAATGAATTTAACATTCATTCAAAAAAATAATAATAATAACTGAATAACAATATACAAAAGATTGTAAATAGAAGACCTAATAACAATAGATTTCAAAATATTTTAATAACAGTAAATCAATTAATGAATAACACTAGATTATAAACATGCAGAATTAAACTTAATCTACTAAATATATCCAATAACACCTCCTTAGTTGTGCCCACTGCTGACAACAATTTGCCTGGTCATGTTACGTATATCATCATGAATACATAAAAATCATCTAAAATATTAAAAAATAATATCAAAATTTAATTCAGAAATAATTTCATCTTATATAGAAATATTCTGAATGTAAACTATAAATGGAGCATTAGTTGAGATAATGGATAACAAAGTCAACCTGTCTATTTCAGTATTTATATAACAAAAGAAACTTGCTTGCTTTGATGACGTTTAATTTTTGAATCAGTTTCCATGGATTTTAAAATCATGTAGGGCTGTGATGATGTTCAAGTCATGAGTCTATATTCATTAATAGTGTTAATGTAATCACTAATGTTTTTCTTTTATCCAATTTCTTAATTTGTATAATATATAAGCAATCTACTCCTATAAATTCCAATGGTAGTTGATAGAAATTTTTTAAATTTACTAAAGAGTACTTTCAATTCTAAGGATTACAAATTAACCATAATGGGAATGGCCGGTTACACAGTAGCACTGATGATGATAGGAGTGATAATCTCTCCTTGTCTCTATGGAAAAGAGTTCTCCGATCACCAGGAAATCAAAGTACAAAGACTTTTGAAGCGGCTCAACAAGCATGCTGTTATATCCATTACGGTATATATTATACAAATTCCATATACATAAACTCAATGCTTTGATTATTGGTGGGAAAACTTTACTGAATGTTTCACTTTAATATTTGTGAAGAGCGAAGATGGAGATATAATAGATTGTGTTCCAATACATAGTCAACCAGCTTTTGATCATCCTCTGCTTAAAAATCACACCATCCAGGTTTGACTTTCATTTACTTAAGCCATCTTTTGTTTATATTATATGCATGCATGATGATGTTTTTTTGCTTAAATTTAAATTTTTTTTGATGCATGATGTTATTGAAACGTCAAGTTTTTTCACGTAGATGAGACCGAGCTTTATACCGGAAAGTACGTCTACGTACACCAAGAAAAAGATAAACGTTACTCAGGCGTGGAACAAGAATGGAAGATGCCCTAAAAATACAGTTCCGATAAGAAGAATAAAGAAAGAAGATATCTTACGATCAAAATCCATTGAGAATTTTGGGAAAAAGATGATGACTCCAGGCATCGTTTTATATGGTTCAAGTAGTTTTCTTGAAGATGATCCAAGTAAAGGCCATGAGGTATACTTATTGTTCTTGTTTTAATTACTCTCTAGTCTCTCTTGCGGCTTTACTTACACTGTTCTCTTATTGGAGCTGGTTTAGTACGCCGTCATGAATGCCATGAACGGATTGTATTTCGGGACACAATTTTCAGTGAATATCTGGAAACCAGTAGTTCAAGTTCCAGGTGAGTTCAGTTTGGCTCAGACTTGGCTCTCGTCTGGAGTTGGCACTACTCTTAACACAATTGAAGCTGGTTTGCAGGTCTTGTAGTAGTCCATATATCCTTAGTTACATCTTTATTCATATGCAAAACATCTTAATTAACACTACATTTGTTTTCCTTAATCTCTAGGTTTATCCAGGAAAATATGGTGATAATAATATAAGATTATTTGTTTACTGGACGGTAAGTTCTCATTCTCTACCTCATGTTAAAGCTAATCATTAAAAAAAAAGTTAAACGGCTCAGTAGCTAATTTTCGAGTTTAAACCTGAATAATTATTTTGTAGAGCTTAGGTTTTTGGTCCGGTGTTTAGCATTTAAATTTAGACGGTCTGTTAAATATATAAAATATATATACTACTTTTTTTTTAAAACCAAATTTGTTATATAAGTGTGTCTTATTTTTTTATGCGTGCGGATTCACGAATATATTAAAGAAGATAATCATAATGTAATTTTTTTTTGTTGAAAATAGGCAGATGGATACCAAACTACAGGGTGCTACAACACCGACTGCTCAGCTTTCGTTCAAAGGAGCAGTCTTGTCACAGTAGGTGGAGCCTACACCACCGTCTCAGAATACAACGGAAATCAATACGAGCTCTCCATGCTTATATGGAAGGTACTAAGAACTAACATATGTAATGTCTTTTTCTCATTTTAATAACAATATGGGGTATAATTGAGTTTCCCCTATATCTGCACTGCATCTCAACCCAAAATGGATTGTCGACAATTTCTAGGACGGCGGAAACTGGTGGCTGCGGATAGGTGAAGAGCTTGTGGGGTACTGGCCTGGCGAGTTATTCAATTCTATAGGAAGTGGAGCTACGAGAGTTTTATGGGGAGGTGAAATCGTTAACTTGGCGACTGGTGGGCAACACACGACCACGGACATGGGAAGTGGACATTTTGCAGAGGAAGGTTTTGGGAAAGCGAGCTATTTCAGGAGTCTTATGACGGTCGATGGAACTAATACTCTGAGAGAACCACAAGGAGTTTACCCCCAGACTGGTCATGATACCTGTTACAACATTAAGGCAGGACAAGCCGGAACTACCTGGGGGGTTAATTTCTTTTACGGTGGTCCTGGCCGGAACGCGAGATGCCCTTGATTTGGATCTGTGTGCTCAAAGATATTGAGTATTTTACATTCATGTCTGCCTGTATCTGACTATGAACGTGTGAGTAAGAAAAATAATTCACGTCATAGAAGTTAATATTATCTGTGTCCTTGTCTAATATGTGTGTAAAAAGTAAAAACTTTTCGAATTTCGAGTGTCTGTAATTTGAATAATAATAATATCTTTGATAAGATCTTCAGTTTATTTGCTCTTGATCTGCCTATGAGGCTTTTTTTTGTGCGAACCACACTTGATTGAAATTAAATCACAAAAACAGAGTAGTTTCCTCATCCACAAGTGGAGAGTTAGCTAAGCAGCTTAAGGCTGCCTTTGCAATAGAGTCAGCTAAAGAGTTTCCCACACCCGGGATGAAATGAAAAGACAAGTTTCTAAAGGAAGATGATAGAGAATGAATATCAAAGAGTAACCCTTGAATCCAAACATTATTGTTCTTGGTAGTGAGGAGAGTGATAAGACTCTTTGAATCCGAGAAGATCTTCAGGGAGTCAATACCAAGAGTGGCTAGAATATTATTTCTACTCAATTAAACGAAAAAGAATATTATTTCTATGTTACCCTGTTAATAACGACTCCTTAACACACAAAAGCATTTTTTTATATTGACAATTTTGACTCTTTATGGTCGTTAGGTTAGATCAAGTTTCTTTTGTCCAGAATTAATAATAGAATAAGTAATAAACGTTCTTAATTAAATCGATAAAATAATATAAATAAGTTCCTCTTAACTGAATATCATTCTATGATGATCTGATGTTTTTTGTATTTTATCAAGGAACAGTAGAAAATGTCTTTGAATTTTTTTACCTAGAATATTTTTTACGAGAATAAATATTCTTTACCTAGAATATTATTTCTACTCAATTAAACGAACAAAAGAATATTATTTCTATGTTATCCTGTTAATAACGACTCTTTAACACACAAAAGCATTTTTTATATTGACAATTTTGACTCTTTATGATCGTTGGGTTAAACCAAGTTTCTTTTATCCAGAATTAAAAATAGAATAAGTAATAAACAGTTTTAATTAAATCGATAAAATAGTATAAATAAGTTCCTCTTAATTGAGCATCATTCTATGATGATCTGATGTTTTTTTGTATTTTATCAAAGAACAGTAGAAAATGTCTTTGAATTTTCTTTTTTTTGTCAACTAACAGTTCAAAGTCTTTCGATCTCTTTAAATCCTGCGACACGCCAAGGATCTCATAATATAGGCAAAATTAAATTTGCTGACGCGTTTTTTGATCAAAAATGTGCTTACTCGTTCAAACTCACAAATTAGTCATAATCAGAATAGGACCAGTCCTCAGTCCTTTTAAAAATATACTGAGAGGAAACATTCGCTTGGGTTTCAAATTTTTAAATGAATGCCATATAAAAAATTTAACTTATAAATCACTCTTAATTAAAAATATGTGTAAATTAATTTATTTTGTTAACAAAGTGTAAATTATATTTTAATCAGAAATTCTATAAGTTTTATAATTCTAAGGGCTGGGCCCTTATCAAATTCACGAGAATAGTAGAGCAATATTATCATGTAAGCAAATTTTAATGCAATTTGTAAAACTATAAAGTATTCTAATAATATTTACATTGTTAACCAAAAAAAAAGATCAACTAGAAATATTCTGAACAGGGCTAGTATAGTATATCACAATTTGAACCCTAAGTGGGGCTTTACATGACATAGCTCTCCAAATATTCCTCACAACAAATATTCTTAATACGAGAAAGTAAAGTAGCGATATTTGACTTTACCACACAAAAACGACAATTTGAGAATCAACAACAACGTCCTGTGGAGATAGAATCTATACATACTGACATACACATGTGCATATGGATTTAGGAGTTTAAAATTCTTTCAAAAATGTTGTTTGTGAAATGTGTCTTTTGAGCTTTTCCTTGGTGATTTAGTAGATGAGCAATATTTGTTTCTGAAAACTTTCATTTAGTATTCTACTAGATGGATCTTCTAACCATGTTGGCATCAAATATCATGTACATATATTTTGTATGATTCATGTATCTATACTTTATATGAAACTATTTACATTTTTTTTTGACATCTTTTAACAAATATAGAGATAATTAATACTCTCTCATATTTCCAATATCATATTTTCATGGTCTTTTATTACAACTGGTGTATATTTCTATTAAGTTCAATTTCGATAGACAGCTAAATTGGATAATTTACTTATATTTATATAAAAATTAGTTAGTACATTTAACTAATATTAGGTTTCCTGTTTTAAGTAATTAATAAGTTCACGTACGTTTAAATTTTCTTTTGTAAGAGAGTGTATTTTATTCAATGCTAAAAAACATTGGTATAAGAACTACTTTTCTTTTATGGTTTTTGTAGACTTGTTTTTCTATCAAATTAATTTTCTTTATGATTGGATTTACTTTTGAGTGGATGCTTTATATATTTTTGAATGAATTTATACTGTATACACTTGTTTACGTTTATAATTTGTTTTGTTTGGTAAACTTTTTTAACAAGTAAATTTATATAAGTTTTCAATGATTTTAATATGTTTGTTTATTTATATTCAATATTAGTCGCAACCCTCCAATACAATGATGCATGATCAGACCATGGTTTTCCTTCTTCTTGGTATGATCATGCCGATCGTAGTCGGAACTTTCCCCGGAAATAGAAAACTTTCCGATCTCCATGAACAGGAAATCGAACTACGGTTAAAACAACTCAACAAACCGGCCATTAAATCCATCCATGTTTTGACAAAAACACTTATACCTCTAATTTTATATTCCCTTTATTCTCTTTCATAATGTCTTAGAAGTTTTGTTTTGTTACATTTTATTTGATTGGTAAGTTTCTACGCAAAATTACATATTTCATTTTGTCTCTTTATGTCCTGCAGTGTTGTTAATTAACTAGTACTACTATTGAACTATTCGTTGGATAAGTTACAGATTTTAATTAATTATTATCATATTTGTAAGCAAATACAAATATATATAATTTATGTTTTTAAAATAATTTTGAGGTTTCACCAAAACTTAGATAAGAGAACAGAAAATAGGGTACTTTTTAGGATCAAGAAACACGTTTTAGGATCAAGAAACTGGACTCTGGTTGTTGAAGTTTGAGACATACCTAATCGGATACTGGCCAAGCTTTATTGTCCCCAAGCTAGCAGTCTCAGCACGAAAGATCGCATGGGGAGGAGAGATTGTGTATTACACTAGAGGCCAGGGGACACACACACTTACGCAAATGGGGAGTGGCAATTTCGCAGAGAAAGGGTTTAGGAAGGCAGCTTATTTTAATAGCATAGAGTACATAGATACGTCTAACTATCCCATCACACCCTCTCCACAACATCTTCAAGCTACTGTGACTCGGCCTGAATGCTATAACCTCAGGGTTGGCTCTAGCCAGAGGTGGGGAACTTACTTTTTCTATGGTGGACCTGGTCGCAATCCTCAGTGTCCATGAGCCTAAATGCTTTCTTTAATAAAAGTTTAAAACTATAAACTAATCTTTTCTATATTCAAATGCAAAGCTGACCTTCAAATACAAATGACCCAAAAAAAAAAAAACTAAACTAAAAGGACAAACCAAAACTCTCTTGAAGAAACAAGTCTTAGATGAGTTTCATAGCTCTCTTATAAACTTAGAAATCAAGAGATCCACATTGTTTGCTCTCTAAAGATCTTGCAGCAGATGCAGGCTTCTTTGTTTCCTTGTGATGATCACCATTTACGCCTCCTCTCGCTCTACCAATACCCATCTTAGGCAAACCACGGTTCAGTCCATCCAACAATACACAAGCTTTACACCATTTCTGCAAAATATCATTTGTAATCCAAACAAGCAAACATTACAATATGCCTTGATGTGATAAGAGAGAGTGTCTTTTTGTTTGCAAGTCTTCTCACCTGGCTAGAGATATAACCGCACCTCTCACAAGTCCCTTGCTCAGGCATCTTTGTGCTTGTTGCTATTCTAAAATCTTCACCAGATTTAATGATGTCCAAAATCGCCCTTGGCCTGCAATTTTTGTATAAGTTAGTCATCTCTTACGTTTACTAACATAAAGAAAGAAAGGTGGAGCAAGAAAACCTTAGCCTTTCCAAATCTTTGATGAACTCACGGGCGAAGCCACGATACGCATTAGGAGAGTATATACCTGAAAAAATACATCTAAATCACTTAAAGCAAGAAATCAAATTCAAGAAGGCTATGGAAAATGCTTACATTCGGTGGAGAAGTAGTCCAGCTTCTTGAAATAAGCATACGTGTGTACTACATTAAGGGGTATTCACAACATCTTCTCGTTGATAAAGTTAACAATGAAAATTAAATTCAAACAGAGTGAAAAAGGATATATGACAATCTCCTTCTCGTATGTATACTTGAAAGGTTTACATCTTGGAATGGGACCATCTTCACCTGTAGTGATCGATGTGCACCGACTTAATCTAGCGATATCCCCACGCAAGATGTTCAAGAGAACGGTTTCTGCTATATCATCTGCATTGTGACCAGTGACTAGCTTATCCACTTTCAACAAGGCAGCTCCTCGATCAAGCGCCTTCAGTACCATCATCAAAACAAAAATCAGTTGTTGGTTTTTATTACCAAAACTGTAGAAAAAGCTGACTCAAAACCTGTCGACGGAAGACACCACAGAAGGTGCAATTGTTCTTCAGACCGATCATTTTCACAATGTCATCCATTGTCCATCCGTACAGATCTTTGTATGAAAGTATCTGAAGAGGCAACCCATACTGGAAGCAAAACAAAGATTAACAACCCATCAACGCCATTAAATGAACACACCAATAAAAAACTTACTTGGAGTTCGTTTCGTTTAACGGTCTCAAGAGAATCATCACGGTAACCTGTGATGCCTTCATCTATGGACAAGAGAAAGAGGTCTAGTCCGTAACTGTGACGTGTGTTTAGTTCTGACAACACATATGCCAATACCGTAGAATCTACACAAATGAAAGATCTTTGCGCTTCTTACCTCCAACTAAGCATCAAATCAGAACAGAGGAATAGGCAAAACAGTTTAAGAGAGATTACCTTTACCACCAGAGGCACCAATAGCAACACGTTCACCGGATTTGAATAGATGATTTTTCACAATAACTTGATGAATCTCCTCCTCAAAAACGTCATAGAAGCACTCCTTGCATATCTTTAAACACATACACACATGCTCCCATCATCTTCCATTACAGAACACTTGAAAAGCACAACTTGGAAGAGACTTAGAAACTAAAGATTGACACTTTCGGCATCAGAATCCAAAATCAACTAAACAGAACGTTTAATTTGATCAGATCCCATATAGAGATCACAATACAGACATATAGAAGGCCTTCGGATTCATAAAGATCGAAACTTTACAGTATTGAAGTTGTTCCAAGTCTTAGACAAAACACAAACACATGAAGACTTTCAAAAGAGTTAAACCTGTTGAAGGGTTTTGGGTCGTTTGAGGACGGCACGTCTCTGGTTACATAAGCAGCAGAGGCGAGAGGCTCCTTGTTTCTTGCTCTTGGCTTCGCTTGCCTCCATTTTTACTACTAGTCGCCGGTGAGAAACACGACCTAAACTCGGAGTCACAGTGAAACGGCAGCGTTTTGAACATCGTAATACATGGGCCTTAAAGGGCCTTGAGGACTCAGCATACCCTTTTGCTTTGTTTAGTTTGTATAGCAGTTAAATTGGTAGGTTGTTGAATGAATAGAAAGTCATGTTGCACAAATTTATAAAAATGTTTTTGTTTAGAGATCTATAGGTATGATGTGTACAGAGCTCTGTTTCTCTACTCTGTTTTTTTCTACTCTGTTTCTGTTTACAGAGCTCTGTTTTGTTCTATTCTGTTTCTGTTTATAGAGCTCTGTTTTCTCCACTCTGCGTATTGTGTCAACATGGCAACACAATCTCTTCGTCAAGATATACGGAGAACCGAAACTTTTCATCCACTGATCAACCAAAAGCCGTTGGAAGACCACAAACTTTTTAGATGATGAACCAATAATCAACTTCAGAGTGTGTAAAGCCATATCATACAAAGAGGGAAGAGACGATAAAAACAGCAAATAAGAGTAGACAGCAACGAAAAAGAATCAACTTGCATTAATTTTGTTCATCTTTTTTAAAAGTAATTCTTGTACAACAAATGCTTTCTTTCTCAGTGATCTATAAACTTAATCCTTATGAACATAAACAAATCAGCGGATTGATGAAACAATATAAACACTGTTAACTGACGTTCCCACTTTTGTGTAACGATCTTACCAAACCAGGGATGCTGCAGACTTTCACTCGAGTAGCAACGGTTGACACAGAGGCTTTAGTATGGTGCTGTCTAGCTCCATAAAATACGTGACAACGACTCCAATAAAAGAGCACACGGCTGGGACAAGTCCTAACCCATATCTTGTCACCGAGAAGTTAAAACTATGTTGTATGTTTACATCAACTTGTGGAGAAGTGGCACCTGCACCATTTTCTCCAAATCACACATCCATCATCAACAATGTTATTATAGTATTTCGACAAAGAAACAAACAAACTTACTTTGGTGTGACTGAAGAACATATAAAGCAAGCCCACATGACATTTTATCTAAGAAGCTTAAAGATCCACAAACGAAAGCACATCCACCAAGTTCTGAACCAATCAACACACTCTGCATACTAATCGCTGTCACCTGTATAAAATTGTGATACATTATAGTTTCCTTATATCAGATGAAGACATTAGATATAACAGAGGAGTGTCTTACCAGAATCAATGCATTTGCGATACCAATAAAGACAGAGATCGCATACATGAAAGAGTTAATGCTTCTAGGCAATAAGAGGATCGATACACCACAGAACATCCAAATAATACCACCCGCACAGTAATAAGCCTTGAGACGTTTCCCATTCCATGGAATCTCCTGCATAACAGAAACAAAAAGCATAAAGTTTTACATAAGGAGAAGAAACAACAAGTGCGTTTGAACTTGTTGTACCTGAAGCATAACCGACACAACGAAGCTGCAGATGTAGATTATTGCAGGAATCTGAAAAAGTGAAAAACATTGATCAGACAAAGTATAATGACCATAGATAGAAAAGTGTTCATTGTAATGATTCTTTTTTTTCACTTACGAGAGCTTTAGCGGATTGAGCCATTTGAAGGTCATCAATAACAAAGAATGCAAGATATGCCTGAGAGTTATTAAAAAGTAATAGAACGTAAGTAGTGATCCAAGTATAAAGAGAAGCAAGAGAAGATACAGAAACTAACCTGTGAAACATTCAGAACTAGCCGTGTGAGAAGGTAAACCATTGCGACTTGATAATATAGAATCTTCCGGAACCAATAAGCCCATGGTATTCTCGTTCGGTTACTTTCTCTTAGATTAATCCTCAACCTTTTGAAAATCAAAGATAATGAACTCATCTATCAAGCTATGGAACTTTGGTAAAGGTTTTGAGTTCAAGAGTCTCAAAGATAAGTGTGTGTTACCGTGGTTCGTTTGTCCCCATAAGAAATATGATCACAAAGCAGCAGCCAACGGTGATGCATGAATAAGCAATCCAACGATACTGTAGACTTAAGACAGACTTAGAATCACATTGACTTTGATGTACATAGCTGAATAACAAGTCAATTAAAACCACAAACCTGTGACTCGGTGTTTTCTTTTGTATCAGCTTTGCTAACACCAAATACAACTAAAGCAATCGCGTATAAGCCTAAGTTCGCAACCTGAGAAAAAACAGGCGACAGAAAAGTTAAGAATAAACCGAGAAAACATTTTTTAAAGAGACCAAGGGGAGGAGCTGACCATGCTAAAGGCGTTACGGGAGCTTGTTAGTGCTACTCTGCTTGTTGAGTTCAATGTTATGCAATTGACCATCGCCCTGAAGAACATAAACATTTTGAAAATGAATACCTCACTAAGACAATCTGAAGATCAAATGGAAAAAGAAAAGAGTGGTTTACATGTGGGAAACCTGAGTAGCTGCCCATCCTATGTTGAAGATAGCTGCAAACGTGCTGTATGATAACGTTTCTATCGTCAAAGAGGTGCTATGGAGGATTGAACAAGGCAAACAACCACCAAAAACCGAGGAAAATGAGATAGCCACTAATAGAGATCCTGCGGCGTGCCAGATTTTGAAATGCCCAAATCTGTCAATCTGTCATGTGATGAAGACAGAGATGGGGGAGTGAGATCATTTTACATCTGTTCTTTTTTCCTTTAATCATCACAACAGAACAAGATCATTGTAACTTAAATCTAGAACTAACTCAAGTTGAATGAACACCAAAACAAGTCAAGAAGTTACCAATTCACCAATGAAGATAGTTGCAAAACCATCAGCAACTTGACCAGAGAGCATGACGATTGCAGCATCCCTACACAAGAAACAACAACCAAAAAATCTCACTTAAAGTGAAAGACATTTTACAAAACTCAAAGGAGAGTTTTAAAAAAAAAACCTTGGGGAGAGACCAATCTGGGTGAGGAACAAGAGGAGGTAAGTGAACCAACAGGAAGCAGTAATGTCATTAAGCATATGCCCAACTCCATAGTAAAACACAGACAATCTCCCAAGTGGTTTCGTGAATGAATCCTCTTCATCCTCTCCAACAATCACGGATGACGTCATCAACTCTGTTTTTTTTTTACTGTGCGATTCGAATCTGCAAAGGCGTGCATGGAGTACCCATCAATGAATTTGGAAGACCCAGAAGGTAGAATAAAATAAAATTATCTAAAAATAAGAACTTTTCAGATTATGAGGAAGAAGAAGAAGAGAAAGGAAGAGACTTTCGTAAATCGTACCTGTGGAGTGAAACAGAAGAAACTTCCGATCACAGAATTTAATTTGAATCAGACCCTTTTTGTAGTAAGAGATCAATTCATGAGATGAATATCCCAAGGAGACGGGATGCGAAAGCAAAAGAGGGAATGCGAAAAGTCTGAGAGAGCTCAACGAGAAAGTTGCATTCCTTGTTTTAGTACATGTTGGTTTGTTGCATAAGACACGAATTTTTATTAAAACTTTAAATAGTGTATTTAATATGTTGCGTAAAGAGGTGAGTCTTTCGAGTTCGATAATAATGGAGTCAACGAGAAAACAAAGAAAGAATAATACTCCGTCTGTTTCAAAATGATTCATAAACTAGGAAAATATTTTGTTTCAAATCAATATTTTATATTTTCGATGCATATAATAATGATAATTAACAAATTTCAAAGAAAATAATTATGTTTATTGAATTTTGATTGGTTAGTACTTATGAAAAATTGTTAAACAAAAAAAACAATGTATTTATAATCAAAATTTAAGAATTTTTTTTAATATGTATGATTTTCTATATGCATTTGAGTAAAAGAGAAATCAACGGTTACTTATAGCAAAAAAAATACTCCATTTGTTTCTAAAAAATCCATGTTTTAGAAAAAAATTTGGTTTCAAAAAGATACATTTTTTACATTTTCAATACATTGATTAATGAAAAATTGTACATTTCTAAAAGTATAATTGTATTTACTAAAATCTTATTGGTTCAAAATTATGGGAAATTGTTAATTGAGAAATACAATGCATTGGTAATTAAAATTTTATGTTTTTCTTAATAAGTATGAAAATCTAAAACATAGATCTTTTAGAAATGGATGGATTAATAATAAAAGAATATTCACAGATGATGACGACTGACGAGAATGATAAAGAAGATAATTTGGGAAATTGTGCGGTCATGTGGTTGCTCTGTGGATTTGGGTATGGAGGAGATTTCTGGATGATGATGATAATAATAATAATAGCAGCTTCTCTTCAACTACGAGAGATGGATCTCTTTGAAATTTAGCTGTAGTTGAATATTATCTTAGAGACTATCTCTTGTGTTCCTAGTTGGCATCTGCCAAGTGCAAACAATTCTTTACATTACATACCATGCAACTAATGCTTTTGAATTTCTAATATATATCAAATTTATGAAAAAAATCTTGTCAATGGGACTAGTTGCATATACAGTTTAGTTGGCAGTATATAAGATGGTGCTTTCAATTCATGAGCATGTTCCACTTTTTTTTTCTTTTTTTTTGTTCCACTTGTTCCTTGTGGTTCTCTCTTTTTCATTTTATTTTTATTGTGGATCATATCACTCTCTTAATTATTGGTGCAGATTTTTTTCTTTCTTGCTAAGGTGAAAACTTGTGATGACACGTTTCAGAAGAGACATAAGATAAATCCCAATTAAAACGATAGCAAAGAAAGAGGCTTAAATTTTGTAACTTTGCCATTTGCTACCAGCGTCCCAACAAATCTACCGTAAAATGATATTACGTGTGTATGCAGATTCTTGAGTTTATATTTTAGAGCGCAAGATTTAAAATAAAAACTGATAAACGCATAGAAGACAATACAAAAGTTGTAACTCGTGTCTTATTTTGCGTCATACAAAAAGAAAAAGTTGAGAAGAGTTCTCACGAAACAGTAACTGCACAAAATCAACGTCACTGACTCACTGCAACCGCACAAATTCACTTTTCAATATTAGTACTTTTATACTGTGTAAATAACGTATATTATGAAGAGATGGGCAACAACTTCAAGCCCTAGCCACCGTTTCCGAAAGCTCTGAGCGTGGTTCTTGCTTGGCAAAGAGGTCGTCCGACCACTGTTGTTACCATCCTCGGATCCTGCAGTTGGAGATACGCTGGTGGGCTCAGGGGCCGAGCCGGTGGGAGCAGACGCTGGGCCAGTTTTGTTTAAACCGTTTGCTAGCTGATAGAACACTTGGGCTTCTTGAGATTTTGGGTCCATGTGAAGCAAAGCTGAAATACTCATTCCAAAAAGAACAATGTGAGTTTGGCAAGCTTAATTATACAGTCAATTTTTCTAAACATGTTTTTTAAGATGTATTGTTTTATAGATTTTCTTTTTGTGCAAACTTCAAAGTATTGTTGTACATATATATATACTATATTACTATTTATATATCGTGAATCAGGACAAACATCATAATGGTAGTATGTAGTACGAATCGTGTATCATAAGATAACATTGATCTAGACATGATAGTGGCGTGTGTGAGTTAAATGAACAAAAAGTACTAGACAAGTAGACATCACTCTCATGTTTTTTTTGGATTAAATATTAACACAAAATGAATCCCAAAAAAATAAAAATCAAAACTAATGACTTAACGTTTTATGGTGGATTTTGTAAGTAATTTTCTGTAAAACTCCACTAAATCTGATTCAGTTCAATTGTTAACCAAGGGCTCAAAATCTTTCTTAAGTATAAAAGAAATGGTAACCAAAGGATTTCTCGAAAAAAGTTACGAGTGTTCTACAGATTAGAGCAAGAGAGAGAGAGAGAAAAGCGTTTTCTCTCTAGAGTCTCTCCCCACAACTCTTTTAACCTAGTTCACAGCCGCCTCCAAATTGCGATTCCGGTGACTGGTTCCTCCTTGGTTCCGGTCGCCACCACCTGTGCTCTGTTCTTTCAGCCTCTCCCTTAACCTCTTCTTCTTACCCTTCTCCTCCTTGTACGTGTTTCTGGATCTTCTCCGAATCTCCGGTGAACCTAAAAGAGAGCTGCTTGTGTTTGCAGCTCTTCTGGAGCATTGACGAGGAGCAGGTTTTGTCGGGGAGCTTAAGGTGCCTCCAATTTCAGTCTCAGCTTGTCAAACAGAGCAGATCTGGGTCAGATCTGATTTCGCCACAGCCGGAAAGGATGGTGAAGCATCGCTGCCTCCTCCTCCCCTCATCGGTGCCGGCTTGTACCTGAATGATTGGCTGGTTCTGCGTTTGAAGGTCTCGTTAGAGCTTCTCCCTCTCCGTTCGGAGAATCGACGGTGCTAAGGCTCACCTTCGTTGAGGACCTCTGTTCTTAGACCAAATCGAGGACATCCATGTCTGCAAAGGAGTTAGTTTGGAGTCTCTCCTTCTCGCTATCTGTCACCGCTCCACTGGGTTTTGAGGACGACCCCTACGACGGTGCTACCGGCTTCAAGGCGAGCCTCCCTTCCTGTTGCAGCTCATGTTTTGAGGAGAGCCCTGTTTCTCCTCCAGTGCTTCACTTCTCTACTCTTCACCGACGCAACCTCAGTGTGTCTCTCCATTGTCTCAGCCGCTCTTAAACGTCGCGTGGCCGGTTGGGGAGCCAAAGTTACCGCCTGCGCTTGACAGGTCTGTTCTTCATGTCAGGCGGAGTATTGGCGAGTCCGTTTGGGGTTTTGTTGTCGAGAAAGCTTCTGGTCTGGTTCTGCTCGACGTCCTCCTCCTCTGGTGTCCCGGAGCCGTTGCCAGCCTCCTCCGTTGAAGCCGTTAGGAGCCACCCTCGGGTGAGTGTTCGGGTGTCCCTCCCTTAGTTTTGCTCTTGTTCTTCATGGTTCTGCCATGATACTAGTAGCTTATTGAGTTGAGAGTCTTTTTGTTGTCGGTTTTGCTCTGATCTCTATTAGTTCCATGAACACCAATTTTGGTTGTTTCTGGTTTTAATTTCATGTGTTTCTTAGAGGTCTTTTTAATCTTTTTTGCGGCCTCTTTGAAACGGAATTGCTATCAAGCAGATTCGGGTTCAACTATGTTGTAACCAAACCTTCATTCTTGAATGATATTTACCATTTAGCAAAAAAAAAAAAACCAAAGGATTCTCAAGTCAACGAGTGTTCAGCTATCCAACCACAGAGGGCAAGAATTATGTTATATCGTGACTAAGGTACGAACCAGGACACTTAGTGACGTCAGCAACGGCGTGGCAAACAGAAGGAAGAGCAAGAGCGAGAGAGACATTGATCTGGAGACCCAAGTCAGGATCATTCCTGTCTTGGATGATCACACAAAGACACTTTTTGTCGGATTTGAGAACCTGTTTCAAGCCGGAGCAACAATCCGGAGTCGGAGTCTTTGCCTGTCCTTGCACGTAAGGAAGACATGTGGCCATACCCACAAGCTGCTCAGTACACTCTTCCTTATCCTTCGCCTTATCCTCACCAGCTGACACCATCGTCGCCATTAGAAATGCTATTGCTATCGCCACTATACTAATCCTCCAAGACTCCATTAATTTTTTATTGTTCGTGCACGGTTTAGTCCTTAGTGTTGTTGTACTCGTTACAATTTATATAGCAACTTTGGCATATTTTAGGGTTTTATCTTTTCTTTTTCTTAAAATTTCTCTTTACCTTATGTATTTGGTTATGTGATGATTGTATGCGTTGTCGTGTCGAGAAGCTCATCGAAGTTTTATTTGTGGGACAATAGAACGTCCTGTGTGACTCTGTCGCACAGATACATGGGAACGAACAGGTATCTCAAATGTCAACATCATTATCTCCATACGGCCAATTGCTCTACAATAAATTACTCGCAGTCTCACGACTCACATGGCTATATCTAATATGTAATTCATATCATTTTCAGCTTCTTTTACTTTGTGATATATATAATTTCTTAAACCAGTTTTTTTAATCTTGCATTCATTCTACTGAATCAGTCTGTTTTTTTTTTTAAGTTATAAAATGATAAATAAGAGTTATAATTAAAAGAACAAATGTAAAAATTGTTCATCAGTATGTGTTTTCATTAATTATTAATGTTAATAAAGAAAGATACTTTTGTTCTCATAATGCTATTTTGTTCATAATTCATTCCCCAATAACAGCTCACTCTTTCACTAGAACGGCCTTTCCTATTTTTAAAATTTTCATTTTGTGCTTACGAAATAGTTGTGGGCATGCATGAGAGGAGAAGTGGAGATGAGAAAGAGGACCACCACTTCACACCAACCCCACTGAGTGGAAATGTCGACTCAGTGGAATTGACTTTAATTTGTCTGCATCGACACTTGGCGGGGTCTAAGCCCTCTACAACCATGAAGCTACGAATCCATGGTGTCATTTATGACGTCACTTCAGTGAGTCCAATTCCTTTAAAACCATTTCCCTCTTCCTCCGCTTTCTAAAGCCATGGACCTGTCGACGAAAAAAAAAAGCTATGGACTTGTTCTTTCGTTTTCAATAGATTATACGGCGCAATAACCAAAAAGGCCTATAGAAACTAGCTTCGGCCTTAAAACTCTTACGAGTGTATTATAGCCTATTTTAAACACCACCCAAATGAGGAAAATTGTTTCTACAGGCCCAATAGTATACGGGATTGGAAAAGAAAAAAGATATCGTCGCCTGAGAGATTCGAACTCTCGCGGGGAAACCCCATGTACTTAGCAGGCACACGCCTTAACCACTCGGCCAAAGCGACTTTTTGTTATAGTTTGAATTTACAAAAATATGAACTAAATACCGTTACTACTAATTACTAGCGCATATGCTTTCTTGGGATATAAAAGTTCTCATGTCACAACGACATAAACGGAATTTTCTTATAGTACTCATAAAGATGTATTAAAATGCTTTAATTCTGTTAAGAAAAGCAAAATTTTCATAATGAATAGTTAGTTTCTCAATTAAAATTATAATTATCCATGACATTGGACATACATATTGACTGAGAGAACTAAATTGATGAAACTCCACACTCTCTCTCTCTCTCTCTCTCTCTCTCTCTAAATATTTACATGGATAGATGATGGTATGATTTCTTGTTCATGGCCCGATGCATATACTTTGCAGTTTTTTTTTTTGGGAAAATATAATTTGCAGTTTGCACTTATTTGTTCTCAAAGTTGGCATAGAATAAGTCTTCAAGTCCGCGTAAGAGCATTAAATAATGACTCTAAATACATTCACCCACTAAGTTTATGTTAACTAGAAAAAAACACAGCTATTTATCTGGACAAAATTTCGAATCAGATATTAATATACCCAAACGCGTCAATATCAAATATTGTTTTTTCTCTATACTAGATGAAGTTAAATAAGTTTTGACTTTTAAATCGATTGACGTTAATTTAAATACAATACTATCAACTCTGAAGTTAGAACTTATATGACCTCTCCCTACAATCATAGGCTATTGCTTATAAAAATTAATAAATCAGGGTCAAAACTACAGGATAGTAGTATTGCACGAGTAAAAGCTAAATCTTCACACTAATTAGGGCAAAGACATAGTAAAAGTTTGTAGACTTTAAGAGATTTCTTGTTAAATTTGTTTTGTAAAAATGATACGCATATGTGTTGTAATTAGTAGTAACGACTTAAAAATTAAGGTGGTCGAGTTTTCCAAGACATCTCGACACGAATACTCTGTAAACTAATCCGACTCTCCAGAAGATCAAAATGGGGTTTATAAAAAATTAATCACAACTTAAGCAAAGTCAACGGAGGTTAAATCCACCCTGTCGTGTCGCTCTTGTTTGCTCCTTTGGCAAAACAAAAGTCAACTGTTATTTTATGTGCTTGCTTTGTAGGTTTGTGTATGTCATTTCTTTTTTTTTTGTAAAACAAAAAGGTCAACTTCTCTGTGCAAAAACTTTTAATAGCCAGATAATTAAAAAATTGATCAACGAGAAAAGAGATTTTTGTTTCTGTTTTAAGAACCATGGCTAGGGCTGGAATTATTATCCGAGATCCGATCCGGATCCGATCCGATCCGAGATCCGATCCGGATCCGCTCCGAAAATAGGATATCCGGGACGCCCGGATCCGGATCCGGATAGTAAAATACCGGGTCCGTCGAATCCGGATCCGGATATCTGGAATTTTAGGTCTGGATCCGTTTTTTAAATATATATAAATTTAAATTTTTATTAATAATTATAGTTGATTTATTAATATTTATACATAAATTAGTCTTATAATATTACATTTTAGCTTTAATAATATTATATTGATAAATACATTTATAAATTTTGTAAAAATATTTAATTTATGTAATATTTATAGATTTTTTTTGTATTTTAAAAAATATTTTTATTTTTTTTAATTATTTTGACGGATCCGGATCCGAATCCGGATACTCGCGGATATCATGATATCTAGACGGGTATCCGGAATCCGGATATCCGGAAGGCACGGATCCGGATCCGGATATTAAAATCACGGATCCGACGGATCCGGATCCGGATCCGGATCCGGATACCCCGGATATCGGGATCCGTCCCAGCCCTAACCATGGCATATACGTTGACACCTCAGACATGTGTAGATGAATAAGCTCATCTGTATCAGTATATGTAAGTGTCGTATAGGTGACTTTAATTGGTTAAGTTGTAAGTGTTTTTGGTTAAACAAGTCAGAATTCAAACTAAATAAAGATGATATGAAAAATCTGAATCTAATACTGGAATTTTCACTTTATTATATTTGTATAGTTATGTAAAAGAATATAATAAGAAGTAGGATATATGAAACATCATAAAATTCGAAGCAAATTAACTAAATGGTAGGATTAGAACTAGGCTGGTTTTCAAGTGTAGCAGTTTCCTGAGTCACTTTTTGACTCCCACAAGCTATAAAAATCGATATTAACGTTCCATATGATTTGAATTTCCATATACTAATATTGCTATAAGTTATGACTACAAACTTAAGTTTTACATACGATGTCATTAATTAGCCAAAAATTATAACACTTGTTGAACGCCTTTTATATCAGAGTAGTTAATCAAGAATAACACTTGTAAAAGAAATATACATATACTGATATACGTGTGTATTAAAATCTAAACAGCATCATAAAAAAAAATTAATTAGTTTTCTACAAGAACTATAGGAAACTCCAAATATCAGAAACCATAGAAGAACAAACATGCTGACAATTAACACTTTTACACACTCCCCTAAAAAAATCCAAATTGGTGACCAAAGATATATGGCTAGCTCACGCAACCAATGCTCAGGTACTTAAACAAAGTATATGATATTTTATAACACTATGGTGTTTATTTCTCGTCAGTTGGTTGGTTGATCACAAATCCCTCGTAAAATATAACTAAAATGTTCTCATGTAAATAATATGATATGTACACTCAAAACTTTATTTAAATCAAGTTGTATGTGTCATGGAGGGCAGGTCCACACCTGTTTCGTCCAACATCTTCTTTACCATTTTGATATTCAACTTTGTTGTTAATTTAATGTTTTTAACTAACCAACAATCCTATATTTTTAAATTTACATAACTACCTATATATATAATCACCAACCGCCTCGTTAGTATAATTATTCCACGGCATACTAATTTTTTTTTTTATAAACTATACATCCCAGAAAGAAAAAAAGATCAAATAGTTTCTCCGTTTATAATTTTCTTTTTTGGGTTTCTATTTTGATTTGTGAAGGAATCCATGGAGGTTACTCAATATCGTCAAAGTTTTAATGAAGGTTCGAGTTCTAGGGTTTCTATGAACAAGAATTCGCAAGTAATATCCAAGATCAAGCCCAAGATTCGCATCATCCACATATTCGCACCGGAGATCATCAAGACTGACGTCAAGAACTTTCGTTCACTTGTCCAAAGTCTAACCGGAAAACCCACATCCGGAAAAGTCAAAACCGATACAAAGAGAGCCAAACCGAGAATTCCGACGTCTCAAGAACCGGTTTGCAAAGAGCCTCAGTCGGTTAATAGGCTAACGGGTTTCACCGGTTTATTAGCAAACGGAGGAAACCATCAGGTGAAAGAAGAATGGGGATCTGGTGGTCATAAGAGTACTTACAATACAAACACTTACTTTGATCTAGAAGGTTTGATTCAAGATGTAGGAGAAGATTACTTCTCTTCGTTTCCCATGAGAACTTCTTCTGCTTCACAAGTCGAAGGTTTCATCTTCAACAACAACCACAACACCAACAACAACTTCGATACAAAGGGTCATAATTCGTCATAAATAACCACAGTTAATTTCTAGGTTTTCTGATTTTGCAATCGCATTGGTTTGATGAGATTTAATCGTTTGAGGCATGAAAGCAAACGAAGAAGATTATGTTTTTTTAGGAACAAAGCCAAGGTTGGGGGTTGTAATGAAAAGTTTGATTTATGTGCAGCCCTTCCCGGAGAAGTGACTGTATCTAATTAAGTGGTGGTCTTCGGTCCAAAAACCCTAGTTATTTTGATATGTAACTTCTTCATGTGCTACTATATATTGGATGTGTAATAAAAAATTCTTTGGTGCGTGTATATGATTGATTATCAGCTGTATTTTTTTGGAGAAAAGTTTGTATGGTACTTAAAAGATTGACTAAAATACTTCTTACAGTATAATAATTCTTCCTCTTGGTTAAAATAGTTGTTACCGATTCTTCTGTTAATATTCCACCGTGTAATGATATGGTGGTTATACTCAACTGAGAATGATGATCTCGTATATCTTTGTTCTCTTGCTTAATCTACCAACTGTTAAAGACAGTGTAATGCATCTTAATTCATTGATACTAAATTATATTTAGCTTATGAAACAATAATAATAATAATAATAATAATAAATGGCCGTAATTTCAAATTTTCAGTGATGGAACCCAAACAGTCATATATGATACAACAAGTTGTATTACTAATCGATACAATATTTAGATCTTATTAGTTTGTACTCACGATCTTTACTGGTTACTGTTTTATTTCGAGCACTGAGTAAGATCCATTTGTTCAACTAGTCTAACCATGTTTATTGTAGTATAAGATTTGATGAAAAGGAGAATTTTGAACCTGGCTTTTGTAGGTCCGGAAACGGTTGTGCTGCTTCAGAGCTCATATGAGGAACTTGATCTGAACTGAGTATAACCGCACCGGTATACCGAAATTGTTTTTGAGACTTAAGTGTCCGTTGACCAAGCCAACAAAATTCAGTTTGGTTTTCCAAATGTCAAAAAGGCTTGGGCTGGCACTTGAGACTTGAGAGGCTCAAGAGTGTTACAATTGACTTGGCTTGATGCGTTCTGTAAGAAAGCTTCATCTGCTTAGGCCACCACCGACCTTGTCCCAATCTTCCACTCTCTCGGTATTACATTCTTTTCCACACTGCATAGCTCTTTTTCTATTGTCAGAAGAAACGTAGTTCATGTATAAATTACTCAGACTGTTGATTGATGATTCGTATCATCGTCGTGATAAATTCGGTAACTATTCACTTTGATTCAGTTTTAGATTAAACATAGAGAGAATGTAGTTAGTCGGTGTAAGAGGTCAGTGCTTTCGTCTAGCAATTTCCACGACTTTCGAATATGACATTATACACTAACATAATCAACCATCCTTTTTACTTACATATTTATATTTCCTTTGACTTCAGCTTTACAAAGCTTATCTAAAAGAACTTGAGATGGTCATGAATAATGATTATAACAAATAAAGTAAATAACAAAAAAAAAAAGAAACTATAGAATTCTTTTATTCATATAGTGAACAAACATTACAATGGAACACACAAGAACTAACATACAAGAACATTTATCAAAGAGTTTCAGAGATTCAAGAATCCAAGATAGCTCGATCGAGAGGAATAGATGCATACATATATGTGGATCGGGGGTGAATATCATGATCGATAACACAAGTTTCTTTTTAGATCATTTTGAGCATATGCTTTCTCGATTTCTTCGCTATCTTAGCCCTCTGCATCGCCATATCTAACTCAATATGCATTCTCTCCATCTCCCTTTGAGCTTTCAACATCGCAGATAAGTCCGAAGCGGCAGAGCTCCTTCCACCGTTGTTCCTACTAGTATTCCCACTTCCTCCTCCTCTCTTTGGCTCTTCCTCGACCACACAAGAGTGTAGATGCGTCCCATAGTCACATTTCTTGCAGTAATAAGACCAGAGATTATCCGGAACAGTGTCATGACATTCATCACAGTTAAAGAACAGACCGTTCTGGTAAGGAGAACGGTACAGCAATGTGAGCGGATGCACATGTCCTTCACGCTCCACGGTCTCGGGCATAGACACACACCCGACATGTACATCGTACTTACAGACGGAACAGTTGTAAGCAAACCCGGATCCGTACTCACCGCACGCGTCGCACGAGAAACCTGAAGACTCGTAAGTTGGAGAATACAGCAGGGTCAAAGGGTGGTCCGGGTGAGACTTGTGACGCTTCTCGCGTGGAAGCTCGAAACATGACTTGTGCAAGAAGTAATCGCATTCAGACTTTGTGCATTTGAAAGCTGCGCCTATCAGGTCTAGGTCACAGCCTGAGCAGATGATCTCTTCCTCAGCTTGAGCTTTGTGACCACGCAATGGATGGTTGTGGCTAGGGTGCCTCACCGCTGGTTTACTTGAAGCCATTATATATTTTAAAAACTTTTTTATTTGTGTTTGAGATGCTTGTTAATTAAGATAATGCGTTTCAATTGTATTTATACTGATTATAAGTCTTCTTTAGGGTGGAGTAGTGATGTGTTTTGGTTTGACTATTTACCAAGTTGTAGCTTATATATTCACACGATATTGGGACAATAATGTCAATACACGCTAATATATACGATCTATGGATGCATGTATGATTTATTCTTGTTTGGGATTCAAAGTCAAGAGGTGGAACTATTCTTCTTTGAACCCATCCATCACGGGACTGTTTTCTGATAGTTATATGACTTGATAAAATAGCCAATTGTATTGAAAATATGAATATTGCATTATTCGAGCTGGAAGTCTATACAATAAAAGAGTTGACATAAATAAAGATGTAAGGTCAAATAACTACGCTGGGTCTCTAGTACATGTCGTCTCCAAATCATCTGAATATACGAGACTAGCTATGATATGACTTTGAAAAAGAAACTAGAAATTATTATCGATATTTATTGTAAATCTGCTTTATTCGTTTTGATTGATAGAAAACAGATAACAAAACTATAATGGAATGTAACTAATATGGCTTCTTGTATTTATATGTTATTAAGACTCAGATTCTCTTACAATTTATTTGCAACAACCCATAAGTATCATATGATGATATAGTAAATATTGACTTAGCTGAGTCATTTGCACTTAGGATTTCGACCAGGACCACCAAAGAAAAAGTAAGTCCCCCAATGAGCATCAGTGCCAAGTTTGATATTGTAACACTTTTGTTCACTCATAAAAGGATAAGCTCCCACAGGTGGTTTCATAAATTCTCCCTCATCAACTATCTCAATATTTTTGAAGTAACTAGCCTTCTCATATCCTTCCTCTGCAAAGTGCCCACTCCCCATCTTCGTTGTTGTATGTTTTGATCCATCTCTATTATTAGTTATTTCTCCTCCCCAATGCACATCTGTTGCAACATCTTTTAGAGTAGTAAACAAGGAGGAAGGCCAATACCCGACAAATATGTTTTCATATACTTTTAACCACCAGTGTCCTGAACGTGTGTCCTATAATAGTGTTAACAAAGTTTACATTGTTAATTTGAATGACTATAAGAGAGTTCTTGCTAAAATATTAAAGGTATTTCGAATTATTAACCCTCCATATAGATGTTGGAATCTGATATTGAGCACCACCGACTCTGGAGACATGACTAACGGTTGCACCTATGGCAAAGTCTTGACTTACATGAACAAAGCCTGGACACTTAAGATTGTAGCAGCCTGTATCCTTATATCCATCGGCCTGTTTTGTATTACCAATCAACACCAAGAAAAATTGACCCTCTATAAGTAAATAATATGAATAACCAATAAAAAACAAACAATTCAAAACATTGTTAAAAAAAAATAAACTCACAGTCCAGTAAATAAAATATCTGGGGTTGTAATCACCATACAAACCTTTGCACACCTAATTAATAACAATTTCCATGAACAAAATTATATATATATATATATATACATCAGTTATAAGAACAAATCAAGAACCTGCCATCCAGATTCGATGGTGTTAGTTTCACGAGTATGAGAACTCGAAATGCCAGACGCAATCCACATCTGTCCTAGGCTGAACTCTCTTGGTGTTTGTACGAAAGGCTTCCATAAGCTTATAGTCGCCTTAGCTCCATGAAACCTTCCTTTTGTGATCAATACAGAGTACTATATATACATACGCATACGTATATAAGAAGTTACATAACGATACACACACATACGAGTAGATAAAAAGTTATGATGGCTTTGAAAGTGTGGGATATATGTACCGAATGTGCGGTTTTGGTTCTAGGTTTATTGTCTGGTTTTGATTGAGGGAAGCTGTTAGGTTCCTTTTTTCCATATGTTCTGATTGATTTTGCTTGTAAGATATCTTCTCTTCTCGTTCTTATGATTGGAATACTATTTTTTGGACATCTTCCAATGGTTCTCCAAAGTTGAGTCACCATATTAGAATTGTTTTGAGTGGTTAAAGATTCATTCTTCCATTCTTTTGGGAAAGAACTTGGTCTCATCTTCGACACAACAATGTAGAACAATAAAAACAAGTTAATCATAAGATATAATAACCAAAACACTTAGATATCATTCCCATTTAGAAAGTTTTAATAGATCTAACTTTATGTTTTCCAATGCTACTTTCTGGAAAGATGATTTATAGATTTGTCACAAAATTTAGGGAATGATGGCTTTTAAATTAAAACAGCTTACTAGCCAAATTTTAGATTTTATGTTATAGAAGTAATTGTAGTACGGCAAAATAAAGAAGTGATTTTCTAACCTGAATGGTGTGGTTTTTGAATAAAGGATGATCATAAATGGGATGGTTTTTCATATGAACGCAGTCTATAATATCTCCATCCGGACTCTACACAAAGATTAACCAATGTACGCAACTAGCGATTAACGATTAGCAAAGAGAGAAATATTTATTTATGTATAATTTTGTGTAAATTCACAAGTATAATTAACCTTGATGGACTTAAGAGCAGGTTTGTTTAGTTTTTTCAAAAGTCGATCTACTTCAGCATCGTCAATATTCGAGAGATCATTTCCGGTTACAATTGTCGCGATGATTAGAAAGATGAGCACAAAGCTTGCCATCATCCGACCTAAGTGTGTATACAAAATGGTTTTAAATTATCTGTTTTGAAGTGCTTCACGTTATTTGGTTGATAGATAATTGAGCTAAATGCTTTATATATATTAAAGAAAGGATATGCAAGAGAAATCTTTACCAATTTTCAAAAGAAAATCTCAAATTATTATTATTTATTCTATTAAAATAGAGTCACTATTTTTATAAAAGTTACCATTTAATTAATAACTAAATATGACATATTTGATTATTTACATTAATCAATAAAATACAAATATTTTGTAAGATCTTAATAATCAATAAGGATATTAATAATCAACCAATTATATTTATAAATTTGAACTTTATTTTTATTATAACAAAATTTGTTGAGAAAAAATCTAACAAAATCCTACTAAATGTTTCAATTTTTTTAATAAATAATACATTAATTAATTTCGTAATTAGTAGTATAATATTACTATAAATTAATGTCAGTTAAAATGTTATTATAAAATTAAAATTATATGCTATTTTTTTTTTTTTTTGTGACACATGCTATTTTCATAAATTTTAAAAGTATAGACTATCTATCTATTCTATTAAAATAGATTCACTATTTTTATCTACTTTTAACAAGTCAGAGTAAAATCGTTTAATTAATTACTTGATATGACATATTTTTATTTACATTAATCAATAAAATACATAAATTTTTATAAAAATTTATAATCAATAATAATATTAATAATTTCTCAATTATAAATATAAATTCGAAACTTTATTTTTATTATCACAAAATTTGTTGAGAAAAAATCTAACAAAATCCTACTAAAATTTTAATTACTTTTTATAAAATAATAGATTAACTAATTTCATAATTAGTAAATATAATCATATTTTAAACTAATATTAGCTGAAATTTTATTATAAATAAAAAAGTAAAAATTATATGCTATTTTCTGATAAATTTAAAATAATAGTTTATCTATACTATTAAAGCTGAAGTACAAAATTGAAATGTTTGGAAACAAGGATAGTAGATTAAATAAAAATTGTTTGGAAATATGAATAGTAGATTAAATATTTTCTTTTATTTACATATTTAGCCTTCATATTTATAATAAATTAATTACTTCTTTTTGTATTTCTTTCTTATTTGCATATTTTGCCACTTCATTTAAAATCAAATATTTAAACTAATTAATTATAATGAGAAAGAAATACAAAAAGCACTTAATTTATTCATAAATATGTTTTCGGATCTGAAAAAGGAATATACTCAGTTATGCTTAATTGATTTGAAATCATAATTTCCCATAAATAATTACATGTAGAAAACCAATTACCTTGATTCTCTACAAATCTAACATTCCAACTTAGATTTTTATTCGTTTTTATATAAAATAATCTAATCCAATTCTTTAAATAATTGACATATTAATTTTTTATATAGAATAAAATGAACTAGAATATTTTTTGTGCAATTTATGGTTGTTGTTTCTTGGCGGTGAAAATAAAAACACAAACTTTAATATATAGTAAATATTAATTTGCTACATACAATTTTCAAGAGAACAAAATATCATAAAATTAATAGTAATTCATAGAAAACAACTGTAAAAATAAATAATTTTCAAATAAATAAACAAAAAGCAATAGTTAATATATGAATTAACTCAAAAATATGACTAAATTGTTTAAGGTATATAACTTTGTAAAACTATTACTAAAGTGTTTACGGCTCACAACATTTCACCAACGCTCCTGTTATACAATATAATGATTAAACAGTTTACTTCATTAGTAAAACTGGAACCATTAGATTGTAATTTTTGAAATGTTTATATATATCATAAAAATAAAGATCCGCGCGGTCGGACGGGTTATGATCTAGTATTATATTAAAACAGATGTATGTTTGTTACTTTCCTTCAGATTTTGACGAATGTCTTTATGCATAATCTATTTTATTAAAATAGAATCATGTCCAATTGATAAATGTTTGGTCCAATAATATATTTCATTTAGTTTAAGGAACTATTATATCAAATTAAATTAATATTAAACATAAATATAATTAAAATTACCTAAATATAAAAATTAAATTTTTAATTTTTTGAAAAAAAATTAAACAAAAAATATACCCGCACTTTTAAAGGTTCGGTTATAATCTAGTAAGATCTTAAAATGTTAGGCATCCTGTATGATAGTGAACGCTAAAGTGAAACCGATTCAATGCAATAACGTTGATATATTTAATTAATTTTGCTCCATTATGTTATTCTGACGTTTTTATTTTGCTCTGATCTTGTCTTCCAAATACGATTTACACAAAAATATGTTTTCTGTTTTGTGTATCTAATGTTTATATAGGTATTCGTACGTCAATACTTTAACTATGCTAAAGTTAAACGAAGCTGCAGAAGATAATTAGCATTGACTTAGAGAGATTGACCTAGATAATCCCCATTCTCTCTACATATGTATAAGATATACCAACTTGCTAATTAAAACCAGATGCTAATTAGAATCTCCTTGTCTACAAGTTATCTTTGTCTTAGACTAAAACCAAACCGCGTCTTAAGGATACTACCTTTTGTCTCTTAAGTCTTAACTTTGCATCCCAAATAAGTTCAAATGTCAACGTCTTCCCAAATAAGTTCAGATGTCAACTGTCTTCAATTCATATATAAGATATATCTATCATACACAATGAAACTTTCTTAATTAATTAGCGAAACCGCATGATACAGCGACTTGGTTAATTAATAATCAATCAAACCAACGCATAGCATTCATCAGATTATGCTCTTTTGGTATATAAACCTCCACATCCTTATCCCACAAAACAACCAAAAACCAAACTCATAATCAAAAACATTCTATATGGCTTCAAGAAAACCAAAGGCCAGACCGGTTAATCGTCAATCCGTGAGGCACCAGAGTCACATCCATCCATTGCGTGCCTTTAAGGCCAAAGAAGACGATGAGTCCGTTTGCTCTGGATGCGAGCTCGAGCTGATAGGGCAAGCTTTCAGGTGTACGAAGTCAGAATGCGATTACTTATTGCACAAGTCATGTTTCGACCTTCCTAGTGAGACCAATCACAAGTCTCACCAGGACCACCCTTTGACCTTGCTTTATTCCCCACCAGATGACGACTCCGTCTACACCTGCGACGCATGTGACCAGTACGGATCTGGATTCACTTACCATTGCTCTATTTGCAAGTACAATCTTCATGTGGGATGTGCGTCTCTCCCTGAAGCCATAGAGCGTGAAGATCATGAACATCCACTCACTCTTCTTTATTGCACACCGTGTAAAGGTCGTGAAGACACGACCTACATTTGCAGCGCTTGCGACGAGACTGTTTTGGAAGATCTATGGGTGTATTGCTGCAGGGAATGTGACTATGGAACACATGTATATGCATGTGCGGCATACGAGGATCAAGAATCAAATGAAGAGGAAGAAGAAGAAGAAGAAGGAGAAGAAGCTAGTACTTCTCCAGCTTCTAGGATAAAGTCGTTGATGAAGGCTCAGGAGGAGATGGCAGCTATGCAGCTAGAGGCACGTATTGCGAATGATGCGAATGAGGCTGCGCTTGATCTTTGGGATCATCCAAAGCGGAGATACTATTGGTGATCAACAAGAAAGGATAAAATATTTTATATGAAGATGTGTGATTGTTTCTTTCTTTGATAAAGTTTTTTTTTTTCTGAATAAGAGCCAATAGATAGAACTCTCTCCTTGTTTGGTTATTGTTTATTTGCGTGTGTGTGTGTGTTTTGTAAATTTGATATTGTGTGTACGTTAAATGTCGCAATATAACTTTTCTTATTTGCCAAAAGAAAATTCTTATTTTTTTCAAAGTTGGTTGCATTTATATTCGTCCAACCAATTACAGAGATCTTGAAGATTAATTCTTGCACTTATATATCTTACAACATTCTTTTACTTGATAAAACATGAAGGACTTTTTGGAAATTATTGACTATATGTTTTTGATCAAAGATATGATTTTAATTATAATTACTAAATTATAACTTACTGAACTAGTGATGTCAAAAAAAAAAACTTACTGAATTAGTCAAAGATATATACAAGTTGATGATACTACTAATTAAAAAATCGGATGCGAATGAGATAACTTTTTACTGATTTTTCAAATATTTAATCTAAACGTTCAAAAAAAATCGGTCGGCGGGGATGCAAATGAAATAACTTTTTTTCTTCTGATTTTTCAAAAATTTAATCTAAACGTTCATAAGATGGTTATCTACGGTCTAATGATTTTGTAAACATTAAATACTCAATAATGTGTTTTTTATTGTCAGCCAATGCCATTAAAATATTCAGTAAATAATGAATCAAAACCTTAATATTTTACCTGACGAATAATAAATAATGTAACGTTTTGACTAACCGCAAACCTTAAAAGAAGTTAAAGATAAAAAAAACGTTAAGGTTTAAACCAAAAAAAAAACGTTAAGACAATTATGTCCTTAAGACAATTGGTTTTTTTTTTTAATTGTTTAAATGTTGTCCAGACCTACTTCTACCTCTCCAATTATTTATCGGTTTCTCTCTCGCCACCACCACCACCGATCATGACCACAGCTCTAGAACTCATCCTCATCCTCCGCTTGATTTGATCTCTCCATCTCTCTCAAAGGTCATCTCTTTCATCATTCGAACTTCATGTAACTCTCTGTTTTCTTCGATCCCTCGCCCAATGATCTGTTTCTCGAAAGTCATATCGTTGATTTTAGCTCAAAAGTTTGATTCTTTCGATCGTTTTTGGTTCTGTTTCAGATGCATGCGTTTGCTTGATTTCGGGTTTCATCGATCTGTGCAAAAAAGGATCGATCTTTAATATCATCTTTGTTGCTCTCATCATGTCATCATCGACGAGTGTTCAAGGAGAGATAATGGATCTTGATCTGAACCAAGAACCATCTTCCGGTTCAGACTCTCCACCCGGTTTAATCACAGAGATCTCTCCATGGCTTAACGAGCTAGAAACCGCTCACGAGCGGATCGAAGATCGTCTAAGACAGCTCGAAGCCATAGTTTCAAGAATCAGGGAACGAGAAACAACAGTCACAACAACAACAACAACACCAGCACCTGCCTTGGTTCCTCCTCCTAGAGACTCAACGGCAGGCGTCATACACGAGCGTTCTAGAGAGAGGCTAGTCGAGAACGACAAGACTTACTTGATAGCAAAAGCCTTGAACATGGAGAGAACGAGCTCTGTCCCCGGTGGCTACTTCGACTGCAACATATGTCTAGAGAAAGCCGAGGACCCGATCTTGACTTGCTGTGGTCACTTGTTCTGCTGGGGATGCTTCTACCAGCTCCCTTTCATTTACCTAAACATCAAAGAATGTCCCGTCTGCGACGGAGAAGTCACTGATACAGAGGTGATTCCTATATACGGTAACGGAGATGATGATAGTACTACCGCTGATGGTAAAATCAAGCGTGAGGAGTGTGGTATCCGTCTGCCTCCGAGGCCTAACGCGAAGAGAGTAGAGAGCGTTAGGCAAAAGATTATAAACCGGGGCAACCCTTTTATCCCCGGGCCTGAGACGCTCGAGCATATTAGAAGGACGATTGATTCTATAGGAGGATTGCAAGCTTTAGCTGAGGGTCATGAGTTTGGTCTGACCAACATTATAACCACCGGAGGAGGAAACAGCAACCGTGGGGTGCAGAATCAACATCATAATAATAACTTGAGGTTGTTGTCATCGTCACCGTTTACTTCTTTCCCAGGTCTTGTAGTAGATACCTCCTCGGAGATGCCACCTGCTGCTGCTGCTGCTTTTGATGTTAATAGTTTTGTTGATACACCAACACCTAGTTTGAGAACGAACCGTCGTAGGTCTTCTCGTATCGCTGAGATTGGTCCTTCTCCTGCAGTGCGAGCTTCTTATCGTAGGAACCAAAGTAACAATGTGGGTAGTAGTACTGCAGGTTCATCATCTTCGCCTAGAGATTTTGCTGTTCCAAGCCAAACTATTAATTCTAATGAAGTGGTTACTTCAGCTTCATCATCATCGTCTAGAAGAAGAGCTGAAGATGTAAACAATGGACCACCTCGCACGAGGTCTAGAAGGAGGCTTAGCTAAACTCATTACAAAGCTCATGTGATGTCTTGTTTCCACCTTATGGAATTTGTCTGAACATGGCTGAATGTATGTACATTCTTGTGTGTCAGAGTTTGTTCTTTTGGGATAAATAATCTATAAATCCAATTTCTTGAAGTGTTTAGTTTCAACAAATTCATAACTAAAGATTCAGATTAAATTAAAATGTCACATTTTAGAGTAATTAATATGTTTCTTAAAGTTATGGGGTATATTTGTAAGAAAACACAACATTCTGTCTAGATTCGCAATTTTCATAGAATCCGAAGAGTCTCGTACTAAAAGACGCCTTGATGTTTTACAGTAGAAACTAAAAACGGCGCGCAGTGTTCTGCTATAGTTCCTTAAAAACGCCATTTTGTCAACTCGCTAAAGTCATCGGCGATCTCTTTTTGTCATCGCCGCCGTTGAAGCTCAGTTTCTCTCTCTCTATCGCCGGCGATCATGATCTACGTCGACGGAGTTCCCTTTCCATATGAGAACAGCTCATCTACTTTCTCTTCTTCATCGCAGGTAGTGTTCTTAGTCTCTCACCAATCTCCATTCACTAGTTGTAAAGACTAAAAGATTACCTTTTTTTTTGTAAAAGATTACTTCTTTTGTGATTATTTGACTTTTTTATGGTTGAACAGGGAAGCAACTTGCTTGTTAATGTAATGACACATCCTGTCATAATCTCAGCTTCTGAATCATTTAAGAATCTTGAGGAACAGAAAGTTACAGAGAGCTCAACGGAAGACAGATATGTTTACATATTCCAAAGAGAATATGCTGTTGTGAATCAAGCGCTTGTTGATGTGTGTTTATGTTATTACATTTCAAAGTTATATTTCTTTTTTTATGTTCTTGTTTCTCTAATGATTCTGTTGTATTTGATGAGAAGTTTGTTGGCATCGATGAAGCAACAACTTGTGTAGGTCTTGTTATCCGCAACAGAAGATCTGGAGTGTAAGGTCTAATGTTTTATAAGAATGTGCAATTAATCACCTTTAGTTTAAAAGTTTGTGATGAATCTGAAACTGCAGTACTTCTATTGCACACATGGATTCACCAAAAGTTGTGGACTTGGGGATAAACCAGATGTTATCATTGGTTTTAGAAGATGACAATGATGCCGAGCTAGATGTACTCTTTGAGCTTATGTTAATCATTTATAATATTATTTTGAGTCCTTTTTGAACATGTCCTTGGGGGTTCGTATGCAGGTACATATGGTTGGTGGTTATGAAGACGTGGACATAAAAGTTTGTTTTCAATATCTCTCAGTATAGTTAAGTACTCAGCTGTAGAATGGTATTAAGCTGAATGTAATGGTTGTTTATATGCAGAAGAATGCAAATGGTAGTGGTGGCTATGCCAAACCAGAGGGTTACTCATTTCCGTTGTGTTGCAAATTAGTAGAGACGTTACAGAAGAGAAGAGAAAACTTTCACATTCAAACCTTATTCATTCTTGGGCACAATACCAAGCTGGATGCTCAAGGGAACACGTGCCCCATTTTTAATGGATGCCTGGTCAGTCAGTCTACTTTCTCTGTTGCTTTCCATTACGATGTTAGTGTTATAGTGAAGATGATGTCTTTCCTTCTTCAAGGAACTATGAGTGTCTTTAAACAGAATATATATGAATTAGTAATTAATGTTACCATGTTTCTTTGTACCCTTTTTTTCAGGTGAATACCTCAACCGGTGCAATATCCCCAGCCAGTTTCAACAGATCTTCTAGATGTCCGGATGAGCTTGTTCGTAGAATCAGAGTGTCGGCATCATTCGAAGATCCTAGCTGGAGGGGGAAGTTAATTGACACATATGACACAAAAACTGATAGGTTCATCATCGCACCATGCTCCTGGTAAGAAACAAAGACAACTTCCTGTTTCCTTCTTTGTATATTCAGAGTAGATGACTCCATTTTTTACTCCATTACAGTTATGTATGTACATATGAGTTGTGTTTTTGTAATACAGGACAATGCGGCTGGTTGAATACGTTTGGGAACTTAATCAGCTTCCTGATGAGGAGATTCTTGTCAACTGTTCTACCTCACCTTCTGCTGAAGGTCCAGATTTCATAGACAATGAAAGACGGTTAGTATTGATTTGATCATTAACCAGATTTCATAGACAATGAAAGACGGTTAGTAGATTCACACACACAGAGAGATGATGTGATGGTTCGTATTCTCTTTTGTGTGTTTTCAGGATATGGAAGTATTTACTAAAATATCCAGAATGGAGCAAAACCTTCCCAAAGAGACAACCACGTGTGTTTGAAAGGACTGCCGATGGAAGCTGGAAAAAGTGTTGACTTCCTTACTCGTGTGGTTTGATTCTTGGAACACAAGAATTGTAAAAATAAGGTTGCAACTTTGCAGGATTGTAACCTAACGATATACGATTGTTGTTAAAACGTGGGCTCGAGCTGGCCTGGAAGGCCTATATGTAGAGGGCCCATGGATTTAAGTAATTCCAATTGTAGATCGGAACCCGACCCGAATATTAGTTGCAAGAAAGATTCTTAAAATGATTCGATCCGATTTTGGTTCGGATTTCTTGGTCATCAAAAATAAATATTATGTATTTCTCAGTTTTTAATTGAATATCCTTATTCTTTAAACTTAAGGACAAGTATTCTAAATATCGATATATTACATAATTATGTTATATATTAAATATCAATAAATAAATAAATAAAGTATTTTTCAAAAAATTAAAATAAAAAAAAATAAAGTAGTGTTAAACATGAATTAATAAAAGTAATATATCCATCTTCTTAGATATACACAAAATAAATATAGTTATTTTTAATAATGTTGAAAATATTTTAGGAAAATAACTAAATTAAGTATAAAATTATAGTAAATAAAAGAATATGATGCCATAAATATAATAATATAGAAAGAATATATTTAGTTTGCACTAGAAGCATAATCCAATTAGATAAAAAAACTTAAGTACAAAAGGAAGTATATATGTAAATTAGCAAAGTGAATGGAGCACAAAAGTTATGTACAGATTATTGTACAATTTGGTGGGGGCAACATTCCCCCGCTTGATCAACAGACACCCGCCACAGGTTCGTAAACATAGTCCAACCTAACTTTCACCAAAACACGATCAGAAACGAGATTCCATTTCCATTTATAGTAACTAAATAGGGGTAGTTTTGTAAATTGCCTTCAAACCTTATTTCCGAAAGATGTCGAACGAAGCTTAACCGGGCCGGACTCGCTAATGGGTTCCAAATTTTGTAATAACAAATCGTTTGCCCTAATGGCCGATAAAGAGAAAGGGTCAAAGGATAAAAAGCTGCGGTTAAAACTAGGGTCACTTAATCACTTTTCAAATTACACAATATTAAATACAATTTAATTTATTCTGAATAAAGAAATACACATAACACAATATTGATTGGAAATATAGGAATAATAAATTCAAACGGTGTTTTAGATTTGATTTGAAGAATAGAATGCCTACCACACATGTCCATCCCCAAAAAAAACCATATATTATACCAAAAACGAAACACATACACAACACTGTCTTTATAAATGAGATGAGAGAAGAAAGCACGAAACAATAAGCGAGCGAGGAAGACAAGAAAGCAACAACACAAAGTAATAATAACAATTATAAAATAATAATAAGAGAAAGAATAAAAAATCCCTAAAACTGCGAGCGTTTTTGTTTAACGGGAGAGAGATGAGTCTCTAGAGCCAAAATATCATGGAACCATGACGAAGGAAGAAGAAGCAGCATCGTATAGCATGAACAACAGCAACGACGACGACTATATCTCCACTGATGATCACAATATTGATGATAACAACAACAACACTAATATAAAGCACGCGCGGCGAGCATGGGGCACGTGGGAGGAGCTGTTATTGGCATGCGCCGTTAAGCGACACGGGTTTTGTGACTGGGACTCCGTAGCCGCCGAGGTTCGAACCCGGACCACCTCTCTCTCCTCCCTCTCCATCTCTGCCGATGATTGTAGGCAGAGGTATCGAGATCTCCAACGTCGGTTTAATGAATCCGCCGACGACGAGGCGGCGGAAGATATCCCGTGGCTCGAAGAGCTACGTAGCCTTCGCGTGGCGGAGCTCCGTCGCGAGGTTGAACAGTACGATGTTTCGATACTGTACGTGACGAGAATCTATAATCATCTTCATCGATAATAGCTTCACGATGGATCTGAGATATTTTTTGTTTGTTTTGTGGTTTGTTAGATCGCTTCAGTTGAAGGTTAAGAAGCTAGAGGAGGAGGAGGAGAGAGACGGCGGCGAGAAACTAGATCTGGAAGAAGAGAAGAAAGGAGAGAGATCGGAGGAGAACGATAAGGCGGAGGAGTCTGACCGGGAGAACAGGTCGATGAACGAGTCGAACTCGACGGCTACCGGCGAGAAAACCGACGAACCGAGTAAGATCGATCCCGATCCGGTTAACACCGCGGGGGAAGGATCGGAGGCGAGTCAGTCAGGCGAGTTAGGTGAGTCGGGGACGTCGGGAGGGAGGTGGAAGAGGAAACGACGGTTGGATAGTGACGGAGAGATCGGATCGGCGGCGAGTGAATCGCAGCCGTTGATACGTCTTCTTGATTTGATTCGGTCCCATCCGCGTGGATCTTTGTTCGAGCGCCGGGTTCGAAGCCAGGTATGCAAATATCTTATTTTCTTCCATATATTCTTTATTTAAAAAAAAGTTATAATTTTATAAGATTAATCTATAAACATCCATTCAGAATAAAGCTGTAAGTGTGAATTTTAGAGATCTTAAATATTGCTTGAATCTCGACATTTTCAAATATATTATTTTAACGTCCGTTTTTGAATTTTATTCGACGGTTTATGGGAACGTATTATTTTATAGAGGGAAAGAAAGAATGAATTTAACCAACCCTACTTCTTTCTTGGTGTCATCGTTGTCTTCTGGCTCACATAATCTATGACAGGTGGCATCGTCTTGGTATATGGCTTGGTCGTGTCTTTCTTTCAAGGCCCATTTGAATGTATGCTATTAACTGGGCCTAATGCGCTTGTATAAATTTTACGCAGGAGACGACCGATTACAAGAGCTTGGTTAAGCAACATTTGGACATTGAGACAATACAGAGAAAGCTGAAGCAAGGATCTTATGATTCTTCAAAGCTCACTTTTTACAGAGATCTTCAGCTTCTCTTCGCTAATGTGATTGTCTTTTTCCCTTCATCTTCATCGGAATCAATGGCTGCTCATGAACTAAGAGCCATTGTTTCTGAAGAAATGAGGAAAGAGAGCGGGAAAGCGAGTCCACGGTTGTTAAAAGCATCAGAAGGTACGGCTAGTATCAAAGCAGATGCAGCTGAAACATCAGAACAGAAGTCTTCAGCTCCTCTTGTCGTTTGTAAGAGGAGAAGATTTGTTTCCGCAAAGGCCAAGGCTTCTCCATCGTCGTCAAGCTTTAGCCTAAAAGAGGAGGAGACGAAAGAAGAGACATTATCAGAGGAGAATGAGAACGTTGAGACTGGTGGAAGAAGCTCGAAAAGAACAGCTAACAACAATACAAAGACGGGTAAAGGGAAGAACAAAGCGGAGGCGAAAACAGAGAAGAAGGTGGTGGTTGCATCAGATAAGAAGAAGAGTGTGGCTGAGTTCTTGAATAGGATAAAGACAAGCTCTCCGCAAAAGGAAGACAAAGATCAGAACAAGAGAGGTGGTAAAGGCAAGAAAGAGAGTAAACCGAAACCAAGAGAACTTAGAAGCAACAATGTGGGTAGAAAGAAGAAGGCTGAGGTGGAGAAAGCTACTCCGGCGAAAAGAGCTCCCGGGAGACCACCGCAGAAGAAAACAGTGGAGGCAACCACAACCGCCTCAGGGAAAAGAGGTAGGGAAAGTGGAAGCACAGGAAAGGACAATAAACAGCCAAAGAAAAGAAGCAAGAGATGAGATAGCGTAAGATATATTGTATATCAATAGAATTATGTTTTTGGGTTGTTCTTTCTCAATCTTAGTTATGGATTAGGTCAAGTGTACTTTGGTTTGTTGACATAAGATTAATTCCTTTTTGGTTATATTATGCTCACTTCCACCATTTGAGTCTCTGATAAGAGCACACCACTTTATTGACAATAAAGGTTGTGTTCTTATCAAAGTCCTAACACAAGGTATGGCGACAAGATACTGAAACCGTTCCATTGAACATATATCCAACAACAAAACCAACATTTGGGTAAAGCTAATCTCTAATGTCAGCAAAAATTACAGTCATATGCTCCAAAAAGGCAAAATATCAAAACAAGTTGAGGCTCAACAAATGTTCTCTTCTTCATTGGCTCCTCATGCACCACATTGCACTGTGCCTTGGCAAAACTGCTTGATTCTATCAAACACACAAGTTAGCGACGAAAGCCACCACCTTCTGTACAAAAGACCAGACAAGAACGAGTTTCAACCAAGGCAGTGATTACAAGCATCTCGTCTTTTATATACCAAACTAAACACTTACCGTTTTCTCCATCGGATATATCTCCAAGCTTTGCGATTGCACCCACAAGCGCTTGTTCTTGCTCCTGAAGAGAAGATAATAACCAATCACTCGAGGTTTTTGTATGTATATATAAATATAAAATTAAGAAATAAATGATCTTTGTTGTTGTTGTATCAAACCTCCAACATTCTCTTAGCCCTTTCAACTTCTTGAGGATCTGGATTGTGTGAACCAAGAACTCTCTCCACCTATTAGAAAACATCATCGTTTGAGAAACAACACTTACATACACTGTAAAACTCGCCTTGACTTGAGAACAATACTTAACCTCTCTGAGTAGGACATTAGTTTGACGGATTCGTATATCGAGATGTTTCCTTTTCCCAGTTCCATTCTGTGATGTTCTGAAATCTTTCTTGACAGTGGGCTTTGCCAAACCGCTTCCCCGTTGTGGAACACTGTTGGGTCCTGTAGTTCTAGTCAGACCATGGCCTTGTCCGTTATAACTATGTAGATTACCAACCCTAGGATCCTCTCCTATCCACTCAATATCCCCAGGAGATATCTGTAGAAATGCTAGAACTCTTGGTTACCAAATAACACAAGGAACTGTTGACCAAAGTTTATTACTCAAAAGTTTAAAAAACATAATGATTTAAAGTAATTACCTCTGAGAGATTGACCCATTCCCATGTCTCGTTAGGTGTTCCAATGTCATAAACTAAAGCATGGAGACCCTAAAATTAAAGATTAGAAGTACATATAAGGAAACTTCTTAGTTTTATAGTATTACAGAAAGTTTTATGCCAATTTAAGAAGTCACACACCTCAACTGGATTATACTTGGTGATGACAGCCTCGTAAAATGTATTGTCTTCTGGCCACCTTGTTCTAACTTTCCTTCCTACAAAAGACTCAGGTTCAGTTCCGTTTGTGGGTTCACTTGAACTGGTGGGACCAGATGGTAATCTGTTCATGACTTGTCCTCGTGGAGGTTGATCTAAAGGATGGTATGCGATGGGTTTTGCAGAAGACGAACCAGGGAAACCCTGAGAAAGGAGAAAAAAAAAGCATTAAAAGAATCATTTCATAACAAGAAACAACAAAAGATACCAACTTAACGAGTTTTTAACTCACTGGTTTATGCTTTTTGCCCTTGACATTGGGCATAGACCCTCGTTTGGCCGTGGCGGAAGCAAACTGGTGAGTGGGATCAGCTTGAGGATGAAAAGAAGGTGAAGCGAAGGGTTGAGAAGGACTTGGCTGGTTTGGTTTGTGCTTCTTCATAGAACCTGAAACAGAAGGTGTTGGCAAGGTATCGTGAACCACTTGAGGAGTGCGCATAGTTGGTTGCATTCCTCCAGATTGTCTCCATTCCCTAATAAAGGAAAACTATATATGTTATTTATAGAAAAAAAAAAGAGAAAGAAACTATAAATGCTCAAGATCTTTAGCTTCTCGCCTTATCCTCCGTATTGTATCATCTGCGTTTACACGACCAAGAAGCTCTCTATGTTCCTCATTTGATACTCTCAACTCTTTACGCAGTTCAGTTATAAGACTTTCCTTTTCCTGAACAAGATACATACATAAAAAAAAAAAGAGATTAGCCAGAAACCAACATAAGAAGAAGAAGAAGACCTGAGATTCATTGACATACCCAAGTGATGGCATCTGCTTGGGCTTTAAAGGCTCTTAGGATAGATATGTATGCTTCCTTCTCAATCTGGTGAATCTGAGCTTCCATATCAGCAGCAACTTCATCATACATCTTAGGGTAAGATGGAGGAAGACTCGTAGGTCTTCCATTGCCAGACACACGACCTCCTCCTCGTGGGACCCTATGCGATGGAGGCAGATCATCATCTGTTCCTGCAGACAGAACCAGCAAAAAAAAAATCATTACAGCTTAAGTGATTTGCAACACTCCTTGGCAACAACAACAAGACCTTAAATTTAATCCTTAAGACGAGAATTAACACCAACCCACCAAAGCTTATAATGTATAACACTACTCAAACGGATAAAGTCCGAAACTTTCGTAAACCCTAATTTCAGAAGAAGACGAGATAAGAACAAGGGAGGTGTATGCAGTGTTGGGGAACTAACCGCTGCTATCAAACGATTCGTAGTCCATCACGAAGCTTTGATCCTCAATTCTTCAAAGAGAAGTCTCGGAGACGAAGATGAAGAAGAAGAATCAAGAGAAAACACAAATCAAATTCGAGGGTTGATTGCAATTTGACTAGAAGAAGACTCGATTTTGGTGTTCCTATTGAGCTTGTAGAGAAATTATGATCAGTTTCTTCGTCGAGAGCTTCCTTAGGCGATAAATCCGAGCTCCACTGGGAGTGATTCAGCTTCGATCACAGATTTGCCTAAAGCTTTATTTTATTTTATTTTCCTTAATAAGAACAGAGAAGGAGAGTGAGGAGAGACGGGGAAAATAATAATAATAATAATAATCAAATTATAACGAGGTGATCAAAACACAGTCGTTTTGTTCGCTGACCTGTGTAAGGTTCAAAACGAGCCCATATGATATGAGCATTTATTAGCAAATATTACTGTTAAGGCCCAATCATTTGCATGGGCTGCAGACTGAAAGAAAATTTGATCTTGGGTACAGCATCAAACAACCCCCGAGAACGAGCCCTAGATTCGTATATCACCCATTACTATAGTCTACTAGGTCTGTGTCCGCGCTTCGCGCGGATTATATAGTTATATAATTTTATTTTAAATTTTGTATAAGGATATGATATAATTTGATACTTTTATCCTAAAGAATATTAATCTACAAAGTTTGAGCTTGGAAAATAGGTAGATATCTACTTATCCTCCAATTAATGTTTTGTTGATGTTCTCCTTTGACATTAAATTGTATTTACAACACTTTTCATGAGTTTAATATTTGCACAAAAATTTGGAAGCGAATTAGAGTTGAAATTTTTGAATATGTCAAGAGGGAGTGAGAGATAAATCATAGATATTGATCTCAGAGGTTTGTTGTTTTATTTTGAAAAATATAAAAAAATTAAAAAAATCATAAGAGAGAATGCCGGTAGTGTATAACTTTAAAAGTAGCATTTATTATGGGATTAACGTAGACAATCTAAAAAGCGTTCAACTTAATATTAAACCCAACGATCAAGCATTTCTTTATATTTTAAAAAGGTTATTACACGTGAAAACATGTACCATATAGAAACTCTGTAAGGAGTTGACGAATTTCTGAAGAGTTTATGGTATACAGAGAATATAGATGATTGGTTGGACTGTAACTGTAAAGTTTAACAGTAAAATTTATGATGTAAATGATTTGGATGTAAATGTAAATTTATTGATATATTTTTGTCCTATAAAGATTGTAGCTTTAAGTTTTTGGAGGTAGACTTTTAAAATAAATGTGTGAGTTATGTAATATATATACAAAATAATTATTTGATATCAATTAAAATAATTTATACTAATAAGCATAATATAAATTAGGACAGTTCTCCTAAACAGATCATTTTCAAGTTTTTGTCTCAAAAAGAGACTCTAAAGAGGAAAATTACCAAAATATTTCATTTAATAGGTAAAAATATCATTATACCCTAGATATATAAATACAAATAAAAAATAAACAAATAAAATTTTAATAATTTCAGATCATATGTCTTTAAACTTGAAATTTTTATGATTGTTTTTTTTTAAAAAAAAAATTGATTTTTAAAAAAAAATTCTAATTTTCTTTTTGAAATTCGAAAATACTTTTTGAAATTACTTTTATAAAATTTTTATTTTCAAATTTTTAATATTTATTTTTATTTTATAAAAATTTAAACCTTAATACTAAATCCCCACCTCTTAACTCTAAACCCTAAGGTCTAGATTAGTTAACCATATGTGTATAAGTGTATATTTACCTCTTTAATGAAACATTTTAGTCATTTTGATCTTTAGATGCTATATTTGTGACAAAAAAAATTTAAGGGCTATCTTAGAGTATTTCACTATAAATTATCAATACTATTATTTTATTTAATTTATGAATGATATTTATGTTATTTCAAAACTAATATTTAAAAAATTATTCAAAGGTAAATAAAATTATATATATTTAAAATAATTGTATTCTAAATAATAATAAATTTTACATATAATTATCTAACTTATTTGATATCATATATAATATTTCATTTTACATATGCTACCGCCTAAATAATAAAATGTCGAAATTTTGCATAATTTACATAAGGAAAAAAATCTTTGTTCTTTTTATGTAACTTTAGAAATAAAGCAAAATTATAATTGACAAAACTTAGTAGAGTTTTGATGTTGACTTTAAACTTTGAAATCAAAAATAAGTCATGGTTGGTAAATTTGATGATTTAAAATAAAGCTAGAAATGAGATAAAGATCAATCAATCACCCATAATAAGTATCCCATAAAGTCACTATAAACATATATGAGTTTTAAGTCTAGGTTATATTACCCTTATCCCAAACAAAGACGTCTCTTCCCCAAAATGGAAATCCTGACGCCATAGATTATTGCATCCGACCTCATTATGAACAAAAGTGATATATTTCAGTTTCCTCTAACTATTTGTTATAAGAATAAGAAAAGCAATGTAACTACAGGAATGATAAACAAAGTTTTAGTAAGTCTGCCAGAGTTAAGAAAGAACTTCGTAAAATCATTTATTACTACATCATGGCAATATCTTGATATAAGTTAATGGGTAATTGGGTAAAGTATCTTTCCTAGCAAAAAAAAAAAGAAGATAAGCACAAAACATTACTCAAAATAAAAAAGCTACTACATATGATCAACAAAATAGATCAGTATCTCACTTGATTCCTATGCTTGCTACTACATATACGTATATTCTCATTTCTGTCCGCAAAAACTACATTAGACAATATATATAACTCCATTTCCCTCATCAGCAATGGATCCACAGCTCTTGGAAGATGCACCAAGTACACTTGCAGAAGGCACAACAACTTCATCGCCCGCATCAAGTAGGATTTCAAGTGGAGTTGGTACAGTTGGCAGAACTTCTGGTGAGACAATCTTAGTAACATTTATATCCTGGATCTTGCCTCTGAAGTTGTAGTCACCTTATCCTGAACTTATTTATGTGTTTGCCCAATGGTTTCGATTAACGCTTGGGGGGCAGGCATCTCATGGACAGAACCAAGTTCTTGATTAGACTAAAAATTCAAGGAGGAATAAAGTGAGTCTTAATGAAATGGAGAGGGTTTTAAGTTGATGGCTAGTTACCTCAAAGTAGTTGTCAACCAATTCCGCGGCATGCTTCCTTGTCAACTCATGTCCTGCGTCACCAAGTAAGATGAAAACAGCATGGCCATTATTATTGTAGACAGAAATATTTGCACGATACTTGCGAATAAAAAAATAAATATAAAATTCTAGAAAGATGAAACATGTAAATTGTGAGGTTAGAGTTCATACTTTGCTGCACCAGCAACGTTAGTGTTGCCGTTGGCGCACATCAATGAAGAAGGGTTTCTGGTGGCCTTACTTTTACAACCGCTGCAGGCAATACAATATCATGTAGTGTCATGCTCAACATCATCAATTGTGACTATGCAGTCGAAAGAAGCTTCCTGCAATAGGTTAAAAGCCAGTGATTTACATGGACATGCTTTTCTTTTTTTACAGAGTTATCTTAAGCTCTTATTTTACCTTGGCATGTCCTGCTTGATGTAAGCAAAGATTTTCCCAATTGTCATTGTCGCAGCCCTATTAACCTCATCTGCATTAACCCGCTTAGCAATCTCTGGGTTGGAACTCAACTTGAGACAATTTACAAAACAAAAGATTTGTCAGGTTAACTCAAGAGAGACTGAATAGAACAATACTTGGAATAGACAAACACAACACTGTTGTCTCTACAATTACTAACCAATTGCCGTAATCAATCTTGGGCTGGATATCTTTGCCTATAAAGACATGTGAGGATGTCATCGAATTGAGAAGTAAATTCCCTGTTTTTGATTAAAGCATTCAAAACACACGTTAGTGACACTGTTTCATGAGTGGTGAAAAATTCATAAAGTCAAGATGAACACATAGTACTTGAACTGCAGCGTAATTCTACCTTAGACAACAGCCTGAAATTTATGAGATATGAGCAAACAAATGCAACTTAACATTTTTTGGAGACTATCAAGCATTGATATAGAGGCGCACGAAGAGCAAACTAAATTAACGTAAGACATTAACCTGAACTTGATGAGTTCTGAGTAATGAAATTTTAATTTACGAAGGATAAATCATAAAACTGAGAAATATTGACACAGTTTATTCCAAGTTTGATTTGATGTGGCAAACTGGTTTAACAACGATAGAAGGAAAATTGAAGATAAGAACTCATACCTGTTCATCAATGAGGAGGAGCTCTAACCCAATAAAGGTCCCACCTTTAGCAATGTTTATTGCCTCCCAGAAACGGACTAATCAAATCTCTGGCTCCGCTGGTCCAGGTTGAAATAGACGAATGGAGATTTGCTGCTGGGAATTGAGATTTTGCGGTGAATTTTTGGCCATGGATGTAGCTTCTTCAGAGTAGGTTTTGATTTAGAATGGACTTGAGTTTAGAGCGTTATATAGGGGAAAGATCATGGGAAGGTGGGTCAAAAATTCTAAGAGTTGCTTTAACATCGTAATTGATTGAGATGGTAACGGAAAAAAAAATCAGAGGTTGGAGAAGATGAAGTGGAAGAGTCGGGGAGAGAGAGGAGACTCGCCAAGCTTGAAGACGGAAGAAGCAGGTTTGTCTAATGGGCTGGGTGGGCCAACAGATAATTTTAATAGATTCAACATGAAAGCCCACTCGATTTCAACCGTAGTGACGTGGCAAAATAATAATCTTTGATTGGTCGATTTTTCTATCCTACGTGGACACCCTCTCCATGGCTTATATCCTCCTTTTAATAGTGTTTTGATTTTGTCAATTAATTTTAAGTTGAAAATTTAGGATAAATTCGAATTTAACAAGATGCACGACAAGAAACAATATAAAAAACCATTACTCTATTTATTACATAAGAGCTGTGTTTACCATTTTTTAGAAAGGGCTTTGTGTTTACCATTGTTAGTAGTCATTTTCTTCAAACAATACGCATTTTAGAGCCATTGTTGGAGGAGCTCTAACCTTTTGAGTGAACCAAAGCATGATCCTCCAAGTTTTGATTCTGAGTATATTAAGTGATGTTTTTTTTTTTATTAAGTGACGTTTGTAGCAAACAAAAAAAACAAAGAAGAAGAAGAGATGTGTCAAACTTGGTGCTGAGTTCTATTAGTCACGTGCCAAAATGTCACAATATATACTCAGCACGTTCTATGTATTCACACGTTCCCAATTTGTTTCCTTTGTTGGCGGTCCTAACAAATAGGTTGCAACTTGCTAAGGCAAGCCCCAAAAGTTTAGGTATTCAACGAAAATATCCTTTTCTTGGATATCCCAGGAAATATCACAACTTTTGAAGCAATCATAAAACTTGGAAAGTGTTCAAATTCGTAACAGCCACTAACTTAAATCTTGGCGATAAGCAGTATACTTTTCAACGAAATCACTCAAAAGGTCCATTGTTACCGTATTGCTATAATTTCGCAGCATATAGACAGCTGGAATATTTATCCATATGAGTTACATATAGATTTTAGCCCTTTCTCGAAAGAAAAAAAAAAATCAGTATCAGAATAATTAGATTGTCAATTTTAAGGGTAATTGAAAAATATTTTACTTTTGTATTAAAAACTAGTATGTTTTGCGGCTCATTAAACTTTTGTTCCCATAATGCTCTGTTGTTCAGTAGTGCCCAAAATTATGAATTTCATCGTCGTTTAAAACCCTCCAACTTATGAGTGTAATAACATTGAAAAAAAAAAAAACCATATCCAAAATCTATTTTAGAGGTTCTGTTTTCAGAACAGTGTTGGCAAAAAGAAAAATGTTAGAACAGTTTATTGAATATTAACAAAAGGGTTTACTCAGAACTATTTTTTTGATTTTATTTTTGGTTGGTGATCGTGTTGTACGTAGATAATAATTATTATCTAATCTATTAAAACTGAAGTACATTTAGTATTTAACCAAGACTTTTGCTAAATAATTACTATCAAATACCACTGAGTTAGTTAATTAAGTTAATAAGTATTAATTAACCAAAAATCATTTAAAGCAAAATAAACGGAGAAGTCGTCTTCTTCCACCGACGTTGGCAAAACACAGATCTTTGTTCGCAGAGAAATCCTGATATGGCCATCCAATCAAAAGCCGGTTTACAGAAATCAATCCTGGTCTTAGAATCAGTCTTGCCAACGCACATCACCTCCTCCTCATCACCACAATCATGATCGCTTCTAAATACGTCGAAGACTTGTAAGTCTCAAAGAAAAGTTTCAATCCTTCCTAAGAAAATCTCATTTTTTTCATTTATGATTCATTTTCTAATACTGTTTCTCATGAATTACAGGAATTCATATTTCGCAAAAGTAGGTAGTTTAAAGACAGAGGATTTGAACAAATTAGAGTTGGAGTTTCTGTTCTCCATGGGATTCAAGCTACATGTTTAAATAAAGGTGAATAGTGTTGGTTTATGACTAAAGTGACAAGCTTTAACGAGATGGTTTAAGTAGAGGCACAAAACCAAGTTTGATGTGGTTTAGGAATAGAAAAAAAAAAATACAACGAGCAGAGTTTGATAGATTTCAAGTCATCTGTATAGATCATACTTACATCTCATCTGAGAAAACCTTTGCGGGTTGCTCTCAGCTCAAAGCTGCTAAGTTCTGTAACTGAATTCTGTAAAGTTACTTACTTTGCTACAGTCACTTCACAGATATGCATTTTGTATGTTGTGCAACAGTTTTACCTAGAAAAGGAATTTACTTGTATGTGTGCCAATTATGCTTATACTCTTGGAACTATTTGATTTCGTTCAGAGCTTCATTTTCTGCATTGACTTACATTCTTATCGCTTTTTTTTATGTGTCCGTCAGGGATAACCAAGTTTCCACCTGTTTGGATTCACTATGTGTTGCAGTCACATCTGCAAGAGCGCTTAAGCCAGTTCTTCAATGAATTTGGCTGTCTTCAGAAGGTAAGAAATCACTCCATTTTATGTAACATTTTGGATAAAATTCTATCTTTCGGAAGTCTGTAATCTGTTAAGAGTGCTGCTGAAATTATTTTTACTGAATTTGTTTGAAGGGAGAAGCTACACCCGATGAATCTCCTCCTTTACATGGCTCCCATAGCTGTTGTCTTCTTTCTTTCTGCTACCCTTATCATGGAGAAAAACGTTGTTGGCATTACAATTTTCACTTTTTTCTATGAGAAAAATTGTCCTACTTAAAGCGCATTTCTATCATCTAAAGCCATTGTGAGCATGACCACCTATTATAAGATATAAGTGAAATTGTGAATTTCTCTTTGACAAGTGCAGTAGCAATGGTGGTTTTGATTCTAATTGTCAAGAATCCTGTCTAAGTGATTGGAGTGTTAGGTTACTTGATCACGTTGTGCATAGTTATCCTCTACAGTAATGAAAAGAAACGAAGCAAGTGAAAAAATCATCGTTTTATATGTTAGGTCCCTTAGGTAAAGTATAAGGAAATTTTATTTTGCTGTGAACAAAAACCATTAGACAGAATCTTCAGAACATAAAACAAAAGATGTGTAAAGCAATCGTCTAGAAGACTTCTTAAATAAGTGTTTCAAATAAGTGATTATATCCTTCTTTTTTTTGTTTACTGATCTTCTATATCAAAACAATGTTATATAAAAATAAGAAACATCTCATATATAAAAAAAGACGTAGATGAACTTTTTACTATTTTTTATATAAAATATGTTTTGAATTCCGAATAGTGACTAAGAAAAAAGGAAGTCAAGAAAGTTTGATAAATGAACATGTTTTAAAACTTTTTAAATGAACCCATTTTGGAGTGAATAATCAGTTACTCAAAGTGGCCTTTACATTTAGCAATTAACTTCTCAAATAGGTTGTTCAAATAAGTTTGAAATTCTTTGATAAAAAAACAACAAAATATATAAATAATATAAATATAAATATAATTTAATAATTTATTTTTCTAATACGAAACAAAATACACAAAGTTAAGAATGTAAAGTATAACCCTTGTTCAAAAAATCGGCCGCGGAGGCGATTATTCGGCCGATTTAACGTGATACGGGTGGGCTCCGTGGCGAGTTGGTCCAATTCGGATGCATTACGTGGTGGTCCGAGTAAGGAGCGTGGACTGCGTAGAAACATAAAACGCGGCCGCCTAATGGATGAAATCGCTTGGTCCAAAATCATTGATTCCATCCAAAATCATTGATTCCGTAGTGGATTTGAATCTTTTCCATTGATGACTGGGAAACTCATAAACTATAGAAATCAGAAAATGATGGCTGCATTGATGATATAAGAACACCAGACAAAGCAACACAAGTGAAAAGAGTTAAGATCTTTGCTTAGTTTGCAGACCTCGTTTCAGAACTATAGAGTAAGCGGTCTAACCAAGGGGAAGTGGGAAGTCATTCCGGCGTTATCCACCGTGATATATTTTTGGTGAGAGGACTTCGGTCTGAAACAGAGCCTTTTTTTTACCGGTGAATCAGGTTTGTGTGTTTTGACAAAAAAAGAAGAAGGTAACTCTGGTCATCAAGTTACCATTGACTCGTGGTAACATTATTTAGGTAGCACTTGAAAATAATATCTTACAGAATTTCCTTTTTGATCCCTATACAATTTTTATTGTCGGCACTTGACCCTAATATTTCTGTTTTTGTAGATGTCTTCCACTTGTAAGTAAAATTATATTTTGCATTTTGTATTGTATGTGAACTGAATAGATATAATTATATTTTATGATTTAGTTTGGTATGTATTTACAAATCTATAAATCTTACTATTAAGGATTTTTTATGTATTGCCTAAAAGTTTTGTATTGTACACATAAATGTGATATTATATATATAAAAGTACATAAAATTCCTCCCCGCGTACTCTCCGATTTTTTTTCCGGTTTTTCAATAAATCGCTAGACCCTAGTGTGCCGCACGCGTAGCGCCTAGCGAATTTTCAAACCTTGAATATAACTATTCTAATTTTTCATTAAAAATACTCATTAAATTTAATAAAATTAATGAATGCAATCCACTAGAAATGTTCAGTTTTCTTATTTTTAAAGAATAACATTAATGAAGTAAAAACTGGTTCGTTTTGCTCGGGTGAAGTGTTTGATCATATTCTAATAATTCTATAGTCTGTCTATAATTTTTTCCATACGAAAATACCTAAATGTATTTGGCAAAGAAAAAAAAACATGGAAATGTATAGTTTTCTGTAAAACTGAAAGATAGATAAATGTGTTATATTTGTTTATCTTATTTGAATTAAGACTCTGTAAAGCTTTCAATTTTCATTGATTCTATTTCTTCTTTTCTATCAGAACAATATAACATAAATCTCAAATTAGAGTATGATTGATTGTGTATAAAAAGATAAGAAAATAAACTTTCTCGGACAAATTATAAACTTTAGCAGCTCTACATCTCTTTGACTGGTTTAAGGAAGAGAAAAAAACATGGGGACATAAGAGGGATAAACTCTAAGGCATCATCCATCAATAGACTTCAAATTTTTTGTTCTAAAACTACTAGGAGGGGTTGAAAGAAACCATAAAAAATAAGATTATATAACTAATCTTGACACCTATAAAATCGAAAATAACACCCGTGCGGTCGCACAGGTAAAAATCTAGTTGTTATTCTAAGTAATGTACGATACAATTTCTAAATACTATAAGAAATAGCATAGTGTTAATTATCTTTTTGATAAAATAATGACAAATCTTTGCGTTCAAGTAATTCGGACGTCTACGAAAATTCTTATTCAAACTTGGAAACAGTGAAATAGGTGACTAAAGGTAGAAAAATTATATAAAACTTTCAGTTTTGATGTATCTTCTTAACTCATTTATTCTCTCATTAAAGTTTCATAGTCTTTTTCTAATCTACCTACCATGCATGCTTATGTAATCACGTGGAATAATAAGTTTAAAAAACTTGCAAAACCTCACTCGTACTCAAATTTACGCGGTGTCTCCGAAGACGGTCGAGTCTAATATACAATACATAGTTGAAAGGTAGAAGAGTTCTTCACAAAATTTAAAAATATACAAGAATTATAAATCTTAAAGTCAACTGATTTTTTTCTGAAAAGAACTTGTTCACGATCTACGTGATTAAAGTTTTATTTTCTGGATTTATCTGCTATGTAAAACTCGTTATATCATTGTTACGTACCCGGGACGTCCAAAATTGGTTTAATGGATCAGTTAAGGCGGTGTTTGAGAGTTCATTACGTACAGAACATCTAGTAACAGATATTTGGGATTTATTTCTGTAAAACATTGAACTAAAATTGTTTTTAAAAAGTAATTTACACCATGAAACATTTTCTACGCTATCAACAAAAAGAAAACTACTAATATCTTCCAGTTTAGACCATGGGAGCAAATAAAATCAAATTACATCAATGCACAATTTCCACGTATCTTCTTATTAATTATTTTGCCTTACATTACAGGTGAAGACTTTTGTTATATAATGTTACACCGAAATCCACAAGATTACACGACGTGATTAACTGGAAAGACTAAACTTGGGGTTCCTATTTTGACAACTGTTATGTTTTTCTAGCATTATTTAGTTGTTTTTAGTTGAAGTTGCTATTAGATTTGATTAGAGTAAATTAATGGTCGAGTCGTCTTATAATGCTTTTCCCCGCGGTTAGTTGAAACATCAAGACTTATACTTAACAATAAACTATTAATTTTGGTCGTCAGAGTAAAAATAATTTATACTATTTTTTGTGAGGAAGGACAATAATCCATACTATTAGTTTCCCGTTTTGACTAACATTTTTAGTTTCTTTTAGCCACAGAGTCACATACCCATACTAAACATGCATGAATACAAACTGGGGATTGTGCCACGTTACGAAAATTCTATACATCTATTGAGTGATGATTTAATTGTACAAAAAGTGAAGAAATTTGACCAAGACAAAGGACCCAGCACGGTGTTTACTTTTAAGGAGAAAGGAATATATATATACCTAACTTTTGCTGTTTTGAATTTTCAATGGCATATTTTTGAAGAAACAAAAATAAAAATCGCCAAGATCAAGCAAATTTATGTCAGATGAAAATATTGTCAAATTTTTTTTTTGGTAATCATATTGTCAAAATTTGAAAAAGCATAGCTAATTTATCATATGACTAGAAAAATCAAGCCTCTATGTATGGTTAAAACTCAAATTTTAAAATCCTGTTAACAGTCTTTTAGTATAACTACATATGTTAATTACATTCGTAGTTAATTCATATATGACGAAAAAGGTTTTACCAAAAAATATATGACGAAAAGGCAAAGTAGTCGACATAAAAGAAGTAATCACTAGAGAGACAAAAGCCACTTTGTAGCAGTAGGATACATGATGTACAATAAAGACCAGAGCATACACTGATCCACTGTCACTCAGAGTGATCTTTTAATCGAATCTTTCCAATAATCTATTTAATTAAAAAAAAAGATTGAAATTTAAGGGAAAGGAAAAATATATATCCAAAATTTAAACCATGATTAACCCGGAGTTCTTAGGGTGAGATTATTAGGGGAATATAAGAAACTGTTTCTTAACTTTTAACTAAAAAGCTAAGAACCGGTTCTTAAATAAGGTTCTTAGAGCATGATTATCCCATGACTCTTAAATGGATTTCTCAGGAAAACTTTTTTTTAATTTTTTTGATGTTTTTTAATTTTTTTGTCTGAAAAAAAAATTCAAAAACGAATGCGGCCCGCGAACAATGCAAGAAACCCTCCAAAATCGGTTCTTATTTCATTACTTCTGTGGCCGATTTTTATGCTTTTTGTGGGGTCCATGCTATTAGAAACCCATTAACCACTCGCGATAATGGTGGTATTAAGAGCATGATTATCCAAGATTTTTTAGGACGGGATTCTTAGAGAAATATAAGAAACTGTTTCTTAACTTTTAAGTTAAAAGTTAAGAAACAGTTTCTTACATTTCTCTAAGAACACCGCCTTAAAAATCCTGAATAATCATGCTTTTAGAACCGGTTCTTAGCTTTTTTAGTTAAAAATTAAGAAACAGTTTCTTATATTTCTCTAAGAACTTCATCCTAATAACTTCCAGATTAATCGTGCTCTACAACCCACCATAGTCGCATCGTATTTTCCCCGGCACTGTCTTATTTATTACGTATTTTCTATTATATATTTTCCTTTGAAGTCAAAATAGGAGAATCTAATTGGCATATGAACACAAAGCGAAGGTAACCCATACACACCCTACGGCATACTCTTTTTTTCTTTTTGGTTATAATTGCCAAATTAATTCGAAGCAAATAAAACAAGCCTAGTCAATAGACGTAGTTCACGTATGCAACTAGTTTGACTAAATTAAAGTTAGAATTTTCTTGGTCCCTTAATACGATTTCGTTTGCCTATATAAAACCTTACCATATCCGATCGTTTCAATCACAACCCAAATCTCATTACATTCATTTCATTTATTATACAAGTTCGAGAGAAATATCCAGCTTCATTCCTTAAAGATCATAAGTTGCAAACAAGATGATGCCGTAAGTAATAATAACTTAGATTAATTATTATGTGTAACGAAGAAACGTTCTTTTTTGCATGGACATACAAAATATATCTAGTTTAAAGGGTTTTAGTTTTATATTAGAGGAAAGAAGATTTACGCAGCTAAGAATTCGTTTGGCCGATCCGATTTCCCTAAAGGCTTCTTGTTCGGGACTGCCTCATCGGCTTACCAATACGAAGGAGCCGTGAACGATGCCTCTCGAGGGCTAAGTGTTTGGGATACTTTTGTCCGCAAGCATCCAGGTTTATATAAACAAATCATATATTTTTATAGCTTATATATGTATTTGTTTTCTAATCGTTTATTTGAATCTTACACACAAGTATATATACTAAACTAATTAAAACCTTAACTTATACGTGTAGAAAGGAATTGTTACTCTGATGCAGACCAAGCAGTAGAGTTTTATCACCATTACAAGGAAGATATTCAAAGAATGAAAGATATCAACATGGACTCATTCAGATTCTCAATCTCATGGCCTAGAATTCTTCCTCGTAAGTTATAAATTTCAAACTCTTTTTCTTTAATGAGAAAATATCTTCATCCACAATATGTAGATTTAGCCTTTTCTTTTCTACCTAAAATAGATGGAAAGAAAAGCAAAGGAGTGAACAAGGTGGGAATCAAATTCTACAACAACCTCATCGACGAACTCCTAGCCAACGGTATCCAACCCTAATCCCTCTCGTGTGTATATATTGAATTATCATATGCAATTGTTAATTTATACTATATAAAAATGTCTTCCAATTTACATGATCCTATATAACAGGAATCAAACCTCTAGCGACTTTGTTCCATTGGGATATATATATATATATCTTCTAATTTACATGATCCTCTATAACAGGAATCACACCTCTAGCTACTTTGTTCCATTGGGATACTCCACAAGCCTTAGAAGATGAATACAGCGGGTTTTTAAGCGAAAAAGCTGTGTAAGTAATACATTAAAACATTATCACACTAATTTTTTATTGTTTATATCTCTTTTATATACATCTAACTTTGTGAATGTACTAATTACAATCATAACTGGTGCAGTGATGATTTTCACGATTTTGCCTCCGTATGTTTCGAGGAATTTGGCGACCGTGTGAAATATTGGGTTACACTGAACGAGCCATGGGTTTACAGTATTGGTGGTTACGATACCGGGAGAAAAGCTCCCGGCCGTGCCTCTAAATATATGAACGAAGCAGCTTTAGCCGGTGAATCTGGTCTCGAGGTTTACACTGTTAGTCACAATCTACTCTTAGCTCATGCTGAAGCTGTTGAAGTCTTCAGGAATAACCCAAAGGTACGGATAATTGATATAAATATTGGTCTTTAATCTTTTTAAATTGCATGCATGTTCTATACATATTAGGATATTAACGAATTGATTGTCAGTAAATTTATTGATATACAGTGATATTACATGTTACAGTGTAAAGATGGAAAAATAGGTATTGCACATTGTCCGGTCTGGTTTGAACCTTACGACTCGAACTGTCCCGATGACCAAGACGCGGTTGAGCGTGCCATGGAATTTATGTTTGGGTGGTGAGTGATTGATCTTATTGAAATTTTTTTCTTTTTGGATACCAATTTTTTATATTATTATGTTGACTAAGAAGTATTTTTGGGGGTTGATATTTGAAGGCATATGGATCCAACGGTCTATGGAGATTATCCAGAAGTCATGAAAAGATCAATAGGAAAAAGATTACCGTTGTTTACTGCAGCTCAATCTAAAAAGTTGAAAGGGTCTTTTGACTTCGTGGGAGTAAATTATTACAGTGCCTTTTACGTTAAAAATGTCGTTGACGTCGATAATAACACTCCAAATTGGAGATCCGACGCACGGATCGAATGGAAGAGTGAGTTTTTTTCTTCCCAACGTATCATTCTATATTTCATATTGTCTCTGGTTTTACTCTCAGTTACTTGATTCACAAGTTTTTATTACTTCATTATGAAACAGAACAAAACAAAGCTGGAGAAACTTTGGGTCCTAGAGGTGGTTCAGAATGGGACTTTTTATACCCGCAAGGGTTGAGAAAGTTTCTAAATCATGCAAAAAACAAATACGGAAGCCCTAAATTTATGATAACTGAAAATGGTAAACTTCTTTTTTATATTCATCTGTTGCTTTCTCCGAACTCTTTTTTTTTCACTTGTGTGAAAGTAACTAAAAGCTCCAATTATTTAGGACATTGCGATATAGACTATCAAAAGAAAGCCAAACTCTCGAATCTGATGGATCTTCAGAGGACAGAGTACCACGAAAAACATCTCCAAAGCATCCATCAAGCCATCAAGTGAGTCTCTCTGAGTCTCTTCTCTTCTAGAGCAAGAAACATGTGCATAAAGCTTAATTGAGTTTTTTTCCTTCAAAGTTCTTACTATTAATTGTGTATAATTCTTTTTAGGGAGGATGGTGTTCAAGTAGAAGGGTACTATGCATGGTCATTGCTTGACAATTGCGAGTGGAACGCTGGTTATGGTGTTCGATACGGACTATTCTACATAGACTACAACAATGGTTTAAAACGTTATCCAAAAATGTCGGCAATGTGGTTCAAAGAGTTTTTGAAGAAAGAAGAAATTGAAGATTCAGAGAAAGAAGGGTTGATATTGAATTCTGTGGTTAACAAGAAGAGGAAGAGATTCCTAACATCTTCTGGTTTGCCTTCTTGTTTTATACCAAAGATGTCCGAATCCTCGAAAGCACTTGAACTCTTTTTCTAGGATCATTTGTTTATTTAAATTTTAATTCGTGAATAAAAGGCTCGAAACAAATGATTATTATTATTAAATATGCATGTACAGTAGAAACTCTACAAATTAATAAACACGATAAATTAATAAATTTTAGCAATATAAATATAAAATAATAATTACTGTATATAAAATTTATTTAAATACAAAAATATATCCCACACCTAAAATAAGAGAGTGTTGAAGATAAGATTCCATACTGAAAATATGAAATAGACTTAAATAATATATAATAGACTACTTTGACCATTTCATTTATCGTAAATTGATCTAGGTTGGAAACCCATGAAACTTAACGTATAACATAGTAATTGTAATAATAAAATCACATAATACAAACCACATTTTTATAATATAATTCTTACAAATATAAGTGATGTTATCTAATATATTATTTGAAAAATTTGGAGAAATTGATTATTTCCACACTATTATGGTTTTTCTGAAAAAATCACTTTTATATATGTAAACTTACTTTATCTAATCTGAATATTTAATACTATTATTTAAAAAATTCATCATAATTTATTTAATATTTAAATTAACTTTTTGATAAGATAATTTTTTGAAAATCTAAATAATATCGTGAAATTATTCTTTGACAAAAAAAAAAGAAATTATTCTTTGACAGTCTCTACATAATGACTTCCACCAATGATGAATATGTTTAAGCGAAATACGTGACTTTGTTGTACGGAAACTAAATACTTTCGTACAAAATTTTTAATATAAAGTTTTAAAAACTAAAATTTTATAAAATAAACTCGTGATAAAATAACAAACACAATATCATTTGTTTATTTTATAATATTATTTTTATTTTAAAATTTCACATAGTGAAATAATAAATTTATCTCAAACATAGATTTATCTTAAACATAAAATAATTATAAGATCGTTACTATTATTTTCAAATTTAGGTTCTATTTATGAAAATATAACCTGGATAAAATGACTTTTTAACATATAATAAAACGTAGTTTTCAAAAATTAATAAAATTACATCATTAAATTTTAAACTATTAATAGAGTACTTTTCAAATTATCCTTATATTATTTCTCAAACAATAAATTTTAAGAATCTGGTAAGAAATTATTTGTACTTTTATTTTTGGTTCACTTTCAATTAAATCATATAGTTTTTTTTCAAAATACTAAAAAATGTTTGTTTGTATTTATGACATGCTCTTTATGCTATTTAAACTAATGAACATATATATTCTGATATTAAAAGGTAAATGAGTTTATTTAGAAAAAATATTTAAAAGGTAAATGAGTTTAAGTTTCTTATAGATTTTGAATATACCCTTTTGTCAAAAACGTTTCTGTTATATTCAGTCATTTTGGTTATATATATAATATATCTATCAATGAAAATAACTTCCTTGACAAGATCTCCGAGAATCAAGACTTGATGATTCCTCTCATGGAAATCAAAGTTTTGATTAATTATATCGTGTTAGTCTTAGTATAATATTTTGACAGCCAGGTCTATACTCCCAACGTGTTCCAGACCACACCAACCTGTGAAAGTACCCTTGAGAAGTATCTAAATTTTATTTAATAAATCTTGAAACAACGTTAGGAGAAACTCAAAAAGTAATCCAACAAAATTTGAAACAAATAGCCGTTATAAAAAGCTGGTTACATCGCTATAGTATATAAAAGAGAAAACTGTACTTTAATGTAATTTATTTATATATTTAAAATTAAATGGTAAACTAACTATAAAACAGTTTTTTTTTTGTATGTGGACATTAATTAAAGGGGACAAGTTTTTTTTGCATGTAGACCCAAATTTATATTATCAATTAAAATAACTTCCTTAACAAGACTTCTGGAGGATTAAAAACTAAGACCACCCGCAATGGGAGTCCTTAACGGGAAATCCTTAGGGAAAAAATAATTAAATAATCAATGGACCCCACCAAAACCTAAGGATTCAATCCCTAAAATTCCTAAATAAGGATTCATTCTTAGCGAATCCTTACACTATTTGCGGATCCCCATAAGACGTGGCGATCCGCGATTGGTTGATATATATATTTTTTTAAAATCTAAAAAAGAAAAAAATAATAATAATTAAAAAATCAAAAAAAAAAATTCTAAGGACTCCCATAGAGGTCCACCGTTGCGGATGCTCTAACTTGATTTGGCCACATGAAAAGCAGTATGAATTAATTAAATAAATATATCGTGTCATGTTTTAGTAGTAGTATTTTGACCGATAGATCTATTCTCAACCTGATAAAAAATATGGTAAATACAATTTACTTACATAATATCTTATTTAACAAAATTTCAAAACAGCGTTTAACCCAAAATTTTCTCTATTTATAGAGAATCACACAACTAGTGCAAACTCCACTTCATCATCTTCTGAATAAATAAAAATTGACAACCAAAAGAAAATCAAGAATGAGAGGAAAATACATTTGCTTACTAGTGCTCATTGTCTTGGCCTCCAGTGAAGTACTTGCCAAGAACAACTATTCAACACCTAAATTAAGAAGAAGTGATTTTCCAGAAGATTTCATTTTTGGGTCTGCAACATCTGCTTACCAGGTATTTCTTTTTGGTTTCTTCTAAATGTTGTTATTCATTTTTCTTAAAATAAATCTAATAGCTGATATTAGATGATTTATGGCGTTTAATTTAACATTTCTCAGATTGAAGGGGCTGCCCATAAAGATGGTAGAGGACCAAGTATCTGGGATACATACTCTGAAAAATATCCAGGTTTAACTTTAATTCAAATCTCACGTTTATAGGATCTAAAGAATAGTTTCGATTGAAGATCCATGCATTATGTACATATATGTGAATCTGTATTATTAAAGATATTGGTTGGTCTCTCATGACATTTGAAAAACACCAAATGTGAAATACCATTGAAAAAGATAAGGGTTGGAGCAATGGAGTTGATAAACTCAGTTAATGTTTAATGGAAGTATAGTTGACTCCACTTATGATTTTATTTATTGTTAATTCTACAGAGAAGATAAAGGATGGTAGCAATGGGTCTGTTGCAGCTGACTCTTACCATCTTTACAAGGTAATTGTCTTTTTTGGCATTGAGTATGTAAATTTTCTTGGCATTGGCCTCAAAATCTGACACAATCTTGATTTGATTATAACAATTATGTTAAAACATTGGATTACAGGAAGATGTGACTTTATTGCATCAAATTGGCTTCAATGCTTACAGATTCTCTATCTCATGGTCGAGAATATTGCCTCGTAGGTTCTTCTTTTCTTTGGAGGTTGTTCACATGTGATTTGATTAATTTCCAGAACCAATAATATCAATGAGCTGTTTCTTACGTAGGAGGGAATCTAAAAGGAGGAATCAACCAGGCTGGTATTGACTATTACAACAACTTGATCAATGAGCTTTTGTCCAAAGGTAAAAAATACAACATCCAATGTAAAGTAACTCTCGCTGTTTCCCGATAGTATAATTGGATGACCAAAGTGGTGTAGTCTGATTTCAAGGTACAGATTTGAAAAAGTTACATGTTGGCCACTGAATTAAAAACACTTTTAGAAGGGAATCTTCCGACACTAAGAAAATAATCTTGGAGAGATATCGGCTAATCAAATTTCTTTCATCCGTCAAATAAAAGATATGCGTTTTTACTTTTTCTTTAGTGATAAACGCTACACAATCAGTAATGTAAATATTGTGTCACTGTCTATAGGAATTAAGCCTTTTGCAACCATTTTCCATTGGGACACACCACAAAGCCTTGAAGATTCTTACGGTGGATTCCGTGGCGCAGAAATTGTGTAAGTCCTCCAAACCTATATAACCTTTAGCATCCGTAATATCACATTAAATCTATTGACAATTAACATGATAGATCATATATTACCAGCAAAATTCGCTGATTTTTATTGATTTTATTTTTGTTTTGATGAATGAAACAGAAACGATTTCAGTGATTATGCGGATATTTGTTTTAAGAACTTTGGAGATAGAGTGAAGCATTGGATGACATTGAACGAGCCATTGACAGTGGTACAACAAGGGTATGTTGCAGGTGGAATGGCTCCAGGAAGATGCTCCAATTTCACAAACCCTAATTGCACAGGCGGAGATGGAGCTACCGAGCCTTATATTGTCGGTCACAACCTCCTCCTTGCTCACGGAGCCGCTGTAAAAGTCTACAGACAAAAATACAAGGTTAGTTTAAAAAAAAACAAGGCTCCACTCTGTTTCTTGAACCTCAAGTTACTAAAACAGACCATTTTCATGAATCATAACCATCATACATGGGAAATAATCCGTACTATGAATCATTAATTCCTTATATATGTGTTTATTACTTTGCGAAGTATGAGAAATCTGCTCTTCAATGTCTTTCAACAGGCATATCAAAAAGGTCAAGTTGGTATCGCTTTGAGCGCGGGTTGGTACTTGCCCTATACAAAGTCAGCCAAAGATAGGTTAGCTGCGGCACGAATCATGGCCTTCACATTTGACTACTTTCTAGAGCCACTTGTGACCGGTAAATACCCAGCCGACATGGTCAACAACGTTAAAGGCGGTCGTTTACCTACATTCACCGCACAACAATCTAAGATGCTTAAGGGCTCATCTGATTTCATTGGCATAAATTATTACTCTTCCGCTTACGCAAAGGATGTCCCCTGCTCTACCGAATATGTTACACTGTTCTCTGATCCTTGTGCCAGCGTCACAGGTTGGTTTTGGCATCATTCAAGTTACTTTTATGATTTTAAAATAATTTAATCGAATTTTATGTGGCAAAAACTATGTTATCAGGTGAAAGAGAAGGAGTTCCCATCGGTCCAAAGGTACTTGTCTAGACAAATATATAAAACCTTGAAATTTTTTGGTTAAAATTATACGGCCAAGGTTCGGAAATCATAGATTAGTCTCATAAAGCCAAGTATGTATGGTTTATATTTTATAGGCTGGATCAGATTGGCTTTTGATATATCCAAAGGGAATTCGTGATCTTATCCTCTATGCTAAATACAAGTTCAAAGACCCGGTCATCTACATAACCGAAAACGGTATTTAACAAAATCATGAGCTTTATATATATATACTTATGAGTTATAAATATTTGACAAAGAATTTTAGTTTCCGGATGATATAAATTGTAGGAAGAGATGAAATTGATACCGGTAAAAGATTTCTTAAAGACGGCGATAGAATCGACTTCTATGCTCGACATCTTGAAATGGTTAAAGACGCGATCTCGTAAGCATTTCTTTTTGTAATGTTAAGAATTCTACTTTCCACATTACAAACAACAAAGATGATTAGTTTTATGTCTAATGGAAATAAACAAACATAGTATATATTTATGTAACGGTGTTGCAAATGCTTTCGTTAAATGATGAAATAGGATTGGAGCTAATGTGAAGGGATATTTTGCGTGGTCGTTATTGGACAACTTCGAATGGGCAGCAGGATACACCTCTCGTTTCGGAATGGTTTATGTGGATTTCAAAGATGGATGTAAGAGATACCCCAAAAAATCGTCTGATTGGTTCAAAAAGTTCCTGAATCCAAAGAAAAGCAACTGATGGAAGCTGCACCATTCCGCTTTAGTAATATCTCGGTTATTATTATTTCTTACTTCGAAAAAATAAGAATATCCTGGTTAAAAACTTTTTCAGTTGGAAGTAATAAGGAATCCAAAGGATCATGTTATTAATATCTTTCTCAGTTTTAAACTTTTAGTTATTTATTTATACAGGCTACACTACATAGTTTGTTCTTTTTTCCTTTCTATAATCTCCTGGTTTTTAACGATGATCGTTTGTGGTATTGAGTTGGATCATTTGGAAAGATTGGTTGATCTATGTAACAACTCTCAATTCCTATGTAACAACCTTGGACCATTTGTATTTTATGGTTGGTCCATGCATCATTAATTATAGCATGTGTAAAAGTTGTGAGTAAAAAGGTTCGGTTAGTACAAAACAATACACAAAATTTTATATATGAAAATAGGAGTACAAAACAATACCATAACACAAATTATAGTTACCGAGTCATTGTTTGGCCAGTAATAAAAGACAACCGTATATACACAACTTAAACGCCGTATTAGCGACGCGTACATGCCAATATCTAGCAGCCCAGGAAATAAAAAAGTTGAAACGTATCGGACTGGGCCGTTGACGGGTTTTCATATGCATGCCAGCAAAATTGGGGTAAGATTAATTATACTAACCAATATAGACGATAATAAAAGCATATTTTGGTAAATCAATGGAGGAAATAGTTTTAGTAAATCACTAATCTTCTATGTATACTATTTACCTTCCCTAGTTATTTTTAGTTGCGTGTAAATTTTTTATATATATAAATTTGTGTATGATTGTCTTATGAGTGTTTTTTTTTTTTGAACTTTTTGTCTTATGAGTGTTTCAATTCTTTGTGATATTTCTGAGATCATTAAGATTTAAATAGCAAAAGAAAAAATCATTAGGTGTTTGTTAAAAAGGGAAAAGATTATTTGAGTTTTTTTTTTTCAGATTCACGCATTTGTTTTCATATCATTAATTAAAAAAGAACTTCCTAGAAATATCCCCTAAAATCAAAACATTGACTTGGGTCGTCACACGGAAACTGAGTCTTCTTCAATAATACTACTATTTTTTATTTTTGATCAAACTTCAATAATACTACTATATACTATCGTGTTTTTTTTTCGACATATACTATCGTGTTGTTTAGGAGAAGTATTTTGACCGACAAGTCTATCCCCAAAGCGTTCCAGACCACACCAACCTATGAAAAAGACCCTAATTATATAATAAAATATAATATGTTACTTTTCTCACTGATGTTCTAACATTTTCATACATATTAAAAATAATAAATATATTGCTTATCAATTTAAAATTTTACCAATAAAATTTCATCATTTATATTTACATTTTATCTGATGTTTTAATTTTAAAAACAAATGCATTAACTATACTTTAAAATATCTGTTTTTCGGATATAATAACAAAATCCTTTTTTTAGTCAACAATATAATAAAAAAAATCTAAAACATCAATTATTCGTATTTCTGAAGACTCTCTTTTGATTCGTGGAAGATAGGACATTAAAAAAAGGTTGATACATCGTTTTTAAGGAGAAACCGAAGAAGTAACTCAACAAAATTTGAAATACATAGCCGTTACAAGAAGGTGATTAGTATTTTAATCAAAAGATGTTTTGGCAAAAATGGTGAAAAAAAAAGACTTATCAATTTCACACGACTTACACGTTTCCGTCAGAAATTAGCACATCCCGCGATTGACTGAAAGACGTGCAATGATGATGCATTGCTTTAAATATATATATTTTGTAATGGCTCAGCTTTAGATAAATCGATCAATGCAGATAAGTAAGTTTTTTTTTTTTGCTTAAATGCAAATAAGTAAGTTTTCTTCAACAAATTGAAAGAGAATTAAATAAGGTTAGTTGAATTTTCAATTACTAATTTGTGCCGTTAGAAAAAGGTTAGAAAATTTTCCATACTCTCTCTCTATAGAAAATATCTTTACCACATTTATTTATAGAAAATCACATGACTAGTTCAAAAAACAATTATATTCCCTATATAAACGGTCATCTTCACATTAAAAAAAACTCAACAACAAAAGGAAAATTAAGAATGAGAGGAAAATATATTTCTTTACTAGTGCTCATTGTCTTAGCCTCCAGTGAGGTTCATGCCATGTACAACTCTTCTATACCTAAACTAAGAAGAAGTGATTTTCCAGAAGATTTCATTTTTGGGTCTGCAACCTCTGCTTACCAGGTATATCTTTTTCTTTTGTTTCTTCTAATTATTATTATTCATTTCTTTGATCACTGATTAGATAATTTATTGTTTTTGTTTCACAAATCTCAGGTTGAAGGAGCTGCTCATGAAGATGGTAGAGGACCAAGTATCTGGGATACTTTCTCTGAAAAATACCCAGGTTTTATTTTAATTCAAAGCTTACAGTTTCAACGATCTAAAGAATAGTTTAGATTCAAGATCCGTGAATTAAGTATATATAAATGTGTGAATCTGTTATTAAAGATTGGTTGGTCTTACATGAGATATGGAAAAAGACCAAATGTGAAATATCACTGAATAGGAAAAAGCTTAACTACTGTGTGTTTGATTCTTTAATGGGAGTATAGTTGATAAACCCAATTAATGTTTTTATTTAAGGACTAGTTGATATTAGCTACCTTGCCACTCTCTTCTCCCCGTTATCGTTTAAGTTTGTATCTCGTCTTGAAAACTGTCAGGCTGATTCCTTGGCAAGGATAGGCCTTGAACGTATTGTGGATGTTTAAATTTTCTGTGGTAGTAATGAAAGAAGTTGGTTTGACAAAAAAATGTCTTTATTTTAATTCACCAGAGAAGATAAAGGATGGTAGCAGACCGTTCTGTTGCAGATAAACTCAAATCTGTTCTTATTAAAGATTGGTTGGTCTTTCATGAGATATGGAAAAAAGATCAAATGTGAAATGATACTATCACCGAATAGGAAAAAAACTTAGTTACTCTGTTTTGATCCTTTAATGGGAGCATAGTTGATAAACTCAATTAATGTTTTTATTTTAATTCACCAGAGAAGATAAAGGATGGTAGCAATGGTTCTGTAGCAGATAACTCTTACCATCTTTACAAGGTAATTGTTTTTTTTTGGCATAAAATTCATTTAGTTTGTTCTGAATTTCATTGGCCTCAAAGTCAGCCATAGTCTTTGATTATACATCATTGGATTGCAGGAAGATGTGGCTTTATTGCATCAAATTGGCTTCAATGCTTACAGATTCTCTATCTCGTGGACGAGGATTTTGCCTCGTAAGTTCTTCTCTTTGAAAACTGTGATTTGATTAATTTCTAGTGCCAATAATAACTATTGAGTTGTTTCTTATTTAGATGGGAATTTGAAAGGAGGAATCAACCAGGCCGGTATTGACTATTACAACAACTTAATCAATGAGCTCTTGTCCAAAGGTAAAGACAAAAGCCAATTTGACAGATAGGTTGAAGTAACGCCCTCTCTTTCACGCTACTCTAACTTAAAAATTTAGCAACCCGATGACTTGTGTGTATATTCAATAATACTAAGATATACTTCTTCTGTTTCAAAATGATACATATTCTAAGATTTTCACACTTATTAATAAAACACATTAAAACTTAATTATTTGTACGTAATTTTTTTTGTAATTTTATATTTCCTATAATTTTAAACTAACAAGATTTTAAGAAATACAAATAATGTTTTTGAAACACACAATTTTTCATTATTAGTTGACAAAAAATACATTGAAAATGTGAAAAATACATCTTTTTAAAACAATTTTTTTTTTCTAGAACATGCATCTTTTTAAAACAGAGGGGATAATTTTTAGTGATAACATGCAGTAATGTAAATATTATGTTACTGTCTATAGCAATTAAGCCTTTTGCCACCATATTCCACTGGGACACACCACAAGGCCTTGAAGATGCTTATGGTGGATTCCGTGGCGCAGAAATTGTGTAAGTACTCCAAACCTATATTTTTTGGTAGAATTTGTAATATCGTAGAAAAAGAAGGAAAAAGAGTATATAAACGATTTTATTTTTGTTTTGATGAATGTAACAGAAACGATTTCCGTGATTATGCGGATATTTGTTTTAAGAATTTCGGAGATAGAGTGAAGCATTGGATGACACTGAACGAGCCATTAACAGTGGTGCAACAAGGGTATGTTGCAGGTGTAATGGCTCCGGGAAGATGCTCCAAATTCACAAACCCCAATTGCACCGCCGGGGATGGAGCCATCGAACCTTATATTGTCGGTCACAACCTCATCCTTTCTCACGGAGCCGCCGTCAAAGTCTACAGAGAAAAATACAAGGTAAATAAAATAAAATAAATTCACTCTGTTTCTTGGTCTTCAAGTTACCATAACTGACCATGTTCATAACCATTGTACGCAGCCAATAACCCTTGTTATGAATCATCCAATCTTTCTCTGTTTATTTGTCTGTGGAGTATGACAAATATTCTCTTGAATGTTGTTTAACAGGCATCTCAAAAAGGTCAAGTTGGTATTGCTTTGAACGCGGCTTGGAACTTGCCCTACACAGAATCAGCCGAAGATAGGTTAGCTGCGGCACGAGCCATGGCCTTCACATTTGACTACTTTATGGAGCCACTTGTGACCGGTAAATACCCAGTCGATATGGTCAACAACGTAAAGGGCGGTCGTTTGCCAACATTCACTGCACAACAGTCTAAGATGCTTAAGGGCTCATATGATTTCATTGGCATCAATTATTACTCTTCCACTTACGCAAAGGATGTCCCATGCTCCACCGAACAGGTTACAATGTTCTCTGATCCATGTGCCAGCGTCACAGGTCAGTTTTCGTATCATCCAAGTTACTTATCATTTTTAAATAAACCAATAGAAAATTTACGAGTCCAAAAACTATGTTGCCAGGTGAAAGAGAAGGAGTTCCCATTGGTCCAAAGGTACTTGTCTAGACTAATCTCATAAACCTTGTAATTAATGGGTTAAAATTACACGGTCTATTGGACGGGCAAAGGTTTAGAGGTCATACACTAATCTCATAAAACCTTTGTATGTGTGTTTTTTATTTTTATAGGCAGCATCAGATTGGCTTTTGGTATATCCAAAGGGAATTCGTGATCTTGTCCTTTATGCAAAATACAAGTTCAAAGATCCCGTCATGTACATAACTGAAAACGGTAATCCACATTCACAAAGTCATGAGATTTAATGATTGATATATATTTATGAATATTCGAGAATGAGCTCTAGTTTCCGGGTGATATTGTAGGGAGAGACGAATTTAGTACAGACAAAATATTCCTTAAAGACGGCGATAGAATCGATTACTACGCTCGACATCTTGAGATGGTTCAGGACGCTATCTCGTAAGCATTTTAAGAATTGCACTTCTCACATATTACAAGTAACAATAAACAAACATATAGAGATATGTAACGGTGTTGGAAATGATTTTGTTAAATGATGATATAGTGTTGGAGCCAATGTGAAGGGGTTTTTTGCGTGGTCGTTGTTGGACAACTTCGAATGGGCAGTGGGATACACCGTTCGGTTTGGGTTGGTGTACGTGGATTTCAAAGATGGATGTAAGAGATACCCGAAAAAATCGGCTGATTGGTTCAAAGAGTTCTTAAATCCAAAGAAAAGCAATTGATGAACACTGCATGTCTGCATGTACCATTCCGTTGTATTAATGTCTCCGTTATTAATATTTTCTCAGTTGGAAATAATGAGGAATGGTTTTAAGCTTTCAGTTAATTTCACAACGAAACCGATTGGGTTTTCTAATGATATAACCTGATTGATTGTACTCTACCACAGAGTTTGTTCTTTTTATAATCTCCTGGTTTTCAAAGATGATCATTTGTGGGATTATGAGTTGGGTCATTTGGAAAATTTGGTTGGTCCCATGCATTATTAATTATAGCAGGTGTAAAAGTTGGGAGTAATACTAAACTATTTAACAACTTTCGATCAGATGTGGGAATATCCTATTATACAATACTGAATCATTTGGAAAATTTGGTTGGTTCCATGCATTGTTTGTTATAGCACGTGTAAAAGTTGGGAGTTATATTATGTAACAACTTTCGATTCTAATGTAATATTTTTGGTTGTTCCATACATTATTAATTATAGCATGTGTAAAAATTGTGAGTCAAATTAATGTTAAAATTTCAAATATAAGGGTTATGAACTTTGAAACTTCAAATATAGAGTTTTTTCAAAAAAAAAAACTTCAAATACAGAATTGCACCAAATTTTAGCCAAAAAAACTTCAAATATAGAGTTTAACCTTTTAAAACTTTATATTTGAGATTTAAACTTTTGCAATATGTTCTCCAATAATTTAGCAATTTGGTCTTTACAATTTTATACTCATAAAAATTATACATATCTTTTACTATTTTATTGAAAGTTTAAATATTAAGTAACACTAATATTCAGAAAAATTTGATATAACCTTCTATTTAAAAACAATGTGAAAATCATACCAAAAAAACTATGTAAAAAACTTTTACTTACGCCTTCTTGTCTTATTGAGAGATAAGTAAATAATGTTAGTCGAAATTTTATTTTATTGATTTGTTTGCAGTAAAAAATAAAGTTAGAAAATTGTCATACATTGTCATACTCTGTCTCTCGCTATCAGATTATCTTTATCAAATTTCTGTATAAATAGAATCACATAACTAGCGCAAAAACAATTATAGTCCTTATATAAACCCCTACGTATCATCTCCTCACTTAAAAAAACAATTAAAAAAGTTAAGAATGAGAGGAAAATATATTTCTTTACTAGTGCCCATTGTCATGCCTTCAATGAAGTTCTCATCAAAAAATTACTCTTCGACACCTGATTTCTACGCTCGACATCTTGAGGTAGTTCAAGACGCGATCTCGTAAGCATTCTTATCTCTAATATTAAGAATTCCACTTCCCACATTACAACTAACAGAGATAACTAATACTATGTATAAGTGGACAGACTTAAACAAACATTTATTTCTGTAACGGTGCGGCAAGTACTTTTGTTAAATGATGAAGTAGTTTGGAGCTAAAGTGAACTGTGGGATTTTTTTGCGTGGTCATTGTTGGACACTCTTCGAATGGGTAGATGGAGCAGTTAATGTAAACTGTACCATTCCGAAAAAATGAACATAAATGATGAAAAAGACTGTGAGCTGGTTTACCTGAAAAATAGGCTGATTGGTTCAAAAAGTTTTTGAATCCAAATAAAAGCAGTTAATGTAAACTGTACCATTCCGTTTAATTATCATTATCTTTCTCAGTTGGAAATATCGAAAATATCGAGGAATGGTTTAACTTTTACTCCCTCTGTCCCACTTTAAGTGGGCTTTTAGGGTTTTTCTTTTGTCTCATTTTAACTGATGTTCTCTTTATCCTAGATACAATTTGTTTGTGTTTGAAAATTTTGACCAACTACAAAATACTACATCTTTTTTTTATTGGTTGAATTAGTTTAATTTAATACTAATACATAAAAATTTGTATTTTCTTAATATTTGTGCAAAAACCTAAAACACCACTTAAAGTGGGACAGAGGGAGTAGTTATTTACCTTATACAACGAACCTGATTGATTTTCCTCAACCACAGAGTTTGTTCCTTCTTTATAATCTCCTGGTTCTCAACGATGATCATTTGTGGCATTATGAGTTGGATCATTTGGAAAGTTTGGTTGTCCCATGCATAATTAATTTTAGCATGTGTAAAAGTTGGGAGTAATACTAAATACTCTCTCTCTTTTTATTTGTAAGTAGTTTTAATTAAAAGTGTGAATATTAAAAAAAAATTTACTTTTGAAAAAAATAGCATTTAATACATAAATTCAACCAATAATAAAAAGATATGAATTATTAGATTGATCACACAATATGTAATAAATGTAAAAGATACTTTGGATTATGTAAACAACTTACATTGTGAAACAAATATTTTTTGCTAAAACTACTTATATATTAAAACAGAGGGAGTATCTAACAACATTCGATTAGGCGTGGAAGTGTCCTATTGTACATCATTGGATCATTTGGAAAATTGGTTGGTCCCATGCACTGTTAGTTATAGCACGTGTAAAAGATGGGAGTAATATTATCTATATGCAACAACTTTCGCTTCCTATTAACCAACCTTGGACCATATGGAAAGTTCGGGTTGGGCCATGCATTTGTTAACCATAGCATGTGTAAACGTTGGGAGTAATACTAAACTTTGGATCATTTGGAAAATTTGGTTGGCCCCATGCATTGTTAGTTAGGCTTATAGCACTTGTAAAAGTTGGAAGTAATATTATATATGTAACTACTTTCGATTTCTCTGTAACTACCTTTTGGACCATTTGATTTATTTGGTTGGTCTTTGCATTTATTGTATTAAAAACACTATATATAAACCTCAACTTAATCATCTCTTCGATTGAAAAATAACAATCAAAAGAATAGAATGACAGGAAAATATCTTTCTTTACTAGTGCTCGTTATTGTCATAGCCGCCAAATATCTTTATTCAACACCTGAACTAAGAAGAAGTGATTTTCCAAAAGATTTCACTTTTGGATCTTCAACATCTGCTTACCAGGTATTTCTTTTTTGTTTCTTCTAGTTGTTATTATTTGCTTCTTAAAGTAAATCTGATCATTGCTTAGATAATTTATGGGTTTTCGTTATTCTCAGATTGAAGGAGCGGCTCGTGAAGATGGTAAAGGACCAAGTATCTGGGATACTTTCACCGAAAAACATCCAGGTTTTACTTTAATTCTGATTTTAAGGATCTAAAGAGTAGTTTAGATCGAAGATCCATGCATTTATAATAGGACAATGATATTTCTTTATTCTTATAAAATAAAGAAATAGTTGATTTTACTTTATGTACATTAACTAAATATTGATGTTTAACTTACAAATTGTTGTTACTATATTATTTGGTGTATATAAAATGTGATCTATAGAATTTAAATTTTCTTCTATATTTAATTTTACTAAATATTATCAAAATATATTGAAGTGTCAAAAAAAATAGAAATAAATTTTATTGTGAATATAAAAACAACAATACATGATTTTGGTTGTACTTAAATGAACTATATACATATAAATTATTAATATAATGGAATCATATATTTACACATAATTTTTTGAAATATTATTATCTTATTAATTTATAATTTTGATCGATTTTTATTATATTTTGAACCGGCACAATTCTGAATCGAAAATTTATTATTTTATACTGTATATATGTGTGTCAATCTTTTCTTAGCAGTGATTGGTTGGTCTTTCGTGAGATTTGAAAATGACCAACTAGTGGAATATCAGTGAATAAAGTAAAACGTCAAACTTTATCAGTTATTCAGTATGTTGAATTGATCTATGTTTTTTTTTTTAAATGTGTCAAAAATATATTTTAATGTTTAATGCATTTTATTAGATAAAATTGGTAGACTGTAAATTTTGAAAATATTAACTGTATTTATTGAATTTTGATTAGATAAAAATTATTGTAAATAGCTAATCACATAAAATAATGTATTTTATAATCAAAATTTAAAATATGTTCTTAATATGTGTTGAAACTTCAAAACATGTATCTTTTAAAATGGAGTAAATATCTTTTGATTCTTAACGAGAGTATAGTTGATAAACCCACTTAATGTTTTTATTTTTTTATTTTAAAATCCGCCAGAGAGAATAAAGGATGGTAGCAATGGGTCTGTTGCAGCTGACTCTTACCATCTTTACAAGGTAATTATCTTTTTGGCATTAACTATATAAAAGCTCTTAACATTTGTTAGGAATATTTTTTCTCCAATGCCAGTTATACAAAATTTATTTTTTGGCAAAATTTATGAAAATAGGATAATATCATCATTAATATACTTTAAATAAAATAATTTGATTTAATTGTATTTTAACTATATAAATTAAGATTTTTGAGATTAAATTAATTTTTTTGAATATTTAAATGCTAAAATTATACATAAATTAATAAATGGTATGAAAGATGATTAAAATTGGTTAAGCGAGTGAGGATCGTTTTGTTAATTAATAATTTTATAAATAATTACTGCTTTATTTTTTCTCGGAAAAATAAATAAATTTACGTTTATTAAAATGTTTATGTTTCTAAAATTATTTACATGTTTAATACTCTTTCCGTTTCCGAAAGTAAGATTTTCTAGAGTATTCCTGTTTATTAAAAATAAAACAATGTTTGTAATGTAATTTATTATTTAGTTTTTATACACATTCCAACAATTATTAACCAATCAAAATTTAATTAGTTTAAATATTCTCAATTAATGTTTATTTAAAAATTTGTAAAATACCTTATAAATATAGAAAATCTATCTTTGTGGAACAAGAAAAAAGTTTAGAAAATCTTATTTTCGGGAAACAGAGAGTTTGTACTTAATCTACTAATCGGTATAAAGAGATTAACAATCTTATATAATCGATTGATGATCGTTTTGTCAAGATAATCAATAAAATAAACTTTAGTTAATTATATCTTAATCAAAATAAATCAATAAATTTGAAATTCTCAGAATATTATATTAAATAAAACCGAGCCAAATTACAAATGATTAGTTTTATTTTCTAAAAAGGTGAAGTCCCTAAACTCTACCCCAAACAAATTTCTACCTAGTTCAAAAAAAAATTTGTTAAATTATTAATTCTGCACATTGTGCAATAATCCCCTTGTTTTTTTTTTTATTAGCCTCACAATCAGCCAGAAGCTTTGGTTCTATCATTTATATTAACACATTGTACTACAGGAAGATGTGGCTATAATGCATGATATTGGTCTCAATGCTTACAGATTCTCTATCTCATGGTCGAGAATATTACCTCGTAAGTTCTTCTCTTTGAAGGATGTTCACATGTGATTTAATTAATTTCCAGGACCAATAATTAATGAGGCGTTTCTTTTTAGATGGGAATCTTAAAGGAGGAATCAACCAGGCTGGTATTGACTATTACAACAATCTGATCAATGAGCTTTTGTCCAAAGGTAAGAGACGACCCAGTTTTACAAATAGCTAAAGTAACGCTCTCTTTTTCAGATTACTTTGCTTTAAAGGTTTTAGCAAAGACAATGTTTTCCAAACTTGGACTTTTATATATATGGATATATTTAAGTACAAAACTTTCTAACTGTGGATATATTTAAGTACAGTACTTTCAAACTGTGGATATATTTATTGATCATGTTTTTTCTTAAATTTATATTTATAAATTACAAAACCCCAATCGATAAGACCAAGATTGGCTGCACTCCAAAATTACACATGAGGATTTGGAAAACTTAAATGTTTTTTTTTTATCAAAAACTATGTTTCTTTCTTTGAAACTTATCGAAAACTTACATGTTGGCCATTGAATAATTAATTTATAACACCTTTTGAAGGGAATAATGTATATGTTTTTCCTCAAAAAATAAAAATAAAAATAATAATGTAAATATCTCTGGATCGATAGCGACTAATCAAATTTCTTCCACTCTTCAGATATAAGATATGTTTTTACCTTTTTTTATAAATGCAACACAAGCAATATGTGTTTACTATTTTGCCCGTACTTGCGGGCTTAATAAACTACAAAAATTTGTAAATAAATATATTATAAATTCAAAAATCATTAGAATAAATTATTTTGTTAATTATATAATAAAAAATTTATATATGATAAAATTTTTATTTAATTAAAAGATATTTTATTACGTAAAATAAACTTGAAAATATTTATATATACATAAAACAATATACAGTGATTTATTTTTATTTTTAAAATATTATGATGTAAAATACTTTTAGATAACATAATATTGAATCTGTTAGATGATAATGGTTATTAAATTAATGAAAATAGTTTTTCTTTTATAGGTAATTATATATTAACATATCTAATCTAATTATTTATAAAGTGTAATAAAGACTTTAATCGCTCTAACTTTTAACCTGAGAATTAAAAAAAAATATTTTACAAATAATAATATAAATATTGTTGATTTTTTTATGAATTTTCATAATTTATCACAATGAGTGATTTTGATTGTTTTAAAAATTTATCTTACAAAAATATATGATTCATTCTATATTATGTGATATAATATATAGATTAAAATAAAATTGGTTTAATATTATTAAACCAAATATAATATATATAATATTTTAATGTTATTAAGAGAAATATAATATAAATTTAGTTATGATATTGTTGTTAGAATTTTTAATTACTCTCAAAATAGTGATATTGATAAATTATCAGCTAAATCACTAAAATTATTTATTAAAATTAATAATTGAACATAAAATATGATTTATCCTAAAATTATGGTGATAATAACAAATCAGCAAAATATTGAAACTAATATTTGAATTATTGAAAATATTGACAAATAAGCAAAAAAAAATAAAACTATGGAGAAATTGACACATAAGCCAAATTATTTCATAAATAATAGTATAGATTTTGTTCTGTCCATAGGAATTACGCCGTTTGCCACCATTTACCATTGGGACACACCACAAGGCATTGAAGATGCTTACGGTGGACTTCTTGGCGCAGAATTTGTGTATGTCTTCCAAACCTTTTTTTCGGCATTTCTGATATTATTGATTTTTTGTTCTGTTTTGGTGGATGAAACAGAAACGATTTCCGAAATTATGCGGATATTTGCTTTAAGAATTTTGGAGATAGAGTGAAGCACTGGGTAACAATGAACGAGCCATTGTCAGTGGTACAAGGAGGGTATGGCCAAGGTAAAACAGCCCCAGGAAGATGCTCTAAATTCACAAACCCTAAATGCACCGCTGGAGATGGAGCCACCGAGCCTTATATTGTCGGTCATAACCTCATCCTTTCTCATGGAGCCGCCGTAGAAGTCTACAGAGAAAAATACAATGTGAGTGAAAAAGGTTCCAGTCTGTTTCTTGATATTCAAGTCACCAAAACCGACCATGTTCAAACCATCATACGGCTATAAAACAATCCGTATATTAATTATCGAATCTTTGCATTTTATTTCTCTGCGGAGAATGACAAATCTCTTCTTTTATGTCGTTCAAACAGGCATCTCAAAAAGGTCAAGTTGGTATTGCTTTGAACACGCCTTGGTACTTGCCCTATTCAGAAGAATCAGCCGAGGATAAGTTAGCTGTGGCACGAGTCATGGCATTCACAATTGACTTCTTTATGGAACCCCTTGTGACCGGTAAATACCCACTTGATATGGTCAACAACGTAGGCGGTCGCTTGCCTACATTCAGTGAACAACAATCTAAGATGCTTAAGGGCTCATATGATTTCATTGGCATCAATTATTATTCTTCCTCTTACGCAAAGGATGCTCCATGCTCTACCGAACAGGTTACACTGTTCTCTGATCCTTGTGCCAACATCACAGGTCGGTTTTCGTATCATCCAAGTTACTTTAATCATTTTAAAAAGATTAGTCGAAATTGAACCCAAAACTATGTTAACAGGTGAAAGAGAAGGAGTTCCCATCGGTCCTCCGGTGCTTTCCTAGACCTATCTCATAAAACCTTTTAATTTTGAGTTAAAATTACACGGTCTAATGGACCGGCCAAGGTACATAGAACATAGTCTAATTAATCTTAAACGTTTGTATGTGTGGTTTCTATTTTTTTAGGCTGCATCAGATTGGCTTTTGATATATCCAAAGGGAATTCGTGGTCTTGTCCTCTATGTAAAATATAAGTTCAAAGATCCGGTCATCTACATAACTGAAAACGGTAATTCACAAATTATGACCTTTATTTGATTGATATATATACTATGACAATTAATGAGTTTTAGTTTCCGGATGGTATAATTTGTAGGGAGAGATGAATCTAATACCCCTGAAAAATTTCCTAAAAATCCTCTTAACGACAACGATAGAATCGATTACTACACTCAACATCTAGAGATGCTTAAAGACGCGATCTCGTAAGCATTTTTGTCTCTAATTTTAAGAATTCTTCTTCCCACATTACTAATAACAAAGATATATTTTTTGAAGTGGACATAAACAAACGTATACATTTGCAAATGCTTTTGTTAAATGATGAAATAGGATTGGAGCTCAGGTGAAGGGCTTTTTTGTATGGTCGTTGTTGGACAACTTTGAATGGAGCACGGGATACACCGTTCGATTTGGGCTGGTTTACGTGGATTTCAACGATGGATGCAAGAGAACATGGAAAAAATCGGCTTATTGGTTCAAGAAGTTTTTGAAATCAAAGAAAAGCAATTGATGAAAACTGTACCATCCGTTGGAAAAATTATAAGGAATATCCTAGTTAAAAAATTTATAATAAGAAAATAATACGGAATACTAAGAATCGTGTTATTATTATTATCTCTCAATTTAAAACTTTTAATTATATATAATTGGGTTTCTATGATATAACTACATAACCTGATTGAATTTACTCTACCACAGAGTTTTTTCTTCTTTATAATCTCCTGGTTTTCAACGATTATCATTTGTGGCATTATGTGTTGGATCATTTGGTAAATTTGGTTGGTCCCATGCATTATTAATTATAGCATTGTGTAAAAGTTGGGAGTGATACTATAGTATGTAAGAACTTTCGATCCTATATGGGAATATCATATTATACACTTACAATATAATATATATTGACTAAAAAAAAAAAAAATTAACCAAGGTATGGTTTAAATCCCACCATCAACGGACTCTCTCACTAATAGCTTTCCCTTCAGCCCCACTTTAACGTTTTAAATTGCAAAACAAATTACTTTTTATAAAAATTCAGAAAGTAGTTAGAGTTTCTATCCATGATCTACCCCACACAAAATCTAAAAATGTGAACTAGCACATAATCTTTATATCACTTATTATAGCGTTTATTTGCAAGGTAGATAACATTAGGTTTAGAATCAGGCCTGTTTAGAGTGTCATTAATCGCAACTTATGTACTTTTGACACTTTAAACATTCTTCCAGTGAATCTTAGCAAGTTCAAAAAAAAAACATTCTTCCAAAAAGAAAACCACCACTTTAGTTAGAAGATAACGGAGGTTTTTCAAACAACAAGTAGTCAGCACGAGCGATCATGCGAGCCTGCGACCATATGATCTGAACGTTTGATCCAAATACTTTGATAGCTAGTGAAACACAATTTGATGAGTTTTCCAAAAACAACAGTTCAACAGATCAATTTTATGTTTTCAGTGGAAGTTAAATAACATCTACGTTCGAATTAAGACTGAAGAAAATGGTTAAACGCTTTCGCATATATTGATGTTACTGAAAGCTTTCTATGGACATTTAGAAACAATAAAAGGGGGGTCAGAGAGAACACATGCATTTGGTTTGATATAGTTCACATGACTCACATGACGTAAGATTAACTTTATGACTTAAGACATTAGCAAAGTCATGTTCAGAGATGAGCCTAATGGGTGAAACACTCCCAATATCGACGATGCTTAATTTTGTAATAAAAATTGTCTTACAAGTAAATTGTGGACATATTCACTTGTGCTTGCTGGTCGCTACTACAAACTTATGAATGAAGACGTGATTGTGACAATATCCATGCAGCTTCTCACAAGCTCAAACTAGTGGCGTCCATATGCAAGTATTATATATACAAACATATTCACGATTTTTTTTTCCCAAATACATATAATTGCTATCCATATTAAAAGTAGAAAAAGCTTGCCTAGCCACATATGGAATTCCTATTTGAAATTAAGTTATTTGAAAATTCCAATTTCAAGAGCATTAAGAAAATGCTCAAAATAGATTATAAATAATCAAACATTATAAACCATTAAAAATATTTTTGACAACTTTTACGTATATTCACTATAACAAATGATAGTTGGTTCGTGGAAACTATTATTTTTATTGTCCCATGAATTAACAGTATTTATTTCATTGTCCCTGATCTCCCATATCAGATTAATTATATCGTTAGTATTTTTAATGTTTTATGAATTACCGCTTTCAATAGTTCGTTTTACTAAAATACCACCAAATGTTAAGTTGTTATACTCAACTACCAATAAAATGAAAAGAAACAATATTTGGATATATATATATATATGTAAGATAATTCACATTTTTATATTTGCATCTTCGCATGGGATAATCGCTGAATTTTCTCTTGTTGAGCTGGATTGGATTTTCTTGATAAGCATTACAAAATTTCACAGATGAAATCCGGAAGTAATAGAAAGAACTGAAATCGACAGAAAAAAAAAATCTGGGGGTTTCGTTTTTCATGTATAATACATGAGCGGTCAGGGTTACATCAAAGTCCGTAATAGGAACGTCAGCTTTTTGAACGTGAAAGTTGTAAGCGTTCCAGAGAGTTTTATCTACATGCAAGAGAGTTGCGACAGTACACTGAACATAGTCACTATTAAGACCACATTCAGTCTCCACTTGTCCAAACACAAACGCACATGCATTGGGTACACTTATATATTGTATGTAAGCAGTGATCCTGCCCACATTCAAAGACTACAATGACAGAGGTCGAATTTGGGGGTAAAGAAAAAGGAAGCGGAAATTGAATTCTCTTCCTGATTTGATTACCATGACTTTTCTTTTCGAAAGTAGTATAGGAGTTGATAAAAAAGTAGTTATAGGAAAATAATTATTTAATACTACGCAAGTCACTTTTGGGCTAATATATAGATATCTTTTTTGTAACTGAGCTAATATATAGAGTTCATATACGAAATATGACTATAAGGATATACCTTTCCACGTAGACCAACGTTACGAGACTTGGCTATAAATACAAGAGAAAACGGCTTAGTTTGCAACATCGACAAATCTCAGCTTTGAAGAACTACATCTTTCAAAAGTTCCAAAAGATAAAAAAAAATGAAGGTGCACTTTTTCATCCTCCTTTTGATAGTCTCATGGTTGTCCAAGAAGATTACTTCTCTTCCTCCTGAATCACGAGTACTCGGTCGTCATAGTTTTCCCGAGAATTTTGTTTTTGGAACTGCTGCATCTGCTTTTCAGGTAATACTTCAGTTGGCACTATGAAAATGTTTTTTTTTTTTGAACTTGGCACTATGAAAATGTTCCAATTTGTTTATCAACTATGATATAATATAATTGGTTATGGACTTAATTATTATGGTGTGACGTTGACAAATGATGCGAAATCTAAGATCCGTACGTACGTGTATGATTTATTCCCTTTGATGGGGGAAGTGAATATTCTTTAGGAATCAAATTTAAAGCGATATAAGTAAGATGTCTTATAAGTGTGATGCAATTAATTAGGATGACGACGTTGATTTTATTCTTCACCTTTTGTATGTCACAATGAATAATAAATCGACAAGTGATGGAGTTTGTAACTTAGGGTTTTCTACAAATTTTTAATATATATCTTTTTGCGGCAACTGTATCTAATAAGCTGGTCCATCTGTCGAATAATGTAGTACGAAGGTGCAACAAGTGTAGGTGGAAAATCGCCAAGTATATGGGATTACTTTAGCCACACTTTTCCAGGTCCTTTATACTTTGATTATATATTTATCAAGCAATATTTTTGATACTATATGTGTGTATAAATAACACTAGTATGTAGATGTATTATATGTAATGGTTTGCAAAATTTTCAAATGCAGAAAGAACAAATATGCAAAATGGAGATGTAGCGGTCGATTTTTACCATCGTTATAAGGTAATACAGTCTTGTATGCCAAACGATATTGTTTCTTTGTGTTTATTTTGGACCCATTATCTTATTTTACTAATTCTTTAAATGAACAAAATTATATAAACCAGGATGACATCAAGTTGATGAAAGAGCTTAATATGGACGCTTTCAGATTTTCGATTTCGTGGGCCAGATTGATACCCAGTAAGTATATTTACATATTTTTATTTCAAATTATTAGTTACAATTAATATCTATAAAAAAAATATTTTGATGGATTTTCTTATTTTTGGTATTACTTTAAAGGTGGGAAGGTAAATGATGGAGTAAACAAAGAAGGTTTGCAATTCTACAATGCTCTCATCGACGAGCTTATTGCTAATGGTAAACTAATAAATTAGTCATGAAGATTAACTTTATTATATACGTACGTTAGAGTATCTTATATTATATGGATGGTTGAACAAACATATATGTGCAGGCATTCAACCTTCAATGTCCCTCTACCATTGGGATCATCCTCAAGCTCTCGAGGATGAGTATGGTGGTTTTCTAAGCCCTCAAATAATGTAAGTGGAGGCATATCCAATCTACCACTGAATTGCACATAAACATTTATTGATAACTTAAAATTTAATTCTCTTAAACAGAGAAGATTTTCGAGATTTTTCAAGAGTGTGTTTTGAAGAATTCGGAGACAGAGTTAAGATGTGGACTACTATAAACGAGCCTTACATCATAACTGTTGCGGGCTATGATACGGGCAACAAAGCAGTTGGGCGTTGCTCGAAATGGGTGAACAGTCAGTGTCAAGCCGGTGATTCGGCCACGGAGCCTTATATTGCATCACATCACCTTCTTCTTGCTCATGCCGCAGCTGTGCAAGAGTTCCGAAAATGTAACAAGGTGCATATATACATACGCTCATTTGAATAGTGAACATTTTGATTAACTTTCTTTAATTTTGTTTTTTGAATTAATCAAAATGATATATGTGACAGACTTCACAAGATGGTCAGATTGGGATAGTGTTATCGCCCTTGTGGTTTGAGCCTTATGACTCTACTTCTCTTGAAGATAACGAAGCTGCTAACCGAGCTCTTGCCATTGAACTAGATTGGTAAAGTTGTTACAAGCTTTAGATCAAATGCAAAACAGTTAATGTATATCTTCTTGTAATCATTAGATATTTATTGATCGAATATGGTATTTTAGGCATTTAGATCCAGTTATCCACGGAGATTATCCAGAAACACTAAAGAAACAAGTCGGAAACAGATTACCTTCTTTCACCGCAGAACAATCCATAATGTTAAAAAATTCATCGGATTTCATTGGAGTAAACTATTATACTGCGCGCTACATTGCTCATCTTCCTCACGTTGACCCTGCACGACCTCGATTCAAGACTGATCAACAATTAGAATGGAGAGGTAAGAATGCTACTTTTAATATCCGTTTATGATATTTTTAGTGAAAATTAATTAACTCAAAGTATTTTTTATGTCTGTTTTTAACAGTAACAAATCACAGTAATCACCAAATAGGACCAGAGGTATGTACATACTTTGTAAGACTACTAATAAAAAGAGCTTAAATTTTTTAAATATCAACTAAGATTCTAAGAATATTAATGTTTCCTTGGTCACACAGGAAGATCGAGGCATACTCCACTCAGTACCAGAAGGTTTACGAAAAGTTCTTAACTACATCAAAGATAAATACAATAACCCTAAAGTCTATATAAAAGAGAACGGTGAGAATCATTGTTTAAATTTTTTTCTTCTAATATAAACAGAATACGTTGTCAACTTTTATTTTCTCTAAAATGATTTTTATAGGAATTAATGACTACGACGACGGTACAAAATCCCGAGATGATATTCTCAAGGATACATTTAGGATAAAGTACCACGAGGACCATCTCGAACAACTCCACAAAGCTATAATGTAAATACTGGTCCATAAATTTATTAAAACTATTTCAAACAAACATTTGCATATATTTATAAAACATTCATATATCTATATATGAAATTATCAATTCACCAAATCACAAATAATTATAGAAGATATGATGCTTCTTTTTTTTTTTCGAAACAATGATGCTTCTTTTTGTAATATTTTTAAAGATAATGTTTTAAGTAGATGAAACAATTTCACATGTAACAAAAAGGAAATTTGTCCTTTCATAATTTCATAACAGTTTTATTAATGATTTGAATACCTTTTTCTTGTTATAACAGGGAGGATGGATGTGACGTCAGAGGATATTACGCATGGTCTTTACTTGATAATTTTGAGTGGGAGCATGGATATTCTACTAGGTTTGGTCTGTATTATGTTGACTACGACAACAATCTCGAGCGGTATCCCAAAGATTCGGTTAATTGGTTCAAAGAATTTCTCAGTAGGGTTGGCATAAAGAGTGGTCAAGAAAGAGAGGAAGAACAAGTATGGGATTTGTCACGTGAGAGGTCAAGTCAGGAAAAGAATAATAAGACTCTTGACGATCCAGAAGGTTTCGAGGCGTCCGTAAGCACAATTATGTATCTGATGACGAACACATCGAGAAGAAAAGAAGAAGAGAGAGATCATTGCACTTTCGATATTTCTTATTCTCGGTTGGGTTTGTTCTTGGGTTCCGATGCTTCTTTTGGACCCTAGATAAACATTTTGTGGATTAAACCCAAATCAGATTTTTTAGTATTCAATGGAAATTGCCTATGTGGCTATGTATAAAGAAATTTGTTGAGTGGAAATAAGTACAATGAATGACACGTACGTACGCACGTAAAATGATCTGAAATACTTGTTTGTTTTCTCTTGAAATAATGAGCAATGGTTTCTGGCTTTATGCGTACGTGAAAGCTCGTACGCACTCATAGTGAGTTTTTCTTTTGATGAATAACTTACAAAAATATTTTGTTGATAGCACTTTTGTCCCAATACATTAGTCGCCTAACTGATTTTCCGCTAATCTAAGAATATGAGAACATCCATCTTCATAGTGTTTCACTGAATTTTTCATAAAACATTAAAATATTTATATTTATATTATTTAAGATGTTTCAGAAATTGACTCCTTCCGTAACAAAAAAAAAAACAGCACATTTTGATAAAGGTGGATTCAAAATACATTTTGGGTGCAAATTTTTAAATATAAATCATTTTAAATCTAGTGTGCATCTCTCTTATTTAAACTTAATATACATAAGCCGTTGATAGAAAAAGTTCAGTAAACATTAAACTATATATATTAGTATTTAGAGCATCTTTAATCCTATTTCATTTTCTACTCTGAAATGGAGTTTGCAATAAAATATTCTCTAATTTCTTTTTACTCTATAGTGAAATAAAAATAAGATTACTTCATTTATGAGTTAATGATTTTTAAATTATTATTCTATTTTTACTCCAGGATAAAAATAATGTAGGGTTATACTGAAACTCAAATTCATTAGAAAGTTACTGTTTGTTTTTTTTTTAAAATGAAGTGACATAATATTAGAGGTACTGTTAATATTTTCCACAAAAGTAATAAGTGGATTCTCAAAACAAATTTTCGACTATGGGACCCAGAGTGAGAAAATAAAAAGAAAAATGTACCTGACGCGTCATCATACCAATGCCTTCATACTTTAGTCGACTCATTTTCTAATATTATACCCCTTTAGCTAGGAACCCTACAAGGAACTCCATATAACGTAAAATATAAAATATTTATATTAATCGGGTGCATCTGAACCTACATCACCAGGTGGGTCCGTCATTGCCATATAACCAAGTATTTATAAAAATATAAAACGTAAAAATAGACTTTCACTTTCAAAAACACGGTTTGATATTATTGCACATTTCTACTTATAATTTTCTAATAGCGATCAAACCTAATCCGTAGCTGAACTCCCACATGGGAGCCTGGGAGATAACAGAGACCACCTGCTAGAGTGTCGACCAGAACCACAAATAAAGGATAAATTATTCGTCGGCCAAGTAGACCAAAGGAAGCTATAAATTCATAAAATAATATTAATATTTATGAAGAACGTTTTTTCGAAAATAATATATATGAAGAACGTTACATTGATGTGTCGAATAATCCTTGTATGGGGCCCTAAAAACAGAAAAACAAACAGAAATTTGGATAGCGACATAGAAAGTTTCGAGGTAGGCATAACGTAAGAGTTCTTTATTTTGGCAAAAGAAAAAACGTAAGAGTTCTTCAAGGAAAAATAACGTAACGTAAGAGTTCTTTAAGGAGAAAAAAACGTAACAGTAAGCCCTTTCTCAACAGAAAAAATAAAATAAACGTAACGTACGTAAGAGTGTTTTAGTGTGAGGTTAGATTCGACTACATCCGTTGTACGGCTGTCAATTTTAAGCTTTCCTAAATACTCAGTATTCTTCATTTTAGTTGTTGTTTGAGATTAATGCACATGAATTAAGGAAAATAATTAATTTTACATATTTCCACAATAAAAACATAATTACCTATACACCTAATTATATCTCAACCAATAGAAAAATAAATTAAAAATATTTTTAATAAATTTTGCATTAAAATTCTAAAACGACACTTATTTTGAAACGAAAAATTATACTCTACAACGACAATTAAATTGAAATGGAGGAAAAAATAGATATTAAACATACGACACATGATATAAAAGTATATATATAGATATATTACTAATTTTGAGTTTTCTCTTTTCTCATAAAACTACATAATAAAATAATGCACCAAAAATTATATATCATCACTTTTTTGAATATTTTATTAAAAATTCAATTTTTCATCTTTTATTATTTAACTCAAATAATTTAAGAAACCATTTAATGGTTCATAAATTTATTTTCTAATCATCTTCTAATCACAGCTCTTTTTTGTCGGATGACAAATCATTATCTACAAATATATCATATTATTTAATATTTAAATCGAAATTTATATACATACATATATATATATATATATATATATATATATATATATATATATATATATATATATATATATATATATATATATATGTGTGTGTGTTTAAATGAATATGAAATACATTTTGTTATCTTCAAATCATTTAGATAATATTAACATAAATTTTTACATTAAAACAAAAAGGAATTTTTAGTTTTCTAATCTACAAACTAAAATCCCAATTTAACGTAGTTCACAAAAATTTACTAGTTTGATTATACAAATATATCAGATATGTGAATATTACATCGTCATTAATTAGAGTTTCAATTTAAATATACATATAAATATCTTTAAACAAAATAAAAGATGTCATATATTATTTTTAATAAATTTTACATAAATAATAAATTTACATGAATTAATAAAGAATTAAAAAATAAAACTTAACTATAATAATATTTTTGAGATTTTAATATTTTCATGATTAAAATTTTCTATTTAAAAAAAGTCTATGAATGTTAATTGATCTCAAACTGTTATACACAAACTATCTTTACAATATATAAATATATATATATATATGTGTGTGTGTGTGTGTGTGTGTAACATAATAAATTACATAACTAATTTTTTGTTAAAAAATAAAAATACGAAAAGTCTTAAATTAATCATATATATAGTTAAAGCAGTGTCCAGAAATCTTATTCACAATGAAATCAAACAAAAATAAAACAGTCACCAATTATACTTTTAAAACTAACAATAATATTTGTTCAAAAATCTTAATAAATTTGGACGATATGGTTTGTTTGAATTTTTTTTGATAAGTATATATACTTTTAAATAGTAACGATCAATATTAGATTGTTATGATATCTAGCTATTTTAGAAAAAAAAATATTACATCGATTCACTTTTCAAATTATCTAAATCAATAGATTTAAATGAAAATGTATAAAAAAGAAAAGTACTTATGTATTCAAAAACTATATAAAGGGAAAAATAATCAATGTATCATCTACTTAAGTTCAACGATAATTCAAAGTAATTTTGTTTTATTTATCACATCTTTGAAACCTTTCTAAATAAATTGAGAAAGTAGAATATTTTTGTGGCTCATCTAACATATTCGCCTATTCCGAAGAATATTAGGAAAGCTATTTATTTTGCCGAAATGTAAAATATTAAATAACTTAAATTAAAGCTTTGAGTTATGCATGCAATGTTGAGAAATTACTTATAAAGTTTTTGCATCCATCATTATGTTGAATCTTTCTTGACCACTAAACCATCTTAACTATCAAAATAAACTGGCTTCCTTCTGTGTGCCATTTACATTTTTAAAAAAAGTGCTAATCGCTAGATAGACTATGATTCAACGTCTAACGCAAAGAATGATTAATCGTCGAGATTATTAATTAGACAGCTTAAGAGTTTATAAATTATAAAATATACTAAACATATATAATACATTTTATTAAATATCATTATGTACAAATAATAAAATTTATATTGTTATAGTTCATAAGATTCTATACTATGATATATTATTTATTGTAATGTATGAATGATAAATTATATAATATATAATATTACAATATTATAATTGTTTAGGCGGTTTATGAGAATTTATGACACTATTGTTCGTTTTAGTTTGACTTGACGGTTTTATTAACGTTGTTAATTTGACGGTTTTGATTCCGTATATAACTTAGATTGGTAAACCTTCCGTGAGATCTCTCAAACCGCTATTTATTACTCGATTTTAAATGTTCTACTCTATTATTTTTTTTGGAACATAATGTTTTTTTTACATCAAAAGCTCCATATATTTTTAAGAAAAGTTTAGAGGTTGGTCTGAGAAACCATCCAACTCGGAAGTTTAATGTTTACAGAAGAGAAAGGTATGCCACGAGACCGAGCACCTTTTGCAAGGCTATCAACTCGTAAAATAATGGTTTTATTTTTCCTAAATTAGGTATGTGAATCCAATCATCTTCCTTTATTATGTAAATGAATCACACAATTACTGTTTCAAGTGTTCAAGTAAGTGTTTCCAAGTTCTCTGCATTTTTGTAAAAAATTTCGACTAATAGCTCAGAAAATTTCATCGTCTTTACTATATGCTTGATAATCTGCAAACATTTAGTAGTTTGACACAAACACTGGTATTGGGTTATCCGTTCGGACTAGGCTAATAACATTTCGGATTTGAATATGTTTTGTACTATCTAACAAGATCCACTTTGGTATTTATTACATTTTATTAGACCGAGTGCGGATCGGAATTTTTTCGTTTCGGTTCGTTCGGACAGTGGGTTATGGATTTTATGTTCATAGTTACTTCAAACAAAGAAAAAATGTAATTATATTAAATTTTCACCAAAATTTATCCTGTGTTTTCAAAGCGCGGATCAATATCTAGTTTACTCTTATATTTCACAGTTTGCATGTTTTTTCTGGTAAAAGTTTGCATGGTTTAATAATTGAGAAAATGCAACTTCATTCTTATTATTTTGGGTATTTGATTTCAAGGATTCGTGGTTTTTTTCAAAGTGAGAAGAGATGAGATTTGTAGTCGTTACAAACAATGCGTTTCTCTACGTGTATAAATAGAGCTTAGTCTCGCGACGTTGATCTACGTGGAAGTACTCTTGTTCATGATTTCTTAGGAATTCCAAATAATTGATATGTTGTTTCGAATTTCAGTAACTAAACTTTTAATTCCACTTCTACTAAAATATATAAAAACTATATTTTATATAACATATATTTATATGTAAGTTACAGAAACATATATTCATGTGTAATTAGATATATACAACTAAAGGTAGTTTGGTTTATAGTGGATGTTACATCAATGGCCTCGATTTCATCGAAGTACGTAATAGGGGAATCGTCAGCTTTTTTGGAGTGAAAGTTGTAAGCGTTCTAGAGAGTTTTTACATGCAAAAAGAGTTTTTGACCCTAAGGATATACACTTCCACGTAGATCAATGTTACGAGACTGAACTCTATATATAGAGGTAGAGAAGCGCATTGTTTGTAACGACTACAAATCTCTTCTCGCTTTGAAGAAAACCACGATCCTTTGAAATCAATATCCAGAAAATAAGAATGAAATTGCCTTTTCTCATTCTCTTTTTGATAACGGCGTGGTTTACAAAAAACGTTACTTCTCTTTCTCCTGAATCTCGACTACTTGATAGAAGTGATTTTCCAGATGATTTCATTTTTGGAACTGCAACGTCGGCCTTTCAGGTAATATGAGATTGTAACTGTAACATGCATAAAAAGAGAAGATAGTACATGAAATAACTAGTCAGGTTATATATCGATTGCTTTGAGGTGTTTTTCAGCTTATGATGATATATGGTTGCTTTTTTTTGGTTGGTATCTGATACATTATATGGTTGCTTTTTTTTTGGTTGGTATCTGATACATTTTTTAACTTAAAAAGTTTATATAATTTTTGATCCAAGCCGTTAACATACCGGGATGGGTTTTTTTTTTGAAACATCCGGGACGGTTAAAGATTGCATGTTTATATGGTATTTGATACAATTGGTTCGTAATGCATGTATGATACAGTCTATTTATTATGTAACAGAAACAAAAGGTGTAGATTTGAGGAAAACCAAACAAAAAAGTGGAGGATAAAATCATCAACGTCTTAGAACTTGTTAACTTCTTTTAAAACTTTACCCAAAAAGAAAGAAAAACATCATAAAACTGCTTTGTTAAAAAAAAACATCACAAAAATTGCAGTATCTTTATAAAACAAATGACTTTATATGGTGATGCCAAAAAAAAAAAAGACTTTATATGGCTTTCAACTATCTTAACTAATTTTACCAATTTTTTTTTCATAACTGTGTGGGTCTGACTGGTTTTATTTAACGTTGTTTTTGTGTTAGTAGCGATTACTGACATTTTACAACAATTACAAAACAATATAAATCGCATCAAACCATTTCAAATTTCTTAATATCAAAATCAAAGTTGATTTCCACTGACGTTTACAGTTGCACGTGGATAAATAAATATAAAAAGATTTTCAAAAATATTTGTAATTTTAAAGTAAACTTTAAGATGAAAATATTATAAATAATTATATGTACATTTTATATTTTAATTTAAATTCAAAAATAGTATCATAATTTATTTTATAAAAAATTTAAATTAAAAACATTCACTATAATTTTTAAACATTAAAATATATACATATATAAATGAAACAAAATATTATTTAAAACATTTTAATATAAATCTTCAAAATAAATTTTATTAAAATTATAACTTTCATCTAAATTAAAAAAATTAAATAAATAAACATAATATTATTATTAGTAATTATTATATGTTATGATAAAAAAAATTATAATGTTTTAATATGTTAATAATGATAATATATTATTAAACCGTTACAATATTTCATAATCAACATATCACAAATATTCCTCAAACATACCAAATCTAATCATTATACTAATCGTACAAATTGCTTATTAATACTAGAATTCACAAACACTCATATCCACAAATTTTCGTAACTGTGCACTTGTTACTGCTGCGTTTCAACAAGGGCATAAGTACAAAGGTAGAAGATCCAAGAAAAATCTCATGGGCCTCTCAGGTCAAATTATGTAAAATCTTGGCTCAAGTTAGGTTAACTATAATGGGCCTATCCTCAACTGTAGTTAATGAGATTTAGTTGATCTTTTTAAATATAATCATTTAAGTTTTAAATAGTCCAAATATGTCTTTTCAAATTACTAACGATGGGTTATAATAAATTGGTTTGAATATGCTATTTCGGTATGGTTTGAAAAGTTAACAACAAACCCATATTGTTCGTTAAATACCATATTTCAGTTGAGTTTATTAATATTTAGATTTTTTCTTGACCATATTTATAATCCGTTTAAATGGTTTTACTTGTACGCACGAAAATACAAACCATTTTTTTTGTAACTTAAATACAAACCATGTTACAATGGTGTTAACATATAAATTGAGGCACATGCCATATTTCCAATTATATATTATTACATGATAAATTTACAAAAATTATAATTAGCACATGATTGTATATACCGATGAGATACAGTTACATATTCTTTAATGAAAAAATCAATGTTCTAAGTATAGCAGTATTTTTTATTTAATAGAGAACATATTTCTTTTATTAGACATTTCTATTTTTTCTTTCAGAATTTGAATCTTAATAAGTTTAAGAAAAAAAAAGATATCACAAGATATCTTAATTACTATACAGTTGTAAAATTAAATATATTTAGTTTGTAAACTTTAAAAATCTAAAAATCATCTTGATAACAGGGTATTTTTTATTCCAAAGAAATAAAATAGACACTAAAATTACATCACATGAATTTTAATATATTTTTAATTAAATTTAAAAGTTAGATATTATTTTAAATTACAATTTCAAATTTAAAACGTGTATTAGAAGTTAACATAATATGGCTATAATTTTTTTTAAAAAAAATTTCTACTAATTTACTCTTCAAAGGTTCAAAATTAATATTGTTAACATTCTAAAATATTTTTCATCTTAGATTCAGAAATATAAAATAAAATCTAAAAGTAAAAGTATAATAAAGTTAAAAATTACACTTTTACTATAGTGCTATATATCATAAATGTTTCAAATATTTAAAACAAAAAATTACACACAGCCAGTAACAAAATATAAGTTTCCACAATTATACAAAAAAGGATAAAAAATATTAAATAATTAAAACAATCAAAATATAACATGCATAAGAATCTAATATATAACAAAATACAAAACTATACATATATAATTTTAGGATCTCTTTTGGCTGTGTCTTAAGCTTGGTAATTTTTATCCATTATTGTGCAGACCGAAGGTGCAACTAGTGAAGGTGGGAAATCCCCAACTATTTGGGATTACTTCAGCCACACTTTTCCAGGTGTTTATTATTTATTGATGTTTATTATTTATTGATATTTCCTACAACTATTTTCAAATGGTTACTTTTTTTTTGGACGACTTCAAATGGTTACTTTAAGATTCATATATATTGATGACTATATAGTTTTATAATGATTTGTAAAATTTTCAATTCCAGAAAGAACTAATATGCAGAATGCAGATGTGGCAGTCGATTTTTATCATCGTTATAAGGTATTATAAGCTTGGTCCTTGGATGTGAAACTACTTTTGAAAGAATTATATTTAATATTGTGGATTCCTTTAGTTTATGTTCCTAATTACTTAGTGCTAAAAAGAATTCTGAAACCAGGATGACATCAAGTTGCTGAAAGAGCTAAATATGGACTCTTTCAGATTTTCAATTTCGTGGGCTAGGTTAATACCCAGTAAGTAATTTACGTTATTTTTTTCGCAGAATCTCTAATTGAATATTTACTCATACTATATCTTTAATTTAAAGGTGGAAAGGTAGAGGATGGAGTAAATAAAGAAGGTTTACAGTTCTATAACGCTCTCATCGACGAAGTTCTTGCTAATGGTATATATTAATTAATTAATTATAGGTTTTCTTTTGACGAAAGTTAATTATAGGTTATCTCATATCATATGATTTGGTGGGCAAAATATGTAGGCATTAAACCTTCCGTGACTCTCTATCACTGGGACCATCCTCAAGCTCTCGAGGACGAGTATGGTGGTTTCTTAAGCCCACAAATAATGTAAGCAAGCTAAACCAAATATTGCAAAACATACAAAATCAACTAATTTACATAAACATAGAAGAAACTATAACTACTACGTTTTTGAAATTCGACAAATCAGAGAAGATTTTCGAAATTTTGCAAGAGTTTGTTTTGAAAACTTCGGAGATAAAGTTAAGATGTGGACAACTATAAATGAACCGTCCGTTATAAGTATGGCGGGTTATGACGCGGGCAACAAAGCGGTTGGAAGGTGCTCAAAATGGGTGAATAGTAAGTGTCAAGCCGGTGACTCAGCCACTGAGCCTTACATTGTATCACATCATCTTCTTCTTTCTCATGCCGCGGCAGTACAAGAGTTTAGAAAGTGTAACAAGGTTTGTATACATAGAAGTTCATTAAAAATGTAAATATTTTATATTCTCATCATTTGTATTAAGACAAAAAAAATCTTAATGACAGACTTCAAAAGATGGTAAGATCGGGATTGTGATATCGCCTCTGTGGTTAGAGCCTTACGACTTTACATCTTCTGCTGACAAACATGCTGTTGAGCGAAGCCTTGCAGTAGAAATAGATTGGTACGTTATACCTTACAAACACAGGAAAGCTATTATATATAATGTTTTTTTTGGAATCATAAAATTAATTTATCTTTACAATGCATTAGGCATTTAGATCCGGTGATTTACGGTGACTATCCAAAAGTTATGAAAACATACGTTGGTAGTAGATTACCTTCTTTCACTGCAGAACAATCAAAGATGTTAAGAAATTCATATGACTTCATTGGAATAAACTATTATACTGCACGCTTCGTCGCACATCGTCCTCACATTGACCCTGCACGACCTCGATTCAGGACTGACCATCATATAGAGAAGAAAGGTAAAAATGCTAATTGAAATAAAATTAAAATAGCTTTTTATTGAGTATATATTCAAGTAAAATTAATAACTGATCTTAATTTTTTATAATTACTTGTGAGCAGCAAGAAATCATAGTAACCACCTAATCGGACCAGGGGTATGACACTTCTTAGTTAAATATTTTTATAACAAATAGAATAGTTCAACAAATTCTTAGGATATTCTTTTTTTCAACATAGGAAGGTCGACGCGTTCTCTATTACTCGTATCCAGAAGGTTTTCGAAGACTTCTAAACTACGTCAAAGATAAATACAATAATCCTATCGTCTATATAAAAGAGAACGGTGAGTAAAACCAATTGTTATCTATCAACAACATAATTACATTTTTAGCTATTAAACATATTTATTGAAGGTCTCTCATGTTGAATATCTTAGTGTAATATAAGATACGGTCTCTTAATTTTTAACTAAAAAAGCTAAGAGACGTCTCTTAACTTTCTTATCTAAGAGACATCTCTTAACTTTCTTATCTAAGAGACGTCTCTTAACTTTCTTATCTAAGAGACGTCTCTTAGCAGCTTTTAACTATAAAAGTTAAGAGACCGTATCTTATATTACGTTAAGAGACCCAACCTAAAAGATCCATAATAAACATGCTCTTAATCGTTAAATTGAATATATTTTTTCTTTTGTTATTGTCAAAGAAATTTATGTGTTTGATTTGTTTTCTATTGACGTAAATTATTTTTGTAGGAATCAATGAGTACGATGATGGTACCAAATCAAGAGATGAGATTCTCAAGGACACATTTAGGATAAACTATCTTTCGGACCACCTTCGACAACTCCATAAAGCTATAATGTAAACTCCGGTCCACAGGTTTTATATATTAAAAATCGTATTGTATTAGACGCAAATATTTAGGTGTGTTTTTTACTAGTTAAAATCCTTAATATGTGTTTTTAATATATATATTGTCAAAAATCATTGTGAAACTGTAAACGCAGACAGACTTATTGTTTTGTTTTCGTTTTGCAATTTCCTTCTTTTTTTATAAACATAGTAAGATTTAAACCCGCTTTTTATGAAAAATAAGATTAAAAATCTGCTATGAATTACCAGTCATCTACCCATCGATCAAACATTGTTCTTTTATGAGTTAATATATTTTAACTGTTACAACAGAGATGATGGATGTGACGTCAGAGGATATTACACGTGGTCGTTACTAGACAACTTTGAGTGGGAGCATGGATACTCTACTAGATTCGGTCTTTACTACGTTGACCACGAAAACGATCTCAAACGGTACCCTAAAGATTCCGTCCACTGGTTCAAACAGTTCCTCAATAGACCGGTCCTAAAAAGTGATCAAACAGAGAATCTAGAAGGTTGGATGGAAGAAAATAATAACAAGACTTTAGATGATTCAGAAGGTTTTGAGACATATTCTATTATAAATCTCATGACAAACACATCGAGAATAGAAGAAGAGGGGAAAGATATATGTGCTTTTGAGAATCCTAATGATCAGTTCGGTTTCTTGTTGGGGCCGCAAAGTTCTTTGGAACTCTAGAGAACCTTTTGTGAACGAGACTCTTAGACTTTCAACGTGTGATGTTTTGGCTACTCTATGTATGTTACCAATAAGTGGAATATCCAGCCGACATGCATGTATTGGTGATTATGGACTGTAATCACATTTAAGTGCATATGTTCTTCTGTTCGTGTTTGTAATTCGGAAGTGAATACTATGAGATTTTGGAAAAAAGAGACGTAAACACAGTTGATGACCAAAACAAAACAGACTCGTTACAAAAGTAGATTTTAACCGTTAGCCAACACCTACATTTGGTTGGATAATCTTGTAACTTAAACTCTTAAAGCGTCTGCCAATAGCTAAAAAGAGGGTCAACAATGAAATATTTTTTTTTGATAAACTTAGAATCCCAAAAATTTTCTAAACCTAAAAACTAATCTTATAAAGCTTTGCATCCGTGTACACGAAACCCTATCGTTAAAGGCACGGTCAATGTTAAGGCGATCAATACTATTAGAATCAAGGGCAGAAGTTCCAAGTTGGAGTTCATTTACCACTAAACCAACGCGACTTGATTAAAAATGTGTAAATTTTTAGCCATTTTGTTTGCCTAAAGATCTCTACTCACATACAATTTACTGTTTTGCTAAGGAAAAACTACAGCATCGAAAGAATTAAAATAACTGTTTTGAGAAAGAACAAAAACGTAACGACGACCGGTTATCCTAACCAAATTTAGTTTACTCTAATTATTTATCTCAACCGCTATCTCTCCTAATTATTTTAGCCGTATACTAACTTATACCTAATTGTTTTGTGTTTATGACTTGTGTATTTATGTGCAAGCCGTTTTTATCATCCTCTCACGTGATCATCTCCTTTTCCTAATCAAAATTGTTCCTCCTCTCTCTCATTCTTCTTCTCCTCTGCCGATCTTCTCCACCTATACCCTCCTCTTGCTCGTTCTCTGTGTTTCTCATTGATGGCACATCACCAATCACCATCGATCACCACTGCAACCATCATCCTTCATCTGAGAAAAAGCCACTATCACCGGAGGTCCACCATCACGCAGTACCTCAGCAATCTCCATGCTTGCCGTTCTCGTGACGTTAGACCAAGTTGAGGTGACACGAACCCAAATCGGAGCCGCACGGCGTTCATCACAACTGGTGCCGTCGTGACTTGCTGACCACCGGGGCCGCCACACCTGCTCATGACGTGACTCACCGGAGAGCGCGCACTTGTGGACTGAGCCACCGTCATCAAACGTGAGCTCATGCACACGTATGGATGGTTTAAGTGACCCTGCTCCTTGTTTCTTGATCAACAAGTCATGTTAAACCCTAGTCTATTAATATTCTAATCATGTCTATGGGCAGAGGCAGAGAGGGAGACTCCGTTTGAACAGCAAGGAGCACACAGGAGACCTGTATATTGATAATTCAGATCTGACCACCAGGTTAAGCGTGGAGCCCCACATTATACATATCAGTTGATCTAGATCGGAGATAATAGCAATCGTAAACAGCAGAAAAAAGAAGAGAAACAAGAGAGCGAGGTACTGTGACTTGGATGCAACAACGGCACTGAGAGTAAAAACGGGAGACCCCGGACATGTAGTTTCTTTCACACCAGGATAATATCTTCTCCGCGGAAGAGATCCGGCGGCAACAACCACCATGGCGAGAGTCAAAGTAACGCTGTAAGGTGAACACCAATTTTTTTTTGTAATTAGATTTTTGACACCCACAAAATAATTTCTAGTTTGTGATTATTTGAAACAAAAAGAGACAAAGAGACACTAGAAAACACAACGAACTCCGACGAAGATTTCCGATGGAAATTTATAGGAATTTTTAGACAAACATTTATTATCAGAAAGTTATAAGTAAAGTTCTTGGTTTTTTGTCAAAATTTACCGACGAATCAGTGTTCTCGGTATTTGATCGGAAAGGTTATTCGAATATTGTCAGTAATTAATATTGTCACATATGTCATTGTTTCCGAGAAAAGTTACCGTCAGCAATTTTTTTCTTCTCAATAAACGATGAATAAAAAAGATATTATGCATAATATTTAATTTTTTTTCAGCAGCATAATATATTTAATATTAAAAGTCTGATATGTGGTCTATGTCCATTGCAAGTTTAAGATATTGGCAATCTTTATTTTTCTTTTTTCTTGTATTCTTCTCCACATTTCTCTCTAGCCTTATCTTCTTCTCTTCTCTTTCTTCTCCGTATGTCTATCAAAGAGAGGATATCAACGGCATAAAGTGACATCTTCACGAACGAGCTTGTTCCAGTTCGCGTCTCCGGTTGGCCGTGTCGGGGAGCATTGGTGGTTAGTGGTGATCATGGGGCCATGGGGGTGTGCTGACTGGTGATAATGCCGAGATAGACAGGAAATATTTTTGATTTTGCCCTGTAAATATCTAAACGTACATAATGTCAGGCCTGGAACTTATTAACCGGGATCCGGATTCGATCCGAGATTTACTTCGGATCCGTTCCGAAAATAAGATATCCGGAGTGTCCGGATCCGAATCTGGATAGTAAAATTAAGGATCCGTCAAAATCGAATCCAGATCCGGATATCTTAATTTTTAGTCTGGATATCCGGATCCGGATCTGTATTTTTAAAATATATTAAATTTTTTAGTTTTATTAAGAATTATATTTGATATATGAATTTTTATTCATAAAACTAGTTTTATGAAACTATATTTTAATTTTAAATATTATATTCATATTTATATTTATAAATATTTAATTTCTGTATTACTTTAGAATTTTAAATTTTTTAAAACTATAAATTTTTTAAAAATTATTTTTACGAATCCAGATCCGAATCTGGATATCCGCGGATAGTATGATATCTAGACGGATATCCGAAAGCCTCAAATCCAAATCCTGATACTAAATCCACATATCCGATGAATCCGAATCTATATCTGAATATCCCAATTTCCCGGATATATGGATCTGTCATAATTCTACATAATGTGGAAGCTTTTGTTTTTTATTTATTTTTTAATTAATTTTTTGTTTTAAATGAACTGGCATAATCTAATTGGTTGAGTGATTTGTGTTTTAATATATAGAATATTTATAACGAGTCTAACTAAATTTTGAGAATAGAGTAGACATCGAGCATGAATAAGAAACAACCAAAAGGATATTTGTATCCCTTCTTATTTAATAATAGTGATATCTCATAAAATTCACAATTCCGAAGGCATGCACTACGTTGCTTCTTCATGTTTACTTTTTCTGACTGATTTATATTAAACTATTTATCTGGTATGAACAGTTCATTTAATACACCATGAATTACTATTCTAAGATAGACACGACAAAGACTAACATGTGAGTGACGATAAACTTGTTAAAAAGGAAAAACATGTGACGATAATCTTGGGCCACATTAATTATATTCTTATTACGATATTTAATATAGGGATGGACACCGAACGGATAGTACCATAAATTTTAGTATTTGTGATTTGTTTTGTAGTATATAGATATCTGATTTTTCGATTTAATTTGCTTCAGGGATATGGATATTCGGTTTTCCAGATATCTGGAAAATTTACAGATATTTACGAATACTTACGGATATTTAGGAATATCTCATCTACTTTATTTAATATAAGTAAATAAAAAAAAGTCAAATTTATTTTCAAAAAATATATTTTTCATAATATAAAACAAAAAATAAAAACTAGTGAAAGTACATGATCAATAATTTTAATAGTTAATTATTTTTTTTAAAACAATACAATTTTAGAAAAAAAATGTAGTGTTTATACAGATTTTATATTTATTTCTTAGTTTAATAATTTTATAAGTAATTTTCTAAATAATATTATTAAAATTTTATGTTAATAATAATTATATAAGATTATATATATTTATAATTCTCTATTTAGTTATAGATACTCTTCTATTTGAATAAATAACGGAGAGCAGTGTGGATATTCGACGGTGAAATTTTTAGTATTTATGATTAGTTTCGTTTTTAATGAATATTGATTTTTGATATTTGATTTGCTCCAAAGACTTATGAATATTCAAATTCTTTTAATCAAATCGAAACAAATAACAGATCGAATCAAATTTAATGGATAAAATGACCGATCCTAATTTAATATTAGTTCTCGACACTGGCGAAAATGTATACCATGTACCTGCTTTGCTGCTTCATATATTGCACTCAACAAATTCCGAAACTGTCACATGTAAATAAAAAAAAATTAGTCAACTAACCCTGGGGTTTGTCGTCAACAGATATATAAAAACTTTTTAGTCACATGGATTTTTAATTAACTAACAGGTCAATGAAATCCAACTGGTTCAGTCGATTATTCAATTCCGCACGTAGTCTAAGACCATGATTAATCCGGAGTTCTTAGAGTGAGTTTTTAGCGGAATATAAGAAACTGTCTCTTAACTTTTAACAAAAATAATCTAAGAATCGGCTCTTAAATAAAATATTTAAGAACCGGTTCTTGATTGTTTTAAGTTAAAAGTTAAGAGAGGTTTCTTATATTCCGCTAAGAACATCACCTTAAGAACGCCGGATTAATCATGTTCTAATAAGCCCCACTCTTTATTGCCACGTTTTAACACTAGCTTCCTCTGTCTCTCTATATAAGCTCCTTTGTAGAGCTTTTCAATTCTCAGACTACGACTAAGCCCTAATTACTTCTCTGAGTACTCATCAGATTTCTTAACTTAGCTAAGAAAATGGCAACTAAGCTTGCACTTGTAGTCACGCTCTTTCTAGTCTCATGCGCTGTTTCAAAGGGAAGATCCCTTAAATTTTCGACCAAGCAACTTGATCGCTACAGTTTTCCTCCTGACTTTAGTTTTGGTGTTGGTTCTTCAGCTTATCAGGTTAGGTGGTTTTTATTTAATTGTCTTGCTTAAACAATTTTATGAAATTGAATAATATATATTGTATCCACTGCCTAAATATTTTACAAACTAGCTAGTGAAACTAATATTTGATTTTACAAAACGTTCATTGATGCAGTATGAAGGTGCCGTCGCAGAAGGAGGGAGGACGCAGAGCATTTGGGACAACTTCACACATGCATATCCAGGTCAACATTTAATCTAATTCCTTAACTGTTTCACCAAATATCAATCAATATTAACATTTTACTGTCTCCTGGGAGTTTTAGTAACAAATATATCTTCGAACATGGTGATAAACTGTGAAATATTGTTGCTTTTATAAATAGTACGTGACACGGTAAATTAAACTTGCAGAAAGGACGAATATGGATAATGGAGATATAGCGGTCGATTTTTATCATCGATATAAGGTATGCTTTTTTTTATAGAGGAAAAAAAATCATTTGTTTTTTAGTATGCTTTTACATTTTTGTTTTTTGTCTGTCCGTTTCGAAAAGATCCATGTTTTAAAAAACATTTTCGTTTCAAAAAGATACATTTTTTACATTTTCAATACATTAATTAATGAAAAACTGTACATTTCCAAAAATATAATTATATTTACTAAAATCTTATTGGTTTAAAATTATGGGGAATTGTTAATTAATAAAAACAATGCATTGGTAATTAAAATTTTATGTTTTTCTTAATAAATGTGAAAAATCTAAAATATGCATCTTGAAAGTATTGTTTTTCCTTGTTTTTATAGATATTTTATTTTATTTTGATATAATTGCCAACAAAAAAATCATTTGAAACGTGTTTTACGAGAACAAACTCTTGAAAAAAGTAGGTGGGAAATAGAAATTAATCCAAACATTAGTTTAAAAGCATTTTGTCTTCTTTTGTGCGTTTAGCTAATATTTACCTTAAACTCACGTAATAAACGAGCAGGATGACATCAAGTTGATCAAGGAAATGAATATGGATACTTTTAGATTTTCCATCTCTTGGTCAAGAATATTACCAAGTGAGTGCTACTTTAAATTTCAAAATTTCTTGACAAATAACTAATAACTTCATAATTTTATCTTATATGGAGGCATATATATATACTTAACCATGTGTTGATCTTTCAAAATTCGAATATTCAGGTGGAAAACTAAGCGATGGGGTAAACAACGAAGGAATTCAATTCTACAAAAACCTCATTGATGAAATCCTTAAAAACGGTGAGAATCATATGCTCAAACCAGTGTATATATATTACTACCTACTTATAAAAGATGTTTTAAGTTCAAAATTTTCAACGATTTCTGATCATTATATGTATTCAAACATATTCACAGGTATAAAACCTTTTGTAACTATCTACCATTGGGATATCCCTCAAGCTCTGGAAGATGAGTACGGTGGATTTTTAAGCCCTCGAATCATGTAAGTAAAAAATTTAGAAAAATATTCTTCCACTACTTAACCATATATAAAATCAAACACGTAAGGTTATAATTTTTTAAAAAACTTTTGTTGATGTTTGCGAAAACAGTGATGATTTCCGGAACTTTGCAAGAGTCTGCTTTCAAGAATTCGGTGACAAGGTTGATATGTGGATAACGTTCAACGAGCCTTATATTTATAGTGTTGCGGGTTATGACAAGGGCAACAAAGCAATGGGACGATGCTCAAAATGGGTAAACAGCTTATGTGTGGCTGGTGATTCGAGCACCGAACCTTATATAGTCTCTCATCATCTTCTTCTAGCTCATGCTGCAGCTGTTGAAGAGTTTAGAAATTGTGACAAGGTGTATATATTATCTGACTATATTAAAGGGTGGAATATATGTGTATAGTTAAATTTTGAATTCCTTTTGGGATACTTAATCGATTTGTTTTTTGCAAAACAGATCTCACAAGATGGTAAAATAGGCATAGTGTTATCACCATTTTGGGTTGAACCTTATGATGTTGATTCCCATGCCGATAAAGAAGCAGTTGAACGAGCTCTTGATTACTACCTTGGTTGGTAAGCTATCTCATTTACAAGTTTTATGAATAATTCTAATAAATTGGTGTAGGAATTAATCCGCCTATCTTTGTTTCATTTGTGTAGGCATCTCGATCCTCTAGTCTTTGGAGACTATCCAAAATCAATCAAAAGAAACGCCGGAAAAAGATTGCCTTCTTTCACCAGATTACAGACTCAAATGATAAGAAACTCGTTTGATTTTATTGGAATAAATTACTACAGTGCTCGGTATGTCACACGCCAGCTTCAGAGCGACCATTCACGACTTCGTTTCACCACGGATCAGCACGTGGAGTACAAAGGTTAGAATCTCAAATATTCAAAAATAAATAAAAGAAAAACAGGCGTAGCAGTTTTCTAATTGGTAACGTATAGTATATATAGTAATTACCCTAAACTTATACTAAAACTGATAATTTTTTTTGTTTTTTCTATTAGTAACAAATCGTGACGGCGACTACATTTCCTCAGAATCGGTATGAACTACGACATCCGAAAATATTATTGGCCTATATGTACAATTTTCAGAACAAAGCTTATTTAGATTTATTCTTTGATTTTTCAATTTCAGGATGAACTCAAATTTATCTATGTATATCCCGAGGGCCTACGCAAGCTTCTAAATCATATTAAAAATAAATACAACAATCCAACTATCTACATAACTGAAAACGGTAACATTTTAAGAATTACTATCAGTGATTTCACAAATTATTATTTTCTTTATTTTATTAGCTCAATAATCAAGTCAATAATTACAGGATATGATGACTACGATGTTGGGACAGTTCCACGCGAACAACTATTAAAGGACACAAAGAGAATAGAGTACCACGAGAAACATCTTCAAGAACTAAAGAAAGCCATCACGTAAGAACACTTCAGTTTAAATAAAAAGTTGAAAAGTAATGACAACTAATCTAATGGTAGTTAATTAATATTAACAATGCATTGCAGTGAGGATGGGTGTGACGTTAGAGGCTATTCCGCATGGTCGTTGTTGGATAACTTCGAATGGGAACATGGATACACGATGAGATTTGGTCTATACTACGTTGATTATGCAGACGATCTAAAACGATATGCTAAAGATTCAGCCAAGTGGTTCAAAACATTCCTGGAGAGAAAGGAGCAAGCAACACTGTTGGATCTGTTCAATAGCATTAAAAAATGGTGGTCTGCGTTGCAGATGATCTAAGTTCTTTGGAAGAAGGAATCAGAACAAGCATGAGAAACAGACAATTGAGTCCTTGTTCTATCGGAAATTATATATAGAAATTAGATATACATATTTTCTACGTACACAATCATCCTTTTACAAAGTTAATTTGTAATTTTTGCAGCAGTACACCAGAACAGTAAATATTGGATGTCTGTATATGAATATACTCAAATAATAAAAACACGACCGAGTTTTTTAAATAACTTCCAAAATCAGTCTTTTCAATATTCAAAGTTTAATCTTTTATATATATATATATATATATATATATATATATATATATAGTTTTATCTAATCAACTAAGTTGGTTATATAATCTATAAGAATAATTATTTTTATGGATACAATATTTTTGCAAATATGTTATTTAGATTAGTTAAGAGAATAAGAGTAATCGAACGGAAAATTAAGACAAACAAGTATAATTCCTTTTCTTGGCTAAGTCGCACAACTGATGTAAATAAAACTTTTGTTCCATATACTACTAACTAAAAGCACAAAAGAATATTAGGTCAGAAAAACAAGCAAAAAATATTTTTTTGAAAAAAAGAAATAGAACATGTGAGAAAATAAAGTAAAATACTGAACCTAAATTGTTATAAAATGGAAACAACGCACATGTCATCTACACTGCTACACCAATAGAATAATAATAGTAAAAAAAAAAATTGTTGTAGACTGTAGAACTTAAATATAATAATAATAATGGGCTTAATTAGATGTTATCTCAAGTATGAGCTTCAATCAAATGTGGGTTTCTTGATTCCTTCTAGGGCCGCCCATTTTTATGTCTTAAACATATTTTAGGCCTTGCTCAATCATGCAAGACTATTAAACCAGTTCACTATAAGACCAGACTAATATCCTCAAGCTGCAGAAACAGACGTTAATCCACTAACCGAAAGTCCGAAACAATGATCCTCTATAATAGTGTTTCTGGATATTCAATAAAATCTAGGAGGTTTGTGTCACTAATAGGTCCTTTGATGTAGACTCTTTTGTAAAATTGTTATCTTGAAGAATCAAGAAAAGATTTCCAGTGTAAATTCTATCTAAGAAAAATTTACTTGCTTGAGTACGAGTTTCAGTTTTGACAATTTATATATTAGATGCTTCATTGGTACATTGATCTAACCGGGTTATATATTTGATTTTTGAGTCTTCGGTTGACGACAACCTGGAGATGAATTTATTTAGAGTTGGAATCACCCACTTATACGTACCAGTTATCAGCCATTATGAATACAACAACAATACACGAGGAATTAAACTGATCACGTCACACAATTATTGCATGCACCAACCAGTCTGGAGCTGTTTTGTAGTTGTCTTTTATTTCTTGAAAAATCGCCGGCGAGTTTGACCGGTTTAGAGTCACGTCACCATCAAGACGGCTTCTAATTTGTCAATAGTTACAAGTGGATTCCGCTAATACAGATCCACGACAAAGTCCAAGAACGTACACCGTTGACGGTTGACTGTTCACACGCCTCTGTGATAATTACTAATATGCCCTTTTCTCAGTCTCTCGTGAATGATTCAAAGTCAACGACGATGCCTCCTCCTCTCCGCCTCTGTCCCAACGATCTCTCCCTCTCTCTCTCTCTCGTGTTTGTTCTCTAAAAGAGAGAGCATTTTGAGCTTACAAGACAATATAAAAACTGAGTGAGAGCATCAACTAGAACATACATGAACATGAGCATCGATATATGGATTATGTAGAGATAAGCTGAAATATGTTGCAAGTAATAGCCGGGTAGAACGCGGAGGACTCTACGATCGATATCTTTTTTTGTTAACAAATGAAATAAACTTGTTTCTAATTATAAGACTATCATTAGGTGCATCCAAAAAAAAACACGAAAAGGTAGGTAAGAAAAATAACTAAAGAAACAGTTTTAAATTATGCATGGTTTTAAAGCATTTGCGTTTTTCGTAACTTAAAGTGGAAATTTAAGTTAAGGATCCATTATACCATGGATTAGGTGTAGTTGCGTGGGTCCAATCGAACTTATCTTCTGCCTCTTTACCGTAACATGTGCTGTTAAATTTGTTTCCGAAATCAGGTGGCCAAAATTATTTAATCAAAGCTAAAACAGAATAGAACAATGAGAACTTCATTTTTAAAAATTAATAAATGGATCATGGACGAATAATTCTTATAACGCGAGTAGACCATATTGTAAAATAATGCGGTCCTTGATCAACTAGATCGGCAAAGGACAAGTTTTTTTCTGAGTTTTCGTAAAGAAATATATTAAAAATTTGCAAGTATTCTGAAAAATTGAAGTTGACCGACTTTATTGATATTTTTTTTAATAAGCAAACGAGGAACGGTCTGCGATAGGATTCAATCAAGTCGATTTAAAAACTAATAATGCTGCATAAAAACATATTTATAACCCCACTTTGACTTCTCAATCCTTTGTATCTCAATCATGCATTTATATATCATATCACTTTGAAGGCGCTTCTCAAGATCTATAAGCCAGAGAAAATTATTTCAAGATCTACCTCTTATCATCATTGGTTCTTTCTTCTCCAAGATCATCCGGGTCAAAACTCTTTAGCAAAAATAAAAGCTTAAGTTTCATACAAGACGAAACACACCAAAGATGACACAGTAAGTGCTCTGTTTCTTTTCCTTTTATGATCTCAATCATTCCAAGATACATATTTAATGAATCTTTAAAATTAATCTGCAGTCTTCAAAGAACATATCCTACGTCGATGTCAAAAGGTAGAGCTAGCTTTCCAAAAGGCTTTCTCTTTGGAACTGCCTCTTCTTCTTATCAGGTAAAACAAATCAATAAACTGAAAACAAAACAAAAAACATTTCAAGATCATATGATATTTACTTGAGTTTGTATTTTTATTATATAGTATGAAGGAGCAGTCACTGAAGGTGAGAGAGGTCAAAGCATGTGGGATCATTTCTCCAACAGATTTCCTCACAGAATCAGTGACCATAGTCACGGAAACGTCGCCGTCGATTTTTTCCATCGTTACAAGGTACTTTCTATCTTCTTTCTTTTTGGTTTCTTGCTCCTCAAGGTAGTTAGCTACAACATTGAAGATCTATGATTAATTTCTTGTACAGGAAGATATCAAGAGGATGAAAGATATAAACATGGATTCTTTTAGGCTCTCCATTGCTTGGCCAAGAGTTATACCTTGTAAGTATATTACTGTTTCTGGAACCTAATGTTTGTGGACATTCATAGCACTTCCACATCGATAAATATCTCTGGTTGACTTTGTTAAATTTGTAAAACAGATGGTAAAAGGGAGAGAGGAGTTAGTGAAGAAGGGATTAAGTTTTACAATGATGTTATAGATGAACTTCTAGCCAATGAGATCACTCCTCTTGTTACCATTTTTCATTGGGACACTCCTCAGGATCTTGAAGATGAATATGGTGGTTTTCTAAGCGAGCAGATTATGTAAGAAAAGTCTATTTTATTTGATATTTAGAATAAATTTATGGTGGATGTATCCGTTCGAGAGATTCATGTAAGGTGATGTGTAAATACAGAGATGACTTTAGAGACTATGCTAGTCTCTGCTTCGAGAGGTTTGGGGATAGAGTGAGTCTGTGGTGCACATTGAATGAGCCATGGGTGTACAGTGTTGCGGGTTATGACACAGGGAGAAAAGCTCCAGGACGATGCTCGAAGTATGTAAATGGAGCTAGTGTTGCTGGAATGTCGGGATACGAGGCGTATATCGTGAGCCATAATATGCTTCTAGCACACGCAGAAGCAGTGCAAGTGTTTAGGAAATGTGACCATGTAAGTAGAAAGTTAGACTTTCTATAAATAATTAGGTCACAAGTCACTTTCCATTTTTGTTGTTGTTGTGTTTTTGTGATCTGATTTGAATACTATGCAGATTAAAAATGGACAAATAGGAATTGCGCATAATCCACTTTGGTATGAGCCTTATGATCCAAGTGATCCAGATGATGTAGAAGGATGTAACCGAGCTATGGACTTCATGATTGGTTGGTATGTGAATGTGGTTCAAATTGAGACATGAGTTAAGTCTTTTTCGTGTCAAACCGTTCTTGATGTTTTCTTGTCGTGGTGTTTCATACAGGCATCATCATCCAACAGCGTATGGAGACTATCCAGACACGATGAAGAAATCTGTGGGAGATCGTTTACCAAGTTTCACACCAGAACAATCCAAGAAGCTCATAGGCTCTTGTGATTACGTTGGTATAAACTATTACAGCTCGCTCTTCGTTAAGAGTATCAAACACGTGGATCCTACGCAACCTACTTGGAGAACTGATCAAGGCGTAGATTGGATGAGTATGTCTTTTGATGATAATGCTGCTGATGATGGAGACTTTGTGACTAACTTATAGCTAACATGTTACAGAAACAAACATAGATGGGAAACAAATAGCGAAACAAGGAGGATCAGAGTGGAGTTTCACATATCCAACAGGACTCAGAAACGTTTTGAAGTATATGAAAAAGAACTATGACAATCCTCGGATTCTCATAACCGAGAACGGTATGAACATCTTTTACATGAGTATTTTGCATGTGTCCTCTGTTTCTGTATAGATCTTTAATATAACATTGTCTATGATACTCTTAGGGTATGGTGAAGTAGCTGATCAGAGTCAGAATCTGTTTATGTACAATCCTTCAATCGACACAGAGAGATTGGAGTACATAGAAGGACACATTCACGCTATTCATCAAGCTATTCAGTAAGTAACCCATATGTTTAGAGCAATTTTGAATTTAACTAGGACCATTTGAATATAATTAGGACGTCTTTAACATGTGCAAGTGCAGTGGTCGATTCTAAAAAATACAAAATATTACATTTAAAAAATAAATATATAAATTAGAATTCTAAATTTAGAACCTATAATTTTTAAAGAAAAATTAAACATGTATAGATGGAATTATTAAATTTGAAACTATATCACTACTTTAAATATACTGTTAATGTTTTTTGAATATTGAAAATTATTTAAGAAGGAACTATAGGTTAAGGGTGTTTAGTCACACAGGTGTTTGTTTTTATTGATATTAACAGTGAAGATGGAGTTAGAGTGGAAGGCTATTATGTATGGTCATTGCTGGATAACTTTGAGTGGAACAGTGGATATGGTGTGAGATACGGTTTGTATTACATTGACTACAAAGACGGGCTTAGACGGTACCCGAAAATGTCGGCTTTGTGGTTGAAAGAGTTCTTGAAGTTTGATCAAGAAGACGAGTCTTCTTCTTCTTCAGAGTCTAAGAAGGAAGAGAAGAAGGAGAGTTACGGAAAACAGCTGTTGCATTCTGTTCAAGACAGTGGTGCGTTACCAGCGGTTTTGGGGAGCTTGTTCGTTGTCACTGCAACGGTTGGTACTTCTCTGTTCTTCAAGGGATCCAATAACTAAAACAGAGTGCGAGAAAAAAAGAAATCTAAAAAGACTGTTGCAAACTGTTGAAAACGAAGAATATGTTATGATTTGTAAACATTCGCTTGTTCAGTGTTACTGTGAACTTGTTTGATTTATAAGGGAATTTTACTTATATTACCATTTTCCAAAAAAAATCTCATCATATTTTGGTTGAAGTGTCTCTAACTTAGAGAGTTGTCTTTTTTTGGCGCTGTCAATATGGGCTTGAAACATTGGCCTATTAAGTAATCCTTAAAACTCGTCTATTGGTAGTAACTACGACCGTGTGGGCCTTATCATCTCTATGATGGAACAAAATACACTCAGTAAGAGAGATGGAGAAAAAACAACTCAGTATATATACGTAAATTATTGAAAAGGCATTTAGATTTTTACCGTATAAATTATAGCTATAGTTGGAATTTAGGAGCAAAATTATTTATATGTACGATTAGCGAGCACATCATTATAAAACCCCAAATTTGAAGTCTGTAGATAATTAAAAAGAGTTACAGGCTTACAGCCCATTTGGGATGATGCCTGAATATTTGTAATGGTTAAAGGCCCAACTATAGTATAAAATGTATATCTTAGAGAACCAAGATAGTTAATTAAACAGCACTAATTTTGATCGGCGCTTAATTTATAAATTACTATTATTTTTGTTTCATATCATAACAATTGAGTTTTTATGTGTTTTTCTTCACAAAAAAATAATTTAAAAATTATTCTATAATAATATTTGAGTTTTAAGAAGTGTTTTCATATCCAATCCAGATCCGTTGTTGAACCGATAGATCTGGTATCTTGTATGTTCCGGTTCGGATTTAATGAAAAAATTATTAATTAAAAAATCAGGTAGAACCCGATAAAAACCTCTATTAACATGTGATCTGATAACACTGATCGATTAAAACATAAAACATAAAATATATAATATTATTTTATATTTTTTTATTAAATTACTCATATACTTTTTAAAATCATAAACTTGTTAGTATTACATAAACGGATATAAAAGCTTATTGATATGACAGCATTAGTTTATTTTCGTTATTATAATTTATTATAAGTCTGTATTTTTTTATTTTAGATTTGAAATTTAATTTTATAAATATTAAAATATTCTTAAGCACTCATAATTGCCATATCAATATTATGCAAAAATGACATAGTAAATAATATTTTTTAATATTTGTGTATACACTCATTTTCAATTGTTAAATAATATTATACACAAATGATATTTAAATATGTTTATGATATATGGTGTACGATATAGGGTTTTGGTTTATATAGAAAAATATGCATAATATCTGAATGATCTATTTTGAATATTGATTCATATATTTAAGATTAATATTTTGATGTCATTATGTTTGTTAATTTATATATGGTTCATAATATATGTAGGTCCAATTATAAATTTAAGGTTAGGATAACTTATAAATATATGTAAACCTATTTCATTAATTAATTTAGGTATATCTGAAGGCCCAAAATCTAAAGATACAAACGCCGTTAATGAATTTTATTAATCTTTTGTAAAAATAAGGGTATTTTTGAAAAAAATTATAATTTTCATTAAGAGTGTAATTTGACAATGATCCCCTTTTAATGATATTGATGATGTGAAGAAAGTCTATTTACTATTTCTTCTGAATCCAAATCTTATTTATGTTCTTAATTCTTGTCAAGTTAAACTCGGTTACAGGCTTACAGCAGTTATTATTACTGCTATTGAAACTTCAAAACTAAAACATAGTCAATTATTATTGGCAACTGGTTTGTAGTAGTGATGTTGAATTTATAGTATGGAGTCAAATGAAATTTTACATCTGTATGAGAGAGCAGAAGGGTGAGAAACGCAAAGTTCCCACGAATATTTAACTACTCAACGGGGACAACCAAATCAAGAAAACTACACTAATACTACTTTTCTTTGAATCAGGCCAAATAAGGAAATAAAATGTAGTATATTCTATCTATATTCAACATTCGCGTTCCACGTTTCATGCTTTCTACTGGTAGGCAGTCCAAATTGATTGGTGGAAATTGGCAACGTACAAAAAACGCTTGATACGTTCGATTCCTCTAAAAAGATATATTATTTGAAAACGTTATCTAATATCGGTGCAGATGAATTTTGACTGATAGACATCTATGTATGTAACATGTTCCCATATTCAAGTTAAACAGGCGCAAGAAAAAGGTGCAAGAAAAAACTTAGAAGAATAGGCTCCGAGAAAATTCACATTCAAACTCGAAAAGCGTGAATACTTGGATATACATGTATTTATTGATTGGTATCTTTACAGCTGTTGGTCATGCAATTGATATTAGCTTTTATTCAAAGTTCTAGCAGATATGAACATAACATAAAAGTAAAATAAGTTTAAAATGGATTTTATAATTAAGTGAGACGGCGTTAAAGATTAGTTATCAACGACGTCATTCTATCAAGACTTAATCTAGTTTGCTTATTACCTAGAGTTACTAATATATATATACTACTACATATGTATATTGGTTAAATTCTTATTTATAATTGCAATTGCACATGTTTAGTGTGGTATGATTGTTTCGAAACCAGGTCGTTCAGCTCACCGCGGCCAAACTTCGCAGCTTCCGGACTGACAAGTACGTAAGAACAATAATGGACATAATAATATACGTGATTTCCTTCATTTCTTACAGATAGTATATATTATTATTTGTTTTGTTTCATAGAACTACAGATATCCAAATTTTTCGGTTTTAATCATAACGAATCGAATCAAAATTTACAGGTATTTTGTCCAGTCCTGTTAAGACTCTAGCCACAAAGAAAGGTCTATCACTAGATTCGTGTCTTTTGTTTAGTTGTTATTATTATTTTTTGCTAAAAAGATTTCTGTTATTAATTATTACTTATTAGATTCAAGTATTCTTTTGACCCAAAAAAAAATTCAAGTATTCAATCTAAGATGAAATAATGCTAATTTTGTCTTTTAACCAAACCTTTAATTGTGAACAGCTCGAATATTGGGAGACTATAGCCACAATGAAAAGTCTATCGCTAGATTTAAGTCTTTTCTAGTAATCTAAAGTATAACTTTTATAAATTAGTATTTGATAAATCAATTGTTCTAAATATATTTCTGATCCAGTGAATTTAAGTAAATTAATATTTTAATTCATAAAGTATTTTTATGATCATAGTTTTATTAATATACTGGAGTTTTAATTACTGTATCAAGGGTTTAATGTCTTTAGACTAAGTTATTGTAAATTCATGAAGAAATATCTATTTTATCAATTTTTATAAACATTTATCATAGATTCTTGTCGAAATAAATATGTATAGACATTTATCATAGATTCTTGTCGAAATAAATCTGATTCAATACTGTTAAAAACATTTTTTCATCGCAAATGGTAAATAATTATTTTAATTGGTTTAAACCAAAAGATCGTCTAGTGATCATGTAGTTGCCTGAATGTTCTTGAAAACAAAAGTAGACCAAGACAAGTCCAAGCATGTGTTTTGAAATACATAATACTATATTTCTTTGGAGTATATTCAAACATCATTCTATAATTTATTTTAAAATGGAACTTAGAGTAATAAATGTTCTAACCTAAATAAAGTAATCTTTTATAATATTTATTTATTATTCAATTTTCATTCTAAAAATGAAATGAGATTTGAGTAAACTCTACTCCATAATGAAGTTACTTCATTTTTAATAAAAAGAAAATTTACGTTGAAGATGTACTAAAATAATAAGTAGCAAAATCAGTTACCAAAAAAAAAGACATAAGTGAATCACTACTACAGTCACATTTACTAGTTTTCTAAATCTAATTTTGTAATTGGTCCTTTTATCTTGACCATTCCACTTTGCTTAGTACCAGACTAACAGTCAAATAACTGAGCTCTCGAATGCAATTAACATCGGTCCAATCGAACGGTTATATAAACTTTCACTGTAGCGAACCGTTTGATTTTTTTTTTTGGCAAGCCAGATATTCGGCCAGCATCTTATCTTTTGGGTCATCTTGGTGATGTTAGAAACTTAGAATCAGTGGTTCCAAAAAAAAAAAAAACTTAGAATCAAATTATGTTGACACCTCTTATAATTTAACGGAACAATAACTCACTTTATGATAAACAAAATAACATATCAATAAGGATTTACCATTTACCATTTACCAATTAGATAGAGGCGACCAATTAGATAGAGGCGACACATAGGACTCAAACCTGACTTGAATAGTTCTGGCAGGAAGGAAAAGTTTCGTCTGAATCATTTGGAGATTTAAATGGTACTCATCTAGTGTTTATATGTTTTATTTACATGAGTTTATTCTATTTATTTGTATCACATTGTACTGTAGTTTAAAAATGTTGTTAAGTTGAAAATAAAGGGAAGATAAAAAAAAATTGTATAAGTAGGAAACATTCTACATAATTGTTTTCCATTTGTAACATCAAACATAAAATTTAAAAACTTAGAAAATATGAAAGAAAATGACCTCTTCGACTTTTTCTATTCTACTAACTAAAACTTGAAAAGTATCCATTTTAAACATTTTCTCTGGGACAATATGTATTAGCTCGTTTGATGATAATGTAAAATCCTATTTAAAAATCACAAACTTATATGGTATAAGTACAACAACACAAAAAGTTAACATGTTGCATAAATAGACTGTGTCACACATATTTAAAGCATAGAGGTAAAACTGTTTACAACATGTTTTTATTTTTGCTGTTTACTCCCTTTTCTAAACTACGATTATACTTCATTTTAGCATTCGTACCACAAAAGATTTAACTCATTGACATGGGTATGCAGTAGATAACATGTATATTACAAAAATCAAGATATTGGCCGAGACTGTGACCCCGAGACTACAAAAATGTCATTACTAAATATTCCTATGTTTCTAAAAAAAATATTTATGTGTTTCACACACTAATAACTATATTAATTTTGATTATAAATATATTGTTTTATAATTATCTATTTCTATAATTCTAAATCGATAGTATTTAAATAAGTACAATTTTTTAAAAAATTGCAGGTTATTAGAATTTTTAATATAAATGTATTATATATCAAATTCAACCTGAGGAAAGGATCGGAATCCGGTACAACGCCGGCTAACCTGCGAAACAGCGATATAGGTTATAGGGAGATCAACAATGACAACAACAAAGTCAATAAAAAAAACTATTATTTACTATGATTGATTAATAAAATTACAATGAGAAATTTACTAGGATTGATTGATAAAATTAAATAGAAAATATATAACATATATTTTTGAAACAAATTTTTATTTTAAAAGACATCTCTTAAAACGGAATGAGTAGTAAATACGAACCTTCTTAAACAATAGCGTCAACAAACCGGTACATAATAATAGTAAACGCTGACGTTGGAAACAAAACAACACATTCCATAATATATTTTCTCTTCCAATTTTTTCTTTACCTCCGAAGTCTATAAATAGCTGCCCGAATCACATCATTTATTCCATTGACAGAAATCTTCAAATTTGGTACATATATCTTGCTTGAACCTTAGATCCATGTTCATAAGTTGAACAGGACATTAGATACCAAGCCAACATTTAGTAAATTAGCTGTCACAACGTATTATATATAAATAACAGATACATGTCTACGTGCAGTTTAAGGGCAATCTTCTCCACATCAAAAAGGCGTCAAGTGAAATTCATTCTCTCTTGAGAGAGATCTTCTGTTGTAAGCAATGAAACAGTAAGTGAATTCTGTGACAGAGGATCAATAGTATATATATATATATATGTGTGTGTGTGTGTGTGTGTGTTTGTTTGTTTTTGTAACGTATGGGCATGCATACAGCTTTTACAAATTTTTAAAGTTGTGTTTTTATACAACTTGTTAACAGAGGAAGGAAGAGTTGTGACAAAAGTAAATCATTCGGACGAGCTGATTTCCCCCAAGGTTTCTTGTTTGGAACTGCTTCATCTGCTTACCAAGTAAGTAGTACACATACAATTAAACGTTAAGCGAATGCAATATTCAAACCATAGATTATAGAAACAGTTGAGTGGGTGCGCCTACTGTCCACAAGACCACAACAATCGACTCAATCTCCGTGTTTTTATTTTTACTTTGATATAAGTATGAAGGAGCAGTGAAAGAAGGCTCACGAGGAGAAAGTATGTGGGATGCTTTTGCTCGCAAGTATCCAGGTAACATCCACAATTCCACATCCCTTTAACTGATGATTGTTGCGCCAATCTTAAACAATCTGTAACACAAAACTATATTATTTCATCTAATAATGTTTGGAATATTTTTCAGAAAGAAATTGCCGCTCTAACGCGGACGAGACAGTCGATTTCTATCATCGTTACAAGGTGGGTTCATATAAATAATTAGGCATCCATTATTTTTGATGTGTTTAGATCTTATCGTCATCTAATTAAAAATCAAAACTAATGAATAATATGTGCGACAGGAGGATATTCAAAGAATGAAGGATATAAACATGGATGCTTTCAGATTCTCCATCTCCTGGGTCCGGATATTACCTTGTGAGCTACAAACACATTTCTACTGATCTCTTTATTAAATTCTGATGATTAATGCAAAACATGGAATATGTATGTCTCTGAAATTATTCTTATGTTCTAAATCACAAGATGCAAACTAAGCAAGGGAGTGAACAAGGAAGGAATTAGATTCTACAATGAGCTCATTGACGAACTACTAGCCAACGGTAGATATATTGTGGTTCACTCATATACAATCAGCCAAATCATAAAATCAGTTAACTCAGTTCTAAATGATATCTTAAAACATCAACAGGAATTACGCCTCTAGCAACTTTGTTTCATTGGGATACACCTCAAGCTCTAGAAGAAGAATATGGCGGTTTTCTAAGCGAAAACATTGTGTAAGCTAAACTCCAAATATCTCGATAACACTGCTTTAAGCTAAAGTTATTTTATGTAATTTGATATGTATGTGGATGTTTATATTATGCAGAGTGGATTTCCGAGATTTTGCTACCATATGCTTTGAGGAATTTGGAGACCGAGTGAAGCTATGGTTGACAATAAACGAACCATGGGTCTATAGCGTAGGTGGCTATGATGCGGGAAGAAAAGCTCCAGGACGTGCCTCAAAATACATGAACGATGCAGCCATAGCCGGAAAATCTGGTCACGAGGCTTATATCGTTAGTCACAATCTTCTCCTGGCTCATGCCGAAGCCGTTGAAGCCTTCAGGAGTTGCCGTAATGTATGAACCACTAATCTTGTTTTGTCTTTTTTTTCCTGACTGTCGAAAAGGATGAACCAACAATTAACTCACATGATCAATATGTTATATGATCAACATATGATTTGTAGTGTCGATAAGTTAGTACTTTATTTATGTTATAATTAATTAATGCGTATTCGTGTTCAGTGTAAAGATGGAAACATCGGTATGGCTCATTGTCCTTTGTGGTACGAGCCATATGATTTAGCTTGTGTTGAAGATAATGAAGCAGCCGAGCGAGCTATGGAGTTTATGTTTGGATGGTACGGTCGAATACTAATTCTTTTCTCATTATTATTATCAAAGTTCTTAATGAATTTGTTTTTTGCATTTGTTACTAATACTTTTTCTCTGTTAATTGTAGGCACATGAATCCAACGGTGTACGGAGATTATCCTGAAGTGATGAAGAAAATAGTAGGAAAGAGATTACCGTCTTTTACCGAAAGCCAATCAAGAAAGTTAAAAGGATCTTTTGACTTCGTTGGTATTAACTATTATAGCTCTGTTTACGCTAAAAACGTTGCTGAAGTAGATCCCGACAAGCCGTTTTGGAGATCAGATCAACATGTTGAATGGAAAAGTATGTAGTCAATTAAAGATTAGCGAAGTTATATACGATACTATTATTTATATGTTTAATTTTAAAAATTTTGAGAATTGTCTTCTTAGGGTTTGGTTCGTTTATTATGACTCACAAGCAATTCTATTTTTTGGTTATATTAACAGAACAAAATAAAGCGGGCAAGGCCATCGGTGCACAGGTTAGTTTTTAAATAATAACTTCACATTTTTATAACTTGTAGTCTTTTACATACTTAATTACTCTTGCCTTTTCAGGGTGGAGTTGACTGGAACTTGATCTATCCACAAGGATTACGAAAAGTTCTGAATTATGCCAAGAATAAATATGGAAACCCAAAATTTATAATTACTGAAAATGGTAAAATAAAAACTCGATCCATAGGCTTCAACTTGATCACCAATCTATATTTTCACAGTAATAGTACTAAAACGACTGCAAATTTATTTGAGCAGGACATTGTGATGCATATGAAAAGAAGAAGCCAAAACTCTCCGAGTTGATGGATATGACGAGGACTGATTATCACAGGAAACATATTAGCAACCTTTACAAGGCGATATAGTAAGCTCATTTATTTATTTTTAAAAATAATTTTCCCTACACAAAAAAAGTTATTAATCCTAGCAAGATTTATATGTGGATCTTGATTGAAAATATGAAATGCTTTTGTAGTGAGGATGGAGTCCAAGTAGGTGGATATTTTGCATGGTCATTGCTGGATAATTGTGAATGGAATTGCGGATATGAAATACGGTATGGATTGTTCTACGTGGACTACGAAAATGGGCTTGAACGTTATCCAAAAATGTCGGCTATGTGGTTCAAGGAGTTCTTGAAGAAAAGAGAAGAAGACATGGTGAAAAAATCACAAGCGAAAAGGGTTAAGGTGTCGGAGTTTTAAAGCTAAGCAAGTGTCACGTAATAAAGTTGATATATATGGGCGTTTGCTTGCTACGTTAATGTTAAGTTTCCTTGTTAATTCGCATAGCAGGTGTAGAGTTTTCTCCTGCTTAAAATATAATGTCTTCGAGAATCGGAATGAAATAAGATTTCAGAAAGTTTCCTAGTATGTATCCATACATAACAAAACTTACTCTAAGTCGCGATCATAATGTTCACCAAATCAATTAGAATTATGGGTCTTGACGCAAGGATATGAAGCTCAAACGAAGACATATGTTCAATTCCAAGTCAATTCCATCACGTACAATTTTTACATTGGTGTGCTTTCTTATTTTAAAGTCACACTAAGAAGCAAAGCAGGTAAAGAGAAGTCATTAATATAGTTCGAAGAACGACTAGTATTTGTCAGACCATTGATAGTTCAATTTCAGATAAATATATATGTGAATCAGAATAAGATATTGCTTGGAAAAATAACATATGAATTCTTTGACTCTTCCTAACGGTCATTACCTTTGAACCAGCTGATCTAGATCAGGATCAGTTTGCAATTATTGCAAACTATGTAGCAAGATAAAAGGGGGTACTGATACAATGCAATAAAGAAAAGCACATGGGAAGTACAGAGAAGACAAAGGTCACATGCCATAATTCTTGTGTTTGCTCCCTCTCTGCTAAGCCTCCATGCTTCTTGTTCCCTTCTTTCTTTCTTACTTTTCTTCTTATCTTCTTCCGTTTTTTGGACTTCTATTTTTTTTGGTAGATATGTTAAGAAAACTGTATTCTTTCTATATACTGAAATGATCTCTTATAAAAACAAGTATATTTATAATCAAATTATTTTGTAATATATTATATATGGTTTGGTGACAAGTTCCAGCGTAAAATCACTAATCCAAAATTGCCTTCAGAAATATAAAATAGCTAAAAGGATAAACATGATTTGATTCTTGTTGGTCGTTAATAGTAACAAAACTTAACAACAAAAAGGGACCCATATTAAAGCCCCTAGGAATTAGGATGATAACAATAACATAACTTAATATATCGACAGAGCCAGATTCCTAGTCTAGTATCATTATGATGGATAAGACATTGTCGTCGGCTTTAAATGGGCCATGAACCCATATGCGAGACTTTCATGTGCGCCATCAAATTTTGGGACACCCTTTGTTTTTTTTTTTCTTTTACCTTTTCCTCCTTCATGCTGTTAAATTTAATGAATTCACATCTCCGCGTTGACCTTCTTAAATCTTCAAGTCAAGGGGCTTAATCGTCTTTTCAAGAACAAGGGTAGAACTGGGAGAAAAAAAATACTACAACAGTCGATGATGATGTGAGTGGCCGCCACTAAGTTTGGCCAATCGGCGTCTGTTAATGTCTTTGGTTTCCATATGATTGGCTTATTCTGAATGAGACCAAAAGACCAAAGCTTATATCTGTTTGGTCCATTCTATATAAAAGTGGTTTATAACATTAATTACCTTTGCCTACTTAACAAGGCACCTTGTGGGGATCGTATTGGCCACCAATTATTCAGTTATTACTCAATCCCTATATATCCAGTATCATACAAAACGTGATTCTAATCTTCTTATCCACATAAATTTAAGTATGTAGTATTATAACTGTTCTTGGCTTTGAACCAAAAAAAACCATTCTTGGTATAGATAGTTTACACAATACTTTGATCTTGTCCAACCCGATAAACGGTTAGGTTTTGTTTGGTAGTCTACTTAATTTCAGTTTTACCTCTTAAATTTTTCTTTTGTAACTACTGTTAAACTATTTTGTAGTTTTTGTTTCCTATTTTATGTACTTCTGATGATGTAATCGTGGGTTACACTGAATTAATCTTAAGTATCTCATTAGGATGGATGTATACTTTTCCTATTTGTCAGAATTTACATCGATATTTATTCCCGAAAAAGAAAATTTTAACCCATAGGTGTAACACATAGATCTGATCACTGATCAGCTTACCCTAGTGTCCACATTATATTCTGTATAAATTAATACTTATAGAATAAACTAATAAAATGATAAATTACTACTTAAGTCTTTTGCTAAATTCATGATCTTCTCATCAATGTTATCTACTAGTGATATACAAAACATGTGAGAGTGATCTCCCTACGATGGTGATAAGAGAAGAGAATGCTCAGTTTTTCTCACATGAGGATGGTCCCATCATGTTTGCTCATCTTTATAATAGTCCATCGAAACTTGGACCATCAACGTCTTTTCATAATGATATCATTATTTTCTCCGATTAAATTAAAACTTTGGATTTTGGGTTTAGTGGAAAGCCTTATCATATTTATTTATTTCGTTGCAGTAATCATTTTCTAGTTGCCCCAGGGATCGTGTTTACTTGGTTTTCAAGTTCTAAGTACATTTGCACCTTTTGTAGCTTTTACATTTTGATTTAGTTTTTTCAGTCGTCACGTCCAAGAAACTCCAAATTAAGCAAAAAAAAAAAAAAAAAAACTCCAAATTAAGCATGTGTTTTTTGTTATCTCCAAAAGCTCTGCGAATTTAAATGTACCATGTCGCACATTCCCACAAACCCACTGGACAAACTAAACACGTAAGTATATAAGTGTTTCATACGCAAAGAAACATCTCAAGTCCTCCATTCTCAGCTATGATTATGCTATATTATTATATATCCGCAACTGAATTAAGAAGAATAGAAAGCAATTATATACCAATATTTGAAATTATTAGTTCATCATCATTGTGTTTTTTATTGTAATGTAAGGGAAATCATGAGTATTCCATCATGTATTTCACACGAACAAGTTTTACTTATCTTTAGTTTACCTATACAAAGACATAGCAAAGACTCAAGCTGCGAATGCATTTAATTTCTGTTATTCAATAAAATAACCAACATCAAATCTTTATTGAACAATGACGCAATTAATATCTTGATTGAGTAATTTTACTATATAAGCAAATATAAAGATGCTATTTTAGCCTAGAGGTCTTACAGAAAATGTCCTTGAGGTCATTACTGATCTTCCAAAAGATTGCTACGTGAAACCCTCGATATCTTTCGAGTTACATGATATTAGTATATCAGTTCTATGGCAGTAAGTATAATTTAGAAAATTGAAGATGTCGTCAAACAACTTATGAAACCACCGCCCTTTCTTTATGATTTTCTTGGCCAAATTACTTTAAAATAGAAGATGGATATTATAATAAGAATGTCTATAGTTGAGACAGAATAAATTAAAATCAGAAGTCTTAATTAGAGGTTTAACCATGCAAATGAAGTCTTAATAGTGGTTCAACTTATGAAAAAGAAAAGTCTTAATGGTGGTTCAACTCCTAGTTGTCATCGATATGTCCCGTCGTAAATGTCTCAACGCATCAGGCCAAGAGAAAATAATACTAATACTAATAATAATCCTAACTACACTTAATTAAAAGTCTGAGACTAAACCAATTAATTAATTATTCGCAAACTAATAATTCCTAACTATAAGTTGATGTACCATGCATCTTCACAACTTTATCCCTATTGTATAATCTTGGATTTATTTTTCAACCCAAAAACTTGATGTACCATGCATCTTCACCAACAACTTTATCCCTATTGTAGTTGATTATCCAAAAATACGTATATATATAATAATAATAAAATCTATATATGCATGCCGATTATATGACTAAATGGTCGCTTGTGAAGTTTAAATCATTTACAAAAATTACACCTAATACTGTCACCAACCCAAGAACAAGAATTATACTATTAGTTGCGGATTATAGGAGTTGTTAGGCTAACTTAGATGGTTACAAATGACTATTGAGTATAGAAATGAAAGAGTTGGAATGATTAAGATAGCTTCGTCCTTATTGCTAAATAATTATGGTTTCGAGTCATCAGTTCTCTATAGTTAATTGATGAAAACCTCTGGAATTTTCTGTAACCGGTATACCATTATGTTGTTGAGACAGCGACATTGTACTAGCTTCGCTAGTGATCATTGGAGTCCTAGTTAGATGAATTTTGTTTATACTTTATAGTATATAGAATACAAAAATACGCCTATTAAGTTCTTGGAGAAAATGAAGTTTGGTTCCCATGCAATTCGGCTATTGTAATTCGTACTAAGTCCTTCGCTTCTGCTTAATTAATGCAATGCATCTTTGATCATATGAATTCACAACTAGAATTAAAAATTTTGTTTGATTGATTGCGTCGATCAACATTTTTCATGATAAAACCGATCCCCGAACAATTTGGAATGGTATCATTTTTTTTGGTGCATAGGTACGCGTATGTGTGCACATGTATGTATAAGACCATCTTCAATGGTTTGCTCTATTTTTTACTCTAAAATAGAGTTAGAGTTTGTTCCAATCATGAACAAACAAAAAAAATAATTTATTCTATATCTGAAGTAAACTTATTTTTCACTCTATTATAAAGTGAGAAATAGAGTACCATTGGAGCATTTTTACTCTAGACTTCATTTTAGAGTGAAAAATATAAGGGAGGTTGGAGATACCTTAACATGTTCGCGTACATATGAAATTGACTGTTTTTTTTTTTTGATAAAGGGAAATTGACTAGTTAAGCAGACGGTATGGAACTAATGGACATTAATTATTATACATATGGTAATATTCCAACTAGATTGCATATAATATCGCATATTATTTTCGTATGGAACATTAATTTTTCTGCTATTTTTTCTAAATGAAATTTGAGATTAGTAGCATCTAAAAAATACAAGTACAATACTAGTGTTGCAGATTACCAATTAAAATCTGTATACGATAACGGTAAAAGGGGAACATGAGGGCAGATCTGATAACACAGTGCACATGAAATCGTGATTAAACAACTAATATAATCATCTAGTATGCTTTATAATCTTACGGTAAGATTCGCATTTTGTTGTAAGTTGAGGAAATGAAAAACAAAAAAAAAAAAGTTGAGGAATTGGTGTTGTGCAACGTGATGACATTCTTAAATTACAATAATTATAAGGTTCCCAATAATTCCAACGAATATTAAAGAACGTAATATTCCTTGAACACAATTTTTTCATCAACTTCGAATAAGTTCATTCGGATAAGGATCGAAGAACAGAAGAAGCATGGAATCATAGTCGTCTACCTCTCTCTGATCACAACGTAAGTAATACTAAACCAAAACAAAAATGTTGATCCTATGAGGTTATAGTTAAGATTCTATTATTAACTTTGATTTTTTTTTTAATTTATATATATACAAGACGATTGTACTCCTATATCTTAAAATTCGACTAATGTGAAATTAACAGATAGATAAGTTAGTTTTTATTATCAAACGTCCTTCAGTTATATCATCATCGCAGATCAAACAATCTGGAAATATATTGTTTACATAGAGGTATAGGCAAAATCAACTACTTGTGAATCTGAATTTCGCAACCAATATTACATTAGCCCGTAAGCAAACTATCTTACTTTTGGAAATATTTAAGTATGACCATTAGAATCTCTTAAATGTCTGACGTCTTAGCTTATGTTTAAATTAAATTACACATTGTTTGCTTAATGACTGAAGGTATTTTTTATTCTAAGAAAGTAAGATTTTTGTTTTTGTAATGTTTCAACTGTTTTTCCTTGTATATATATTGATATGCAAATATTTGATTAATATATATATTTTTTAAAAAATAAAAAAAAATACAAATGTTGTATTCTGTATAAAAGTAACCAAATACTATGATTAATTATCTCATAGCTCTCCATGACTCCATCCACTAAACTAGTCTAATTAGCTCATTATTAACTGTTTCATTATTGTTATGGAAAATACTCTTCATTTGGGGAAATAATTAAATAATCTACATTAGCTCATTATTTACATGGTCAACGTCTCAGAGTGTGGCTCGTACTGGCTTGTATATTATACTTAACTAATTCAAGTGGAAGTGAAAATATACTTAAATAAATGGATAATCAGAAACGGAGGACAGACAGATCTAGGCAGGCCAAACGATAATATATACCCAAAATTTTCGTTTTCAATAACCAAACCAGAATAATAAAGTCCACACGAAATTAGAATAATACTTATTTGTATCTCTGAACTTATCAAACTTCTACATCAAAGGATGTTCACAAGTTGCTAACCTACAGTATTCTTAACAATTATTGACTCGTTTTTCTCTTTTTAATACTTTCACACTATAAGCCTTAAGGGTGTAAAGAATAGTTGAGGTTAAACAACCATATCTAATTCTCGTTGTTTATATCTGGAGTATATAATATATACTCGTGTGGTAATTAATTTTTACTTGTTGTTTCTCAAATTCGACGTGTAAATACTCGGTCACTTGATACATGCTCAACTCATATACTCCTTATTGATACGTAGCTTTCACTATTTTTAGTATTAGCATAATGGTATCATTATAAACGAATATTATAAGAATTCGCATCAACCTCTATGTTCTGGTGCATAAGAATACTAGACTGAAAAGTTAATACTTTAATCTTCCTCCATCTCCACAACACTCGTCTTACATGCCAGTGATGCAGACTTACACGTGGCAACTGACAAGCCGTCTATTATATCCGACGTGGAGCGAATACGTCAAGTGTGTTCCAGCTGGCATCCACTTGGATCAAAAATGAAATGGATATAACTTGCTACGTAATTCAACAAACTAAATTCCAAAAACAAAAATAAAATGAGTTCAAAGAAAATTACTTTAATAACATGTGACTGTGACATAGTGGTTGGCTTATCTTATTTAAGCTTATTTATATTTTTTGTTTTTATTTTCAAGTCCCATTTTGCAATCTTTGTTCATAAGTTAAATTCTATATATAACTCACTTGGATCATATATATTATTAGCAATCATTTTTGCTAGGGCATATTCGAGGAGCTAAAAGAAATATTTTTCATTATAAAAATATAAATAAATACTCTGAATGATAATTGTTTAGGTATAGGCTTATTAGGAGAAGTGTATACACAGGCTGTCGTGTGTGAACTTTATTAATTTTTGTTCTTCTTCGAAATTCGAATGATGCAAGGAAACAGCTGGCCGTATCACAACAAGACACTGTCATCGTTGTTGGTGTACGCAAAGGGATATATATCTAGTATCATTTTTGCGTTTCTATTTGTAATTATTATTCGTGAAATTTGTTAAAAACGATATTAAGGAATAGGTCTTTTTCAGAATCTTTTCATTATTCATCAGAATGAAAGCTGTTTCTAGGGTTCCTCTTATTCGATGTGCTATAATCATAAATCATATCAAGAAAATTAACCAAAACAACTAAACTGATAAGATTTCAAACTTTTTTTACTGTGTTGGAACATTATTTTAAATCGTGAAAAATTATAATCTTTGTTTTTTTTTGGGTTAAATATGGAAAAACGATCAACTAAATGTTTAAAGGAAAATACACAAACATAATGTGATTGATCATTTTACTTGTTTGAAGAAACTAAGATTATAAATTTAACATTATATAGTTAACATCCTTTTCTTTAACACATACAAAACATAGTATTATTTTATACATTTTCTTTTCTTTTCCAAATTTTTATATGTTTTCACCGAAAATATATCCAGAATAGCTCAGTATTCATGTGAACCTAAAATTCGATGGACCCACCAAAAACTCCCCAATAACATTAATTATATTTAGAAAACGTAATAAAAATCCTTTTAATCGCACTTCTTTAAGTTACATCTTGTAAACACTTGTAACCACTTAAGTTAATGAAAGACGTTTATTAAAGTCAAAATACGGGATTAACTTTAATTAAGTACCATAACAAATTAAAAAAAAAAACTTCCATGTGGTCTCTTCTTCCATCCTTCCTTTAAGAACGCGTTACAGACATTGATCAGACTTCGCGCCGCCCACCTCTCTCTCTTTCTTTCTCTCTCACACGTTTTTTTTTTTTCATTCTCTTCATCATCGCCGGAGACTTTTGACTATTTTCTTTCTTTAAACCTCTCTTTCTCCATTACCCAAACCACAAGATCTCTCTCCCTCTCTCTTCTTGCTTCGTTTCATCTGAGCATGGCGTTACCCAAGAACAGTAACAGCACCACCAAGAAGAAAGTTTCCTACATCTCAGTCCCTTCTCAGATCATAAACTCTCTATCTTCCTCCTCTCTACAATCCCTTCTCGTCTCCCCCAAGAAATCATCAAGATGCACCAACAGATTCAGCTACAGAAACCCAAGAATCTGGTTCTTGACTCTCTTCCTCGTCTCACTCTTCGGTATGTTGAAACTCGGGTTCAACGTTGACCCGATCTCCCTCCCTTTCTCACGTCACCCTTGCTCCACGGGTAGTAGCTTCGACGGAGAAGAAAAACACCGCGCCGTTTCCCATCTCGGTTTCGCCTCGAAAAACGACATGCAGTCGAACTCGTCTTCTTCCGAGTATCGAAAGAACGAGACTTCTTTGCCTGCGGAAGGTGACTTCTGGAAGCAACCTGATGGGTTAGGGTTCAAGCCGTGTCTTGGATTCACCAGACAGTATAGAAAAGACAGCAACTCGATTCTCAAGAACAGGTGGAAGTATCTCCTCGTTGTTGTCTCTGGTGGGATGAATCAGCAACGTAACCAGATCGTTGATGCTGTTATCATCGCTAGGATCCTTGGTGCTTCTCTCGTTGTCCCTGTTCTGCAAGTCAACGTCATTTGGGGAGACGAAAGGTATATAACATAAGCTCTGATGATATAATTAATAAAGTTATAAAGTTGTGTGACATTTGTTGATTTATAATTGTATTGTTTAAATGTAGTGAGTTTGCGGATATATTCGATTTGGAGCATTTCAAGAATGTTTTAGCGGATGATGTTCATATAGTCTCGTCTTTACCATCAACACATGTAATGACGAGACCTGTCGAAGAGAAAAGGACTCCACTTCACGCTTCTCCTCAATGGATTCGTGCTCATTACCTCAAGCGAGTAAGATTTGTTTTACAAGAAACTCTGTTTCTTTGCTCTGTTTTAAGCTATCTCTGTTTCTTCGCTCTGTTTTATTAAGCTAACTCTGTTTCCTCTGTTTCTGCAGATCAACAGAGAAAGAGTGTTACTCCTCCGTGGCCTCGATTCAAGGCTCTCCAACGACCTTCCTTCTGATCTCCAGAAACTCAGATGCAAGGTAGCTTTCCAAGCGCTGAGATTCTCACCGAGGATTCTTGAACTCGGTAACAAACTAGCTTCGAGAATGCTTAGTGAAGGGCAGTATCTCTCACTCCATCTAAGAATGGAGAAAGATGTGTGGGTTAGAACCGGTTGTCTCCCCGGTTTAACACCCGAGTACGACGAGATAGTCAACAGCGAGAGAGAACGTCATCCCGAGCTTCTCACCGGTCGATCAAACATGACTTACAACCAGAGAAAACTCGCTGGCCTTTGTCCTCTGACAGCTCTAGAAGTCACAAGGCTGCTTAAAGCTTTAGAAGCACCAAAAGACGCGAGAATCTACTGGGCGGGAGGAGAGCCTCTAGGCGGAAAAGAGGCTTTGGAGCCGTTAACCAAAGAGTTCCCTCATCTCTACAACAAACACGATCTCGCATTACCCGGCGAGCTCGAACCGTTCGCCAAGAAAGCTTCGGTCATGGCCGCGATAGACTACATCGTCTGCGAGAAGAGCGACGTTTTCATACCGTCGCACGGTGGGAACATGGGACACGCGTTGCAAGGGCAGAGAGCTTACGCTGGTCACAAGAAGTACATCACTCCTAACAAGAGACAGATGCTTCCTTACTTCATGAACGCCTCGCTGCCAGAATCGGATTTCAACAGGATCGTGAAAGAACTTCACCGAGAGTCTTTAGGACAGCCGGAGTTGAGAACGAGTAAAGGTGGTAAAGATGTTACTAAACATCCTGTTCCAGAGTGTATGTGCTCGGATAGACAGCAACAACAACAACAAGAGTAAGTCTCATGAAAGAGTTGGTTAACGGGCAGTATTATTCTTTTAGTTCTTTTTTTTTTGCCTTGATTTGGAGTATATATTATGGCGTTTGTATTCTTTGAACTGAGGTTATTTACGTGGGAGGTAGAAATAGGGATGAGATATGATATGATTCTTTGATTTGATTTATTTGAAACTGTAATTATATATTACAGAGTTTGTATACGGTTGGTTATATACTTGTACCATAAAGAAATAAAAGCAAACATTTGACAACACAGTGGTGTTGACATAACGGGACTTCTTAAAGTTGGGTTTCTTTTTTTTTTGGCTAAAACGATGAGGAAACAATATTCCTCATTGGCAATGCTACGATTCCAATATTCCTCAGGACAGGCCCAGATGAGGAAGCCTCTTCAGTGAAAACAGAACTTTTAGATGATGGAGGTAGCTCTGACTGTGACACTCCTAGTCCAGATTGATCACCCAGAAAAAAATCTCTCCCTCTTGTTACAAGACTCTTCTCTTACAACTTTCTGCCGAGCCTACAAATACATTCCAGAAAGCAAGAAGTTGATGTTGAGTAATGAGTATGGATGTACCAAGCAAAGAGAACGACTGACAGATAAGAGAAGCACCGTAAATACCTTTCTCTTTGCACTTACTCTCTTTGCTTGAGACGCTTTCTTATCAGAAGCTTTAGCCAGCAAAAAAATTAAAACATGATATAAGAGACAGATTACATGACTAAAATCAAAATTAGAAAGATGTAAGCTCAAGACTAGAGATCAATCCATATGAGGAATTTACCCCTCCAGGACCAATGCCAATGTTTCTAAATAGCTAGAGAAATCAGTTTTGTACTTGGTGTTATCGATCATGCAAAATTCTTATATAAAAGTTATGATTTTTCAGGTGTTATCCTATCGCTGAACGTTATTATGCCTGAAAGTTCTGTGATTGTGATATTCACATTGTAATCACAAATCAACCAGTACCAAAGATGAGCTTTTTTATACAATGTGGAATGAATCAGAGTACTATTATAATCAAACACTTACTGGCTCCACAATGCAACTCCATTGCCATAGCTAGAAATCATAATTCATAAATAGTATTTTCTTCGTAAGATGACTAAGCATCAAACTTCTCACAACTAAGCATCAAATTTCTCACAAATAAAGTATAGGACTCTTCAGATAAAAACTGGAAGGAATCAATCAAAGTTCCCCTGAAAAAAAAAATTATAAAGATAAGTTCTTATCCTTACTGTTTTATATTCCTTTTACCGGATCGTAAAACAGTAACAACAATACGAAATAACAACGCATGTAAAACAGGAACAACAATACGAAATAACAATGCAAAATGCCATAGTTTTTTTTAAAAGATAAGTGTTGTGAATATTTTCCATTAGTCTTCTTACTCCTCACTGCCTGTAAAAGCTAATAGTTAGAACATACTGAAACACACATTAAACATGAATTTTTAACTTAATCAATCAAAAGTATTAGACTAACCCTTGTCTGAACATGTACTGCACGAAAGTAGTTGCATCTTCCGCAAAAACCCTTCTGACAACACTGTCTGTATAGCGCAACAGTAGTCCCAGCATAGTTATGTCCAAGTGATAACCTGTAGTTGAATCTTGCCACTGAACCATCAGAAAGTATTTTAGCTAAGCTAGACACTACCCAATGGTTGAGGTCAAACATCTACCCGTTATCTACCCTCCAAACACCCTCAGTATCATTAGGAATCAGTGTAGGGTTTACTATCTGTAGATTAGAATGAAATGAAACTATCTAGGACCATTTTGGAAATTTTGAATCAATCCTACGCATGTTATAAATAATCTGTTTATTTAACCCGTTTATCTAATGCTGTGATTTATTTTTAACAATTTAAACAAAAATAAGATAATTCATTTTTATTTTATTTTCACACCTTGATCAAATAAATTGATGTTAATATGTTTGTTTTATAATGTCTCGTATTTTATAAATATTTTGTATGTTTGATTTATAACTCATAAATCATTACAATTAGTTATTCCAAGTAAATATTTAAAAGCACAAAAATTTATTATAATAAATTATATAAATAAAAAAGCAATTCTTAAAGGTTTTTTATTTAATTGAAATTTGGAAGGAATATTTTCGATTATTTTGTTTTTTTTCGAAAAAACAAACAATATTCCTTAAACATGAGTATGATCTTCTTTCTCTGAGGTAACTTATTCTCACTTGCACAAGGCTATTGCAGAATAATATGATGGCTGCTGGACTTGCATCTGCTAATCTTGTTCTCTATGCGTTTGTTTACACTCCTTTGAAGCAACTTCATCCTATCAATACTTGGGCTGGGGCTGTTGTTGGTGCCATCCCACCTTTACTTGGGTATAACTCTTGTTCCTTTCCCCTTTTTTCATGTCTGAATCTTGGTTTGTTAAACTTATGTTTTGTCTGTTTTGGAATGTTCAGGTGGGCTACAGCTTCTGGTCAGATCTCATTAAATTCGAAGACTCTTCCAGCTGCTCTTTATTTTTGGCAGATCCCTCATTTTATTGCCCTTGCACACCTCTGCCGCAATGATTATGCAGCTGGAGGGTAAAGATAACATGAACCATATGGTGTTTTATATTTAGATAACACTGTCTCCTTCCCATCATATATAGTGTTGTTCTTGAAAGTGTTCTGAATGATCTCAGTACCCTAAATAGTGCTAGACAAGAGAAACGACAAGTTCTGACGTTGTCTCTCTTTATTACCTTGTTGCTTCAGTTACAAGATGCTGTCGCTCTTTGATCCATCAGGGAAGAGAATAGCAGCAGTGGCTCTAAGGAACTGCTTTTACATGGTCCCTCTCGGTTTCATTGCCTATGACTGTGAGTCTTTGGCTTCCATATGGATTCATTTCTACAACTTGAATGACTGTTTTTCTCTGATGTGCGCTCTTCCTTGCAATTATTTGGTGAAATTGACCTCGAGCTGGTTTTGCATAGAATCAACACTCCTCACAATGGCAATTGCTGCTACAGCGTTTTCATTCTACCGACACAGGACCATATGGAAAAAGCAAGGAAGATGTTCCACGCCAGCCTTCTCTTCCTTCCTGTTTTCATGTCTGGTCTGCTTATACACCGTGTCTATGATGATAACCACCAACCAGTCCTAGAAGTATCCGGTTTATCAAACTCTGCAACAGGTCATGAAGTAATGAAAACTCAAAGGAGAAAGAAACGTGCTGCTCAGGCTCCTGTGGCTTATGCTTCTGCTGCACCATTTCCTTTTCTCCCAGCTCCTTCCTTCTATTCTCCATAAAGACAAAATGTTTGAGCAAAGCTCTTGATGAGTAATAGAATTATTCTGAAATTGTTTTTGAACTTACTCTTTGGTAATAAGAAAGTGGAGACGCATACCAATATATATTTTATTTTGTTTAAAACATATGTTTCATATGAACAAGTAAATAATGGTAAATAATTTATGTTCTAAAAATCGGTATAGAGTCTAGTTGACGAATCAGAATTAAACGAAATAATTTTTCTATAACGATTTTTGAATATTGGTAAATATACAATAATTTTATTTAAAGTGTTTTGTTCCACTTGATAAATATTATTAGAAATTTTGGTTCCCTTTAATACCAAAAGGAAACCAAATTCATTCATACCCGTACCCACTTTTGGTATTTGGCAATAAAAGTCCGATAACCGATGATTTGGAAAGTTAAACGACTAAACCGGGTTGGTTAAATGTCTCGACGGCTACAATCAGGAGGATCCAGGAGGTTGGAGGGCTGAGAAACGATGGCGACGAGGCTGAAATCGATGGCGACTTTGCCAAAACTGATACAAACCATGAGGAAAGAAGCTCCTAAGCATTCGAATCCAGTTTTGCCATCTCTGAGACGAGCTTTCTCCCTCTATGACCAGATCAATCTCATTGACAATGTCCCCGAAGACCAGCTCCGCTTCCAAGAGTAAATCATTTCTCAATTTTAGAACATCTATACCTTTTTTGGGTGGTTTTCAGTGAATGATGATCTTGTGTTTGGTTTGTGGAAAGGTTTAATGAGACGAGTTTCACGGTGAATGGAGTCAAATACGAAGGGAGCTTGCTCTGTGTTGGGAACTTGCTTATGTCTTGGACCCCTCGTCAATTCTCCGACATCACCCCTGATAGGTAGTTTGAAACCTCCTCCCTCTTCTCTAATTAGTCCAAAAGCTTGAGACTTTTAAGCTATGTTGTAGTCATTGGTTCTAACCAATGTTGTGAGATGTGTGAAAGTTATGTGCTTTTTTGATGTTCATTGATTTGGTTTGATGAAACATTTGGTATATGTTTGATTGAAAGTTTGAGACTTTTAAGTTTATGCAGACACCTAGTCATTGTTTCTTTAGTCTTAGATTCTAACCACTGCTCTGTCATAACCTGGTGTTGATTTTCTTGTTATCTGTTTTGAGTGAAAGCTATGTGCTTTTTGATGTTCATTGTCTTTTAAATGGTTTGAAAGCTTGATTTTGATGTGGTTGATCGAACATTTGGTATATGTTTGGCTAAAACGTCTCTACATTTTCTCTTTCCGTGGATGCAGCTTGTCTATCTTCCAGACGGTTCGACCTATTCCAGGTAAATATTATTTGTTTGAACAACTAGATTTGCATATTAGCATCAATGTAAGGTTCTTATTATATATAGATTCTGTTGAGCTGTGTGTTTTTTCATTACAGAGCTCTTAATTGTTGGTTGTGGAAGAGACATTCACCCGGTATCTCCCGAGGTCCGTCAGTTTGTCAAGTCTATTGGCATGAAGCTAGAAACCGTTGATTCTGTATGTTTCCCTTTAATCCCTTACAGCTTTCTCTAGTTCCCCCCACCCAAGCTTACTTACTATGATTTGCTTGTATCAGAGAAATGCTGCATCAACTTACAACATTCTGAATGAAGAAGGAAGGGTCGTTGCTGCTGCATTGCTTCCATATGGTGTTACATCTTAAGGAATGTAAAAAAAAAAAAAACTAGCAACTCAGAGCTCTGTCCCTGGAACTATAGATGAATGTTGAGATTACCTATTGTGAAAATAAACCGAAATCAATCGGCTTTTTTTTGTCTTGCTTCTCGAGCTTAATAACATTGTAACAAACACCCATGACCGGTTCTGAGATTTATGGAGCTTTTGAAATAGTTACAGTTTGTAACAAACAGAAACTTTTATTGCATTTCTCACCTTTCGATATATACTTTCTGTTTCATAATAAATGCCACTTGAAATTTTTTTTATGTATATTAAGAAATAATTTAAAAACTCTATTTTATCTTATGTTCATATATTAATTATTATTTTTATCTCTAATTAATACTATATTAATATGATGAGATTAAAAATAAACATTTATTTAAAATATTATATTGAAAACACAACGACATATTTTTGAAATTATTATTTTTTTAAAAAATATTTTTTAAGAAACCGAAAGTTCAGTCTAGGATTCTGAGTGTTTGGGTTAGAATATAAATGTTGTTAATGTCACATTGGATTCCGACAATTACTTATCTCTTGAAAGCACATTTCGAAATATTATAAAATTATTTTATTATATCAAGCCTAGTTACATTTTCCACATTACACTATTTTAAAGATCACAGCCTATGAAATTTATTGTGATACGTTTAAGAAAAAAAAAGAGAAAGATCAAGCAACGGCGGCCAAAACACCAACAAATGGAGCAACTGTGGCTATCACAGGCTCACTCTGCTGGAAATTAGTCCTCTCATCTCCATAAGCATCGTTCTCGTCGGGTCCTCCCACGAGTGCCCCGGTTAGTACGTTAGGGTTTGGTGCAGGATTGTTATACCAAGTGCTGTACCCTTCATTGCACGACACCGCTGTGATGCTCTTTTTGATCGACACTATAGAGGCTCCTCTATGGTGTGATTTCTTTGGATAGTTGGTTCCGAATCCAACCATGTAGCTCATGCCCTTCGGGTTTGAACCAAGTATGTAGTCTACCTATATAATAAACAAATATATCATGTGTAAATTTGTTAGGCAAGTGAAAAACATTGGTACTATATATTGTATATACGTTTTAGCTACCTGAGCACGGGCGAGGTCAAGTAGATCAGAAGCTTGAAGAGATCCACTGGGACAGTTGATGGGTGTGTTGGCGGTTTTAAGATACTTGGAATAAGCAGAGAGGACGAAGGAAGCGGTGGTGGTGTATTGGAGGGCGTTCCACGGCAAGAACCAAAGCAAACCTCCCGGAGTTTTCTTGAAGTTATTGGAGCCCATTTGAGCACAGTTGCAAATGAAATCCTCAGCCATACCCTTGAACTCGTCCAACTTATTGCTGCCATCTCTTTTCCCTTCGAGTGCAAGCTGCATATTGCAAAAAAAAAAAAAAAGTTCTGTTTGTTTCTTGTCACACAAGTCAATGAAAATAGACATATAAACCTACCTTGGCCATCAAGACTTGTGCACCCACGAACTTATCATCCCATGAAAAAACAGTCCTTTGACCTCCGGTACCGTATGCTCCATTTAAATAGTCGAGATAAATCTGGTCATCAGTGGCACGGTGGAGCCAAGCCGCGGCCCAAAATAACTCATCATCGTATCCGCTGCTCGCGTAGAAGCCACCTGCGTTAGATATGGAGCTTTGGTAGAGGCCAGGGCAAGCCTTGGCGAATTCAAATAGATCTTTTGCATGACCAATAAGTTTTCCGGCATAGGATGCATCGTATTGCGCAAAGGCTAGCGAAGCTGCAGCCATAGCTGCAGCTGTCTCCCCCGCTAGGTCAGAACCTGGATGCTGAGCATCAATACGGTAACAAGGACGCGGAGTTGTCATATCCTCTGGTCTCATCCAGCAGGCATGGTCCGCGTAGCCGTCTCCCACTTGTCCGTAAAGAACATTGGGCTCTGGGTGGGCGTTGATGAGATAGTCAGTGGCCCATTTGATAGCTGCAAGGACGTTTTGGGACTCGTTATGAGCCTTAAGCTCCGATTCCATCTCTATGCTGCTCCATGCTAGCATTGTCGTCGTGAACGCCAATGGGAATCCAAACTTCATGTTGTCTCCAGCGTCATAGTACCCTCCGGTGAGATCAACCTGTTTTTTTTACAATTGGCACATGACATGTTTTACTTATCAATATTAACGTTAGATATATCATATCCTATTTTATACTTTTTAAAAATAATTATTTTTTCTTTTAAAATCAGATCATATATACCATGTTTAATCGGTCCACGTACACATCATAAAAGACGGTTATGGCATGTACTAAATAAGATAATTCTCATGTTGATAAACAAAAAAAAGAAGTGATCAGGGTTTAAATTACATGGACATCAGAACCGTCTCTAAGTGCAGAATCTCCTCTCCAGTTAACTCTTTGGTCCGACGGCAATTTTCCAGAGCGTTGAGCTTCGAAATACAAAAGAGTGTTTGTGAGAGCTTCTCCATAATTAGCCCCATGAGTCATCGGCATTGCCATTGACAATAAAACAATGAAAAGAGTACTTGTCCATAAGTATTGTGAAGAGCAATTTCTCAGTTGAGACATCGTTTTTCTAATTAATCTTTTGACCAACTTTTACTTGTGTCTACATGTATATCTATGTGTGCAACTATTTATAGGGAATCCATAAGATGGTATCTATGGCTAATTAAGCATCCGATCACTGCAATTTTATAGTCAAAAAAGTATCATCACTTAGATATGTGATTATCTGTGAAATTGTTTTTTGGTCAACATATGTATAGTATAATTTATTTATAGACCCATCCATATGTATCCACAGTGATAAACCTAATAGTTCTCTTTCTATTTTCTATCTTATGTACATCCATAGTCAAATTGGATAAGACTATAATTTCGTAATTTTAAGTTTATGTGGACTATTAATGATTCCTTTCTCTTTGTTTTTAATTAGTCAACGTTCAAATATTCTTATTTTTTATACCTAATTATCTGGTCAAGATTAAATAGACAAATTAGGACCATGACCAAAGCAAAAGCATAATTTTTTTTAAAAAAACCATAACAAAATATGTATATTTATACAATATTTTCTATTTTACCCTTCACCACTTTTCCTTTTTATTTATTTACTTTTAACAGTTTAAAAAATAATTATTCAAACTTCTTATTAACTTATAAGAACATAAAATTTTTTTGCGAAATTATTTTGTTCTATTCTATTTAAAATATATAGAATAGAAATGTAAAACACTCTCACTCTTTTTATTTTTCTCTCGTATGAAACTGTAGTGCTTTATTCTATATAGTATATAAAGAATATAAATATAACACATTTCTCTCTCTCTAATATACTTCCACATATTATACTATATGACCATAAAATATAGAATATTATTGTTTTATTTGTACATATGATTTTCACATGTTAAACTATACACATAAATATTCGTCCTACGAATAAATAGGCTCTTTCAAATTAAGACTTTGACCTATAAATAGATAATACTATGGAAATTAAATTTTTTTATAGTTGTATTTCTGTTTGAAACGATCTACAATATATCGACATTATAAATAGAATGATATTTGACTGTTATGTGTTGTACAAACACTCACGCACTATAAAAAGACTGCAATATTTATTTATGTAGTAAATTGACACAGTTTCCGAACAGTGAGTATTTTATTAATTATTTTTTTACTATGGTTATATCCAGTGGCGGAGGCAGGAAAAATTTCTAAGGGGATCAATTTCGTAATTAGCATATATCATAAGGGTCATTCAGCTAAAATTTATAAAATTTACCTAGGTTTTAAAAAATTATACAAGTAAAAAAAAATTTTGATTAAAATCCACCTGGGTCATTTGACCCACCTGCTAACACCCTGCCTCCGCCACTAGTTATACCACAAATTCATTCTTTTAAATATCATACCAAATTTTTATTTTCTTTTTACAAAAAAAAAACAAAGATATTAATAATGAAAATACAAGAAAATAATATAAACAAATCACATAAAAATCGAAAAGACCCAAAATGAAAAAGACCAAAATTTTAACCGGACGAATAATGATAGATTTAAGAAAAAATATGAGCGGAATAAACACTTAGCTGCCACAAGTTAACAGAGAAAAAAACACCCTCAAACTTTGAAACAATGGCTTATACAGCTTTTGAAAAATCCACACAACAGCCGCTTAAGAAATCACCATCTCGAACCCGCATGTCCATCCAATATTCCAACATCACCTACAATAGTGATACGAGGAAGAGTTAGCAACGGACGATGCTGCATTCAGGGCCGGCCCTGAAGTTTTGGGAGCCTAAAACCATCTCAATCTAAAAAATATTTTTACGAGTTTAGGGGCCTAAATTTTTTTTTTTTTGCTTAAATCTATGTAATTTTTTTTCAAAAATTTTGAAGGTCTGTTGCAAATGTTTCACTAGGCATGGCTGAGGGCCGGCCTTTGTTGCATTGCACGTCACGTGTAATATAAAAGTAGCCATAGTTTTATTTTCTTGAAGTCAGATATATTGCACAGAACGAGATTTCCTTTTCAAAAGACATTACGAAAACATGTGTAAGCAGCGAAAGAGGATAACAGTTTTAAGTACCTATATCACTAAACCTGAAGAAAAAAAAACTCAAAACTCTATAAGAGTATAACCATATGCAGAAAAATATATTATGTGTTAAGATGAAAACCTTAATTGATAAGCATAGTGTGCACCGAAAGCACATAATTTGTTAGTTAATAACAAAAAATGTAGTGCTGTTGCTTGTAGACGAAGAAGATCGTGTAAAGTGTCCTGATTTTCTTTTCTGGTTGTTTCAAATGCAATGCACGAGTTTTATAATTTATGGCACGTGCATATCACTGGCACTGGCATTTATGGAGCTCATGGGTTTCATCCTAATAAGAGATGGTGACTATGTAAAAAACTCAAGAACTACGTTTGATCTTCAAACTTATCGAACCAATCCATTTCTCGGAACAACAAAAAAAGATTAATTGAACAAAAAACAAATTATCCTACATAAATCTAAAAAGAAATCAAATTTCAATATTATTCAGTAACTTATTTGTTTGTGAAAATAAACCGAAATCCATCGGATTTTTTTCTTGCTTCTCGAGCTTAATAACAGACGTAACAAACATGAGCCTTTTTATTGCAATTCTCACCTTTCAATATATCAGAGTTTTCTTATGTGATGACCCTGTTGTTAATGTCACATGGGATTCCAACAATATTAATCCTTATATATACAAAATAAGTTAATGAACTATGGAAGACTATGTGATATTATTAGCAATTAGTGTTATTTATTATGTAGGATAATTATATAATTTTGTAATTATTTACATAATAAAATATGTCTTTGATATGAACAATCTATGACGTTTATTATGATAGAAAGATCAAGCAATGGTGGCCAAAACACCAACAAATGGAGCAACGGTGGCTAGCACAGGCTCATTGTGCTGGAAATCAGTTCTCGCATCTCCATAAGCATCGTTCTGGTCGGGTCCCCCAACGAGTGCTCCAGTTAATACGTTAGGGTTTGGTGCAGGATTGTGATACCAATCGTTGAACCCTGCAGTGCACGTCACAGCAGTTCTGTTCTTTTTGATCGACACTATAGAGGCTCCTCTATGATGTGGTCTCTTAGGATACTCGGTCCCAAATCCAACCATGTAGCTCATGTTCTTCGGGTTTGATCCAAGTATGTAGTCTACCTATATAAATAGCATGTGTAAATTGTTAGGTATGTATGTAGTCTACCTATATAAATAGCATGTGTAAATGGTTAGGTATGAGTAAAAGGAATCTTATCATGATTTTTTTTTCTTGAAATTCATTAATTTCTACTTAAATATGATTAAATTATGATATAGAATGTTAAGTTCTTGTAATTTCAACTTAAAACTAATGGACGATTAGTGGATTTGTCCAAATTTCTTATATATTAGTAGTGTCTCATTGAAACTCCCGATGTTACCTGGGCACGAGCATGGTTACGAAGATCAGAAGCTTGAAGAGATCCACTGGGACATTTGATGGATGCGTTGGCGGCTTTAAGATACTTAGAATAGGCAGAGAGGACAAAGGAGGCGGTGGTGGTGTACTGGAGGTTGTTCCACGGCAAGAACCAAAGCAAACCTCCATGAGTTTTCTTGAAGTTATTGGAGCCCTTTTGAGCACAGTTACAAATAAACTGCTCGGCCATACTCTTGTAATCTTCCATCTTCGTGTTGATCTTTACTTTCCCTTCAAGTGCAAGCTGCATTTGCAAAAATGTAAGTTTTTTTTTGTTTCTTGACACACAAGTTAGAGGAAATAGACATATATAACCTACCTTGGCCATCAAGACTTGTGCACCCAAGAACTTATCATCCCATGCAAAAACAGTCCTGGAACCTCCTACGTTAGATGCTTCATTTAAATATTTGAGGTAAGTCTGGCTCTTAGTGGCACGGTGGAGCCAAGCCGCAGCCCATAATAGTTCGTCTTCGTAGCCGCTGCTCGCGTAGAAGCCACCTGCGGTCGTAATAGAGCTTTGGTAAACGCCAGGGTGGGCCTTAGCGAATTCAAATAGATCTTTTGCGTGACTAATGAGTTTTTTGGCATAGGCTGCCTTATATGGCGCAAAGGCTAGAGAAGCTGCAGCCATAGCTGCAGCTGTCTCGCCTGCTAGGTCAGCACCTGGATGCTGAGCATCAATTCGGTAAGAAGGACGTGGAGTTGTCATGTCCTCGGGTCTCATCCAGCACGCATGGTCCGAGTTGCCGTCTCCCACTTGTCCGTATAAAACATTAGGCTGTGGGTGGGCTTTGATGAGATAGTCAGTGGCCCATTTGAGAGCTGCAAGGATGTTTTTGTGCTCTTTATGAGCTTTAAGCTGCGATGCCATCTCTACACTGCTCCATGCTAGCATTGTCGTTGTGAACGCCAATGGGAATCCAAACTTCATGTTGTCTCCGGAGTCATAGTACCCTCCGGTGAGATCAACCTGTTTTTTATAATTAGCACATATGACATATTATACTTATTTTACTAAAAAGATGACTCTCATGTTGTTGAAAAAAGTAGTGAGCTTATTACATGGGCATCAGAACCGTCTCTAAGAGCAGAATCTCCTCTCCAGTTAACTCTTTGGTTCGATGGCAATTTTCCTGAGCGTTGAGCTTCGAAATACAAAAGAGTCTTTTTGAGAGCTTCTCCATAATGTCTAGAGACAGCTCCATGAGTCATCGACATTGATAATAACACAATGCAAAGAGTACTTGTCCATAAGCACTGTGAAAATCTGTTCAATTGAGACATTGTTTTCTAATTAATCTTTACACGATTTCAGGACTAAATGCGTAACTTTTACTTGTGTTGACATATCTATGCATGTGTGTGTATTCAATTATTTATAGAGAATCCATAAGATCGAATCCATGGCTAATTAAGGATCATTAATTATATTTTTTTCACTCAAAATACTAAGATTTTAGCCTGCAAAATATCAGATATCTTCATATTATTCAAAAAGATGTAGACACGGGTTGTGAAAATACTAAATAGATGTCATTAGGTATGTGCATATGTGTGAATTTTTGCCAACATATGTATGAGATTTTTATTCATAGACCCATATATATGCTCAGATAAAAACAAATTAAGATATCTTTAAGCTATTATTTCTTTTTCTAATTTTCTGTCTTATTTTGTCCATATTGTCACTGGGACTGCAGTGAAATCTTACATTTTTGTATAAGATTTTAATTTCGTTTTTTTTCCATTAACTTTAAACCCTTTTTTGTTACAGCAACTTTCAATTAACTTACATTAACTTTAATTTTTTTTTTTGACTTTTATTGATTCGTTTTTCTTTTTTTCTGTCAACTAGTATAAGTATTCTCTAATTATTTTTACTTAAAGTTGCACGCTACGTGAAATATAAATAAGTAGCCAAAGCTCTGCCCATAAGAAGATTTTCTTTTGATCAAAAAAAAAGAAGAAGATTTTCTTTTTAAACAGACATTACGAAAACCTGTGTAAGCAGCCAAAGAGGAATTAAATAAATAGAAACCTTAATTAGTAAGCTTAATATGGAGTAGACCTAAAGCTCATAATTTCTTAGTCAATAACCAAGAATGTATACTGTAAAAAAAGTATGCTGTTCCGTATATGAAGAAGAGTCGTGTCCTGATTTTCTTATCTGGTAGGTTTAAATGTAATCAGTAAGTGCGAATTTTATAATTGGCACGTGCAAACACTGTCAAATTCGTGAATAATAAGTTAACTACATAGTTGTCATAGAAATAGTAATACGTCACACTGGAACTCGCATTTTTGGAGTTCATGGGTTTCATCCTAACACTATTAATATTAAGTAAGATGTGGTGAGGAGTGAACAAAAAAAAAGTAAGATGTGGTGAGTATGTAAAAAACACTAATTGAACCAAAATCAAAGTATCTAAAAAGAAAATGAAACACAATAGAGCTCAAATCAGTTCGATATTTGTTTGTAACTTATGTTTGATCACTATCAACTGTGTATAGAGATATAAAGTTTATTAACTGTAAATTTCCATGATAAAAACTATATATATAACGTCGACAAAAAACCCCAAATATAAAGTTTACGTAGATAAAATCATATACAAGTATATTACTTATATCATCAAACAAATTACTTTCTTTGTACTTTGGTTTTATTCTTCAAAGACGTAGTTTACTAAATCAAAGTTTATACATGTTTTACACAAGAAAAAAGAAAAATCAAACCTTGTCTTGTCATAAAAGACAAATTTCCTTGTAATAGTGACAACGTTGCTACCCTGCTATTTCGTGTGGAGGCGACTTAAGCGATAAATGGATAACTGAGAGAGAGGTTCACAGCAAGCTAAGCTCATTAGTCAAAATTACTAAGTTAGAGTAGTTGACAGAAATTTTCCTAATACTAACTCATAAACTATAGGCAAAAGAAGATATATCTAAAAGCCTGCAAAATTATATAATCCGTCAAGAACTATGGAGACTTCTAATGTATATGTATATTACAAAAGTACAAGAATTTCTAAATGATTAATTAGAATAGTGTAAGTTTAGTCTTATATAGATGATTATTGCTCACCTAACCATTGTTGGGAAGACTAAAAACCACTTGTAGGAGACTTGGACCAACTTTTATCGATGATGGCTTTAGGTATAGTGGGTAAGAAAATTGCAAAGTGGTGAAGAAAAGGAAATACTCGAGGAGTGTACTTATAATCTATAGGCACTATTTAATACTGTCATTCTCTAACTTATACGACCTTGCTTGAACACAAGTCTTTCGTCTAACTTTATTCGGTGACGAATTTTGGTGGATGTGGTATCAATCGTATCACTGAATGAAGTTTCCATACATTAAAGTTGTTTGTTAATTAAAAAAACAAGCAATATTTTAAACATTGTTTTACGGATAATTAAACAAGGATAAACTAAAAAATCTAAAAATATATATTAATTGCTCTGATATTATGTAAAAATCTGCATTAATTAATTGTTGATTTTGTTATGTTCCTATCACCTGATATATTTGTACTATTTCAATTTTTTTGAAAATCTCTATATGAAATGATTTTCAGAATTTTTTTTTCTTTTTCCATTTTCTGTTATTTTGAAAGGCTGATATTTATAAGGTTATATTTATCTGGCAGATTCTACAGTTATTTTTCAAAGATAAATAAAAAATACTCCTTCCATTTTTATATTCAGTGTCATTTTAACTTTTAACTTTTGTTTTAGCATCATTTTATACTTTCAAGTCAAATATTAAACGTTTTCTAATTTTTATCTTTTTCAGTTTATTAATTAATAAATCAAACAAAATTATATATCTGATAGAGATAAAACAGAAAATTTAATAATTTTCTAAATTTGTATGTAAACCGAAATAGCTAATGTTGGTAGTCTTTTTTTTCCTCTCAGTGTGACAAAGTACAATGATAAATTTCAGTTTAAGCCTTTAATTAAATTAAAGAACAAATGTAATGATTGACTACATAACTAAAAAAGCCTAAGAATCGGATGCGAAGGTTCCTTTCGTGAACAACTCGATCACGCCTGGAGGAACAATCAAAGCAAGCAGAGGATTCCCCGTCGGCAGCGGCGGGACCTGAGCACGGCACAGAGGACACGTGGACCGTTTCTCCAGCCACGGGTCGATGCACTCGGCGTGGAAACAGTGGCTGCACGCCGTCAACCGCCTCATCTTCTCTCCCTCCGCCGCATCTTGGAGACAGATCGAGCAGTACGTCGAAGAATCCTCTTCCTCCGCCGTTCTCTTCCACCATCTCCCGCGGCGGCGAATGGTGAATGTACGGTAGCGACGCCACGGACGGCTTGCGAGGAAACACGCGAGTCTAAGGAAGAGACGGAGAGAGAAGACGACGACGGAGGCGATGATGACGGATTCGCCGATCAACCGAGTGAATCTAATCACAGTCTCGAGAAACATATCAGAGAAAATGGTGTGAAGATGTTGGCACAAGTAACAAAGCTCATGTCTGAAGGTGTCTATTTATAAAGGTTTATCTTGATGAAAAAAAAAAAAGGTTTATCTTGATGAAATGGACGGTCTAGATTTAAAGTTGTGGGGCTTATCTGAATTAACGGCGGCGATATAATATTTTAATTTTGTAGTTTCAAAGCACGTACAGAAAAAAATCGTCAATTTTGATCGAATGGTTCGTTAATTTGACTGATTATTAAATGTTTCAGAATGGTCACTATTCAATTGAATTCTCCAGTCTACGTTTTATTTTTTATAATGGAGAGAATTGAGCTTAGCTATTAGTTTAGTAACTAACAAAAGCTCGTTTAGAGTTTTTATAATAAATATAAAATCTGGTACAACTAACACGCTCAACTCATTTAACGTAGTCCATTTTCCTACCTCTTCTACATAAGTCAAATTAAGTAACAGAAGTAAAGTGTGTCGTTGTCTGCACAAAGCAAAAACCAACGTTTTTCATTTATTTAACGTTGGTGACTAGCGACAACAAACAGGCCAAGACTATTCAAATTAGGGCCCAGTCAATAAATACTAGAATTTATTTTTGTCTGCACAAGTAAATTCTGAACCAACAAAAAAAATAACAGAAAGATAAGATCTTGGATATTTTCTGACCATTAATTTAACATTAGTTTATGACATTCAACAAAAGAAATAACACAAGGTTTAGTGAGAAAACTACCTTGCACTAAAGATAGGTTCTGCATCAGGTCTAGACTGTGCTCTGCGTGTGTACTTCAGAAGCAAACCTTCCATGGAAAGTCTAGGAACTTGAAGATCCCTGCAACATCATTAAACACACAATCAACTCATAAATCCAAAAAGAAAAAAAAAACTCATAACCTGATCAAATCATTACCTCAAGTAAGGCTCCAAGTCTTTCCACTCCCATTTCGGTCTATGTTTAAACAGCACAGCGAACCGTTCAGCTGGAGTTGACGGCAGAGACCGCACGCTAAACGTGTAAACCCTCGTCTCAATCCCAATCTTCTCAGTTAAAACCTCACCTTCAAGCATCTCGAACTTCTCTTCCATCCCTTCCGGTATCTTCTTCTTCCACTCTTCCATAAAACTCTCTACCCTCATCTTCTCCTCTCTCAGCACCTGTCTAGCGAAGTGCAAACACACAAGCCTCGGTTCCAGCTTCCACTTGTTAGTACCTCCCTTCTTCACCTCAGAGCCAAACACGCGCAGACAGTGTCTCGCGAGTTCGCTAGGGAACTCATCAGCCACCAACGCACTCACAACCTCCTCCTCGTCAAGACCATCAAAAGACCAACCGTTCATCACACAGTTGTTAAGCAGCATCCTCAGAATCATGTCTAGGTAACTCTCGTCTACAACCCTCCAGTACCCATCAATCTCGATCGCAGAGAGACTCTCCAACCCCTTGCGTAACTCCTCATCGCTAGCTTGAATAATGTTAACCAAATCACTCCACGTGTACAGAGCTAGATTTTTATCATCATCATCCATCATCATGGGTTCTTCTACTTCACCAGGACCGAAAGGGTTTTCCAAGAGAAGGTTCTTGAGTTTGTCGAGTTTAGGAGAGACCTCGACGAGCTCCATGTTGCCAGGAGCAAGTTTGATGACGGATACTTTATTATCATGTGCATCATCTTGGATGAAACCAGGGGAGTTTGATGGAGGGATAAGGAACATGGAGTTAGAGTTACCAACAAACTTGATGGCATAAGTCTTGGACTTGGTGCAGAGAACAGCATCCTCATCAGGAAGTCCTCTCAATGTTACCCTGAAGATCAATACCAACAAATAGAATAGCTCTTAGTTCAGGGTTAGTATAATAGCATGTGCAAGTGGATTTGTTTGCACAAGTTCTTAATATAATAGCATCAGGAAGTCCTCTCAATGTTACCCTGAAGATCAATACCAACAAATGGAATAGCTCTTAGTTCAGGACCGTCTAATAGCACGTGCAAATGGATCGGTGGAACAGAGTCTCGATCTAAAGATAAAAATAAAATTCTAATTTTATAAAAATATATACATAATTTATGGTCTAATTTTTTTTAATATACTGCTAAATTTAGAGTTTATAATTTCAAAAAAGTATCACACATGTGTAGGTAGAATCATAGAACTATTGAATTTGAAAACTAATTCATTACATCTTTAAATATACCATTAATATTTTTTTTTGAACAGCGTCAAGAAATAATTTGAGTCACTCTTATCAACACAAGCGAAGAAGCATCTCATTGGATAATGTTAACCAAACAAGGCCCAAGGCGTTCAGATCTGACCTTCCATTGAAAACATCTGAGACGAGACTGTCATCAGCTTCGAGAAGAAGAAGATCCTCGTGAGGACCAAAGCACGGGTGATACGAAATCGGCACTGAAGATCCGATTCCCAGATTTATCAATGCTTGAGCTCCTCCTCCACTTTCTTCCATCACCACTGTAATCAAATCGGAAAAAAAAACTTCGTGAAATCGAATCCACCAGAGAGTTTCAATTGAATAAAGATGCTAGATCCATGGGAATCGAACCTGATGATGCCTGGATCAAGGTTTAGGATGAGAGACGGAACATTTTTTCGCTAGAGTTCTCCCGCCCAAGCTCAACACCTTCGCGCCTTTGTAGTAGGTTTTGATTCTCTTTCCGCTTAACATATTTCGAGGCCCAATTCATTAAAGGCCCAGACTAGGAAAAGACACAGCCTACAAAACGGCAGTCACTCTATCGTCTTTTTAAACAAACGGCACAGTAAAACGTATCTTCGCAAATTCGTTCGTCAAATGAAATGTGCGCCCAATGACAAAGCACTGTGACAGAAGAGAGAGGTAGTAGTGCTAAAGGCCCAAGGGAATAATCATAGGCCACGTGGCTAACCCAAGAAGAAACAGACGAACAAGCGTGTGTGTAACGACGACGTATCGTATCACCTAACAATTGTCGGCTTCTACCATCCACGAGCCCAATCTTTTTTGTGTTCGCCGTCACATGCTTGTCTTTACCTTTCTTTATAAAATGTATATACGCTGGAATCAATTAATTTTTTTCTGTTATTCTCAATCAGACAATCACCACTAAGAATTATTTCATGATTGGTTTTTAAAAAGTTGAAAGAGAGTGGAGTTTTTTCAAACTGTTTTCATGTTTATGTGGATTGCATTCATACCGTATCTCTGCATTCACGATCATATATAACTTTTATGTGGAATTATATTTCTAATACCAACGAATATAAAGACTTGATAATTTCACAATTAGACAGACAATAATAGTAACCATATACGTACAAATTAAATTATAAAGAATATAAAGAAACTTCATTTTTTGTAGTTTTCCATGGAACTTTCGATGCATTGTTCATGATATATATCGTTGACATACGACGATATAAAGAGGACGTTTAGTTTAAAGTTTAAACAATAGTTTTGGTTAAGTTTACAAGGTAATCATTACATATGCCACATTTGTGGCGAAGTGATGTCTGTTTTGACAATGATAAGATAGCAAAATGTCAACGACATAAAGAATCATGAAAACTATGAAAAAAAATGTTCATCTTCCCACTACAAGCAACCCAACAAGCACACCCATAAATAAACTACAGTGACGTTAATTAAAAATAAAAATGGATGAGATCTCTCTTTAACCATAAATATTAATCATCATCAACATTGCAACCAAACGACATTGGTTTACATCTACACTTAAACCAAACGGTAACGTGTCAAAAGCCTTTATTACCTGAAAATTGTATTTTCTTCTTTTTTCTGAAAGTTTTCATTTACTGCCGGCGATTCTCTCTCTCTCTCTAAAAGAGAAGCTTCAGACAACAGTACCTCTCTCTTTTTAACTCACTAGATCTTCTTCTTCTCTGTCGTAAAGTTTTCTACTTTTTTTTTCCCGATGAGGTGTAAGAGACACATAGTTGATTTCAGCAGCAATATCGGCGTCTGCGCTTCTTGTCTCCGTGAACGTCTCTTCTCCCTCGCCGCCTCGACCGCCGCGTCTGAAGATAACGATCACTCCAGGATCTCTCCTCTTCCTCGTCCTCTGGTCTTTCCTCGCTCTGTTTCTCCTTACGTCTCCGCTAGAAAATCCGACGCCGGAAGAGGAAGAGACAACAACTCTTTAGCTTCTTCTCATAACAGATTCTTCCCTACGCCGCAAGTGGTAGGAACATCGTCGTCGTCGGAGAAAGTCTTCGACTCCGGTAGATCTTATAAGAAGAAACAGAGCAGGCTATCTCGGTTCTCCAGCTTGTTCAGGACAAGATCTGACGATTCCTACGACACGTCAACGTCTTCGTCACGTGCCTGGCTCTCGAAGGTTTTCTCCGTCCGATCAAAAAAGCCTTCACCTAACAACACATGCTACATCGAGGATTTGATCGCCTCTGAGTCGAGACCGAGACAGAGATACTGCAGAGGAATGTCACCGGCGGGAGATACATCAACCACGGTGGATTACGACCTCGATGAAACTCCCGAGAGAGTGAAAAGAACCCCGGCGGCGGCGATGGGAACTCCGGGAAGAAGAAAGACGACGGCGACGATCGGTGCAGGGATGGGTTTCTGCCTGAGTCCGCTAGTGAGAGCGAAACCTAACTCTTCTTCTAGCTGGAGAGGGAAGCTTCCGCCGGAATTTGGATACGCCGGTGAGCTCAAGTCTCCGGCGAGGCCTCACATTTCGACGGCGGCGTCTTTTTGCGCGAACCGGTCTAAGAAGCTTGTCGATTTAGGACGGGTTGATCCCCGCCGTTGATGTTTTTTTTTGTGTTCGGTCGTTATCAGACCGTTCTATACGTAATTACTTAAATACCCTTCACAAGATTCATATGATAGTTTTATTATAGTGGCTTTACTATACCAACAGATAAAAGAGTGGAAGTTTTTCTTTTTATTTTAATGCAACTATGTAAGTCTCACTGTATATTAAAATAGATTCTACTTCGGAGATTAGAAGAAAAAATCTAAGTGATAGATTTTAGAAGAAAAAGAAGAATAGACCTATGACTAGTTCATGTCTAAATTATAGTCAAATATTACAATTTTTTTTTGAAATATTCAAATCAAGAACCAATGTGCTTTGAATAAATTTTCATTCTATATTATAATAACACTATGAAAGTCTTATTATATAGTATTTTATGAATGAAGTATAGTATTTTTTTGAATGAACTATGAAAGTCTCATTGTATAATGTACTTGTTATTTTATCTAGGAGATTAGAAGAAAAAATTCAAGTGATAGATTTTAGAAGAAGAAGAAACCTATGACTATTTCATGTCAGAATTATCAAATATTGCAATTTCTTAAAAAAGGTTTTCAAATTAAGAATCAATGTGTTTTGTGAGTAAATAATAAATGTGACACATACCCTTGTGTTTCCCTTGATCTAGAAAACAGAGTCTGACTTTTTAAAAGAGTTTCTCACTTCTCCTAGACATGGAAAAGTCAAAGTTAACCATTAAGAAATCCAATTTACTAGTCTCACTAGACAGCATCAAATTTAAAAAAAGAAACCTAGAAGAAAAGGGCATGTAGATCCAATATCATAGGTCTCAATTTCGCCTAAAGTTGAAGACTTTTTGTAAGATCCAAGTACCCATCTAAGAGAGTTTCAAAGGTTATAAAGAGTAAAGATTATGTATGAGTTTAATAAAAATATACGATGTGGGTCCAAATTCGTTTTAAATTCGAGGGGTCCAGTCCATAGCCGTGAATGAATAATATTGTAAAGAACTTGCACTATACATTTTTCGCCATCTTACACCATCAACGGTCATAAAAGGGAAGGTTGGCATTTAATGAGTGAGTTTTGAGGGGGAGAAATAGTGTTATATCGTGGCTCTACCATCTCCACTCTCACCTACATCTTCATTGATTTCAAGTTACTCCTACTGTTTTTTTTTTGAGGGGGTCTCTCTTTAATTATGACCATTATTGCGAATTATGTACATTTGATAGTTGGAAAATTCAAATAAGTACATAATTGTCATTTATATTTTTTAGTTATTAGTTGGCACTATAAATGGGCAACATGCTAGATATACTATATATTAATTGTGAAGTTGTCATTAGATAAACAAGCTAAACAAATTAAACTTTCAGATACTTAGTTATACATAATTCATAAATACATAATTACTCACAGTCTCAGGTGCAATAAAGAAAAACAATCCGGCGATTATTCTTTATTTTCCCACCTAATTAATTTAAGCAAAAAAAAAATTATTTATTTTTTTCTTCAAAATTATGCGGTAGAATAAGTGACAATAACATTGAAAATTGTTGAATGAACATACTTTCTCTTTTTCTAAAAAAAATACATTTTGTGTGTGTGTATGCATGTTAGAAAAAATATTTAATATATAATAACCCTATGTGATTACTATTTCCAATAATTTTTAGTTAATAGTAATTTCATAAATATAATTTAAGTATGATTTACTATTATTGTTTCAAAGAAAAGTCATAGACAACATTAAAATGTATTTTTTAGAAACATTTTTTTTGTTGCAAAAACATTTACAATATAAGCGGTGTTTAAAGAAAATATTTTGTTGTAAAATAATTGATTTTTTGACTATTCTAATAAAATTTGATATCATTTCAAATTTGTTACCAACTATAAATACTTCATTTTTTATTAGTTGAGCTATTCTTATTTGATGATACCTTTATATAATCAAAATAAATTCTATAAAGTCTGTATTTTTTAATCTATCTGTAAGAACTTTAAACACCACGTATATTGAAGTCTGTATATTGAAATGGAGAAAGTACCATTTAAAAACAGGAGTATACTCTTACATTGTTTGATAAAATAACCATTTTTCTAAATAACTCTGTGGTTATACTATAAGATGTTTTGATTGGATGTACAAGAATTAAGAAACTTACTTTTTAGATAACAATAGTTTTAAATAATATAAAATAAATATATATTAATCACCCACATATAATATAGTAAATTGTTATTGGTTAATCAATTTTCAATAAAGCTAAAATACCTTAAAAATATCAAAACATATTATATTTTGGAACATCAAAACTTCTCTTAAACATTTTATATCGTGGAACGGGGGAGAGCACTATTTTTCTCAAGGTTATGGAACAAGGGGAATACCTGGGAACAGTGAGTCTTTGAATTTAATTAGCTCATTAAAGCAGTCTGACCAAGAGACATGTGTTCGAACTTAATTTTTTTTTTTCCGTCAAAGTTGATTCATTTCATTCATTGCCATAAGGCAAAACATACAAGATTGAAATCTTAAAATCGGCGGACACACCTTACCATCCCCGGAAACATTGCCCATAACAGGGAGACACAAAACCAAACAACGGGTGACACTTACAACAAACTACAGAATCACTAGAGGTCTCTATACTTCTCCATCCAAACCTTAAACACACCTTGACAAGAGAGATCGATAACAGTCCATCTAAGCTTAGAACAGCCGGAACTCTTGCCGAAACCACACAGGAGAAACCAAACAAGAGCAATGAAGCGATGCAGTAGCCGAAACAACGAAACCAGAAATGACAAACCTGAACCTCCAGTTCACGGTAACGAGCCAGACCCATAAGAGTAACACCAGACAGTGACCAGAGAAGAACAATACCCGGGACCACGCCCCTTCCTCAAACGAACCAGAAGACACCCTTATTCAAAGGCCGCGAGAAAGACTCCTTCCAAGAGTGGGACAAGCAACCTAAAACTTCTCAGAGATGATAGAAAAGATCTACTCACAACACACCACCACGCCACCATCACGCATCGCTTACACCGTTGCCATCCAAAGATAAGAGAGACGAACACTAAAACCCAGCCAAGGACGCCTCAAAATTGGCAATACAGAAGCCAACCCAACTGACTAAGACGAGAGAAGAGTAAAGACCAAAGAGATCCCAAACACTGAAGCTAGTTGATGGATAAGGTCTCCGGGAGACGAGATCTGAACGGAAGCTAAAGCAAAAAATCAGAGAAGAAGACGAAATCAGGAGAACTACTCCGTAGATCCACCAGATCCAGCATCTTCTTCATCACAATAAAAGATCTGATAGCTTTGACCGGAGAACTCACCGGTAAACCTCTTCCACCGCAACCACTCAACTACCCAAACGAAATCTCAGACAAACACTATGAAAACAACAACAAATTAAAGCTAACGGAAAGACAAAGGCCGACGTCGTGGCTGTGAGAGCCCACGCACGTCGACCTTAACGAGATCTCAAGAAAAGGACTGAGTTTTTAGAGAGATGATAGAGCTTTTTTTTACTATGTCTGCGCTCTGTGTTCGAACTTAATTCTCTGTTTCTTTATGGGCATACAAAAAGAAAATAAAATATTCTATGCTTCTTTCTCTACTCACCTGTCCTCTTCACATGGAAGGAAGAAACGAGATGAATGTGTTTACTTTATATAGCTCACAGTTATATAATTCAATTCATAGACATACAAATTCACAGTACTGAAGCAGAGCATTCGAAAATCCAAAGACCTGAAAAGTTAATAGTTCGGAACAAACCATAAACTGAACACAAAGTCAGTTTTAAAACAATCTGATTGACAAAGGCAGGGCAAAAACTTTACAGACGGAAGATAATAGCGGACAGGATCATGCTAGAAGGCTCGATAACTTTTTGTTGTTGTTCTTTATAAGTTTTGTTTGTTGCCAGATCTAACAAGAGCATCCTCCTGATTGCTGCTGAGCCAAAGATGCATTTGCATTGGAGGACTTGAGATTGACATCAACCATGTCCTCTTGCTTGGTCGAAGACAGTGTTTCCATACCGGGCAAAGCTGCTGCTATCTTACGGAAAAGAGCCTAGCAATAAATACAAAGAAAATTCACAAAAAAGGACGATTATAATTGTTTAGAGAGTATCAAAGAGCGATCCGTATGAATGAAGATGATGCATAATTAGTCTTTACTAATCAGCAAAATAGTATTAAAGCCTAGTTTAATTACCTAATGATGGGACTACACAAGGTTAGGACTAAAAGGAATATAGCAGGTTTTTTTGTTGTTGTTGTTGTTGTCCAACGAATACTTTGAAAAAAAATTGTGAAGAGAAGATATTTGTTACCTTTATGTTGAAGCCTGCTTTGGCACTGGTTTCGATAAACATTACATTAAGCTCGCGAGCCTTAGCTTCTGCTTCCTCTATTGACACTTGCCTGAGATAACGAGCAATTTATTAGCAAGGCCCCAGCGGCAGTAACAAATACTACTAAACACAGTTAGGTGTACATGAATAGATGGTAGAGATCATTATTACCTTTTGTCCACAAGGTCGGTTTTATTTCCAACAAGGACAACTATGACATCACTACCACGCTCGGTCCTAACCTCATCGATCCACTTAGTAGTGTTTAGGAAGGATTGCCTGCCTATATGTCAAGGGAAAACAAAATAATCACAACGCAAGAACTTTGGTGAATCAAGACGAACGCATTTGCACATAAGATTACTTAATATCACAGCTGCAACATATCAAGTATGCATGTGCTTGAGAAGTTTAAAAAGAGCGAAAGTAGTACACATACTTGCAACATCATAGACAATAACCGCAACAGAAGAATCCCTAATATAGCTTGGAATAAGACTTCTGAATCTCTCTTGCCCAGCTGTATCCCTGTCATAATGTTTCATCTCTCAATGACAATTACCAAACTATGATCCGCTATTTTATTCTTCAGTGTTCAAAAATTGATGAGATTTTTAGTTCTTACCACAGCTGCAGTCTGACAGTTCGGTCTTCAAGGTACATTGTCTTTGATAGAAAATCAATACCAATTGTGGCCTGGAGATTACAAAAAGCAACAGCATAGCCAAAAGAACTACTGAGAAAAGGAAGAACATTTGTGTATGATGATGATCATTTACTATCAAAAGCTTAAACGTCATTTCTATAAATCAAGATCAGATGCTTTTCTCGTTCATTAACTGAGAAGAACTACTTCATTTAGATGAACTACTTCCACGGTAATGGCCTGATTATTATCAACCAACATAAACTACTGAGAAAAGGAAGAACACTGCATATCATGATGGTCCCTTACTACTAAAAGCTTAAACATTATTATCATATTTTACAAATCAAGATCAGAAACAAGGTAAAACTACTGAGAAAAGGAAAGAACATTGTGTATAATGATGATACATTCACTTACTATTCAAAGCTTAAACGTAATGTATCATATCTACAAATCAAGATCAGATGCTTTTATCGTTTATTCACTGAGAACTACTTCAATAAGTAAACAAAGACAACAAGATCTGTGTGAGTTAGTCAAGTTTCTTTAACGTTGCTATGATCTTCTACGGCTAGTGAGTTCTCTAGTATGAACAACAACAAAGCCAAGATCACGAACGACGACGAGAGGTTAAAGATGATCATTCTACTTAAAACGTTACGTCCTATACATAACATACCATCAACAAACCAGATCACACATAGCTTATACGGAATCTAACGCGAGATCAGGAAAACGAATCGAACATGAATCGAGCAGATCGGAAGAAGTCGGAGTACCTGGTAAGTGTTGTCGAATTTGTCGTACATGAATCGAGTGATGATGCTCGTCTTTCCGACGGATTGATCTCCCAGAAACACCAGCTTATACTTGGCGAGTGCCGAGACTGGAGCCATGGATCCGAGATCTCGCGGAGAAAGTAGTTCTGGATGAATTGCAATAGTGACTGTATTACTGTGCCTAAAGCTGATCTTGATGTTTGTTTTGTTTATTAGAGGGAAAAGAAGAAGACCAATGGGTCGTGTATGTAAAATTAGAAACTATTGGGGGTAATTTTACAAATATTTAGTAAGTTAGACGCAGATCACTAAATTCAATACGTTATGGGCTTTATAACAAGGCCCACGTTTTAGCTTGAGCTGGGCTTAAAACTAGCGGACACGTGATAAGAACGTGTCATCTCGTCTCGAGCTTTCGTGCGTCTCACCAAAATCCCTAAATCTCAGAGCTCGACGGAAATGGCACTGAGAAACGCAATCCTTCGTCACCTGAGAGTTCCCGTGCAGAACCTAACAGTGACGGGATCGAATCAGTCTCAAATCGGATTCCTTGGCTCGATCCGTGATTTCTCTTCCCACGATGATCATCTCAGCAAGCAAGATGTCGTCGATAGAGTCCTCGATGTTGTCAAGAGCTTCCCTAAAGTCGATCCCGCTAAGGTCAGTTTCGATCTTCGTTATAAATTACTAGGATTCCGACCAGACTTCTAGTTTATAGGATCAAATCGTAAGTTCCTGTCTTTTTTTCCAGCATTATTGTAATGAAATCAGTTATGTCTTAATGGATATAATCTGTTTTAGCTTTTGGTTGACAAATGAATCTCACAGGTGACACCGGATGTTCATTTCCAAAAGGATTTGGGGTTAGATAGTTTGGACACGGTGGAGATAGTGATGGCTATTGAAGAGGAGTTCAAGCTTGAGATCCCTGACAAAGAAGCTGACAAGATCGACTCTTGCCCTCTTGCCATTGAATACGTTTTCAATCATCCTATGTCTAGCTAAACAAACACACTGTGTGCTCTCTCTCTTTTTTTTTTGTATGAGGTGTTATCAAGTTCTTTCCTGAACATGGGACATTCCAAATAAATTCAGTTCTGGTTTGTGAGGCATGCTTGACTCTTTGAACAGTTTCAATTTCCTTTAAGAAACCTTCTTCTGGCTTTTGATTATTTTGTAATTCGACACTTTTTTTTGGAGTAATTACAATCTGTCTTCTATTCAACCAAATGGGTTTTCGTCATTTTTAAATCAGAGTTTAGATCCAATGTTTTTATCCCACAGAGATTCAAATGGTAACTACATCAATAACTCTGATCAAATCTAGTCTTTCCACTCTTGATTTTGTTAAGATTTATGGTTTTATGAATTGAGTTATAGAACTAAAATGGAACTGAATCAGGTTAGATTAGTTTTCTTATATATTTTAAAAACTTAAATAACTTTTTATTTTTAAACTTGTTCACATACAAATTTTTGGGAGAGTATTTTTCCTCAGAAGAAAAGTTATAGAAAAATATGAGCATTTTTGTTGTCAAATATCAATAACTGCTAACCATAAGGGTGGTCTTTTACTACTACATATCCAGTAATTTGCAGTTACTAGTAAGGCCCATTTAGTTTATGAAGAAGCCCATATTGGTCAAAGAAAAAAAGCCCATGATAAAGCTTAAACCCCTTCTGCCTCCTCAGGTAGGTAGTAGTAGTACACAGGAGAGATAAGGAAGGAGAAAACAAGAAGTAAGAAGAGGGGAGGAGGAAGTTGAGAAAATGGCGAATCTCAACTCGGCAATTGACTCAGTATTCTGGGACCAGAACCTCTCTTCACCACAAACCCTCGAAGGCACAGCTCGCTCTGTTCCCGGGGAGCCATTTCCCGTTGACGGTGCACGAGCCAGTCGCTCTCACCGTATTCAGCAGCTCTCTCTTCTCCGCGAAGGCTTCCCTCTTGGAGTCATCCCTGCTTTTGCTCCTTCTTCCGACAAGAGACTCGGCTCCTTCTCTCTCAACTCTCTCTTGCTCTGTCCTTCCTCTAACAATTGGTAACAACAATCTTCAACACCACTTCTCCTGCTGTTTTAGTGATAGAAACAATCAGTTTTTTTCTTTGGTGTTCTGATTGAGTGAAATGCTTAAAGGTTTAGACTTTGAATACAAAAACAGCAGCAAAGGTTGTCTTTTTCTCAGTGTTGTTGTTATCGTTGGAGAAGATTAAACATAAGACTAGTTCTGTCTTTGTGTGTGTTGAGTGAGTAATGCGTAAAGGTTTTGACTTTGAATACAAAGAACATCAAAAGAGGCGGTCTTTTTTTTTCTCAGTGTCGTTGATGAGACATAAAACTACTTCTGTTTGTTTGTTTTTTTCACTTACCATTCTGTATCTTTAACTCCTCTCCTGCTGTTTTAGTGAGAACAATCAGTTTCGTCTTTGGTGTTTTGAGTGAGTAATGCTTAAAGGTTTAGACCTTGAATACAAAAACAGCAGCAAAGGTTGTCTTTTTCTCAGTGAGTCAGTGTTGTTGATGAGACATAAAACTAGTTCTGTTTGTTTTTTTTTTTCACTTACATTATGCATCTTTAACTCCTCTCCTGCTGTTTTAGTGAGAACAATCAGTTTTGTCTTTGGGGTGTTGAGCGAGTAATACTTAAAGGTTTAGACTTTGAATACAAAAAAACAGCAAAAGAGGCTGTCTTTTTTTTCTCAGTGTTGTTGATGAGACATAAAACTACTTCTGTTTGTTTGTTTTTTCACTTACATTCTGTATCTTTAACTCCTCTCCTGCTGTTTTAGTGAGAACAATCAGTTTTGTCTTTGGGGTTTTGAGTGAGTAATGCTTAAAGGTTTAGACTTTGAATACAAAAACAGCAGCAAAGGTTGTCTTTTTGTCAGTGAGTCAGTGTTGTTGATGAGACGTAAAACTAGTTCTGTTTTTTTTTTTTTCACTCACATTATGTATCTTTAACTCCTCTCCTGCTGTTTTAGTGAGAACAATCAGTTTTGTCTTTGGGGTGTTGAGCGAGTAATACTTAAAGGTTTAGACTTTTAATACAAAAAAACAGCAAAAGAGGCTGTCTTTTTTTTTTTCTCAGTGTTGTTGATGAGACATAAAACTAGTTCTGTTTGTTTTTATTTTCCACTTACATTCTGTATCTTTAACTCCTCTCCTGCTGTTTTAGTGAGAACAATCAGTTTCGTCTTTGGTGTTTTGAGTGAGTAAAAGCTTAAAGGTTTAGACTTTGAACACAAAAAAAAACAGCAAAAGAGACTGTCTTTGTTTCTCAGTGTTTGTTGAGACAAGACATGTGACTAGTTTCTGTATGGATTGTTGAAGGTGGGCAGGATTGGTTGGGCAGTTCAAGCCAAAGAAGCTCTTTACTGATATCAAAGCAAGAATCAGCAAGGCAGAGGAGTGGGATCTCCAGCTTTTCAAAGACACAACAAAACACATTGTAGACAAATCTCTTTACTCAGTTGGTCTATGGACTCAGATCGCACTAGGCTCTTCTTCCTCTCTCTTGCTCAGCGCTGAACGTCTTGGCGATAAAAACGGGACCAGAAAGAAGCTGATGTTTGTTCATCCGGTACGCATATCTATTCCAGGCCTAGATTGTAATGTTATAAGCACTTATGTTTTGTTTTTTTGTTTGAGCAGCTTGAGAAACATGATCTCACTGTGGAAGCAGCTTGGCCAGACTTGTTTCTGGACCATAAAGGACGCTTCTGGGATGTTCCCGAGTCGTTAAACTTTGATGTCTCGTCTCTTGCTCCAGAGACCACCGGGCTTCACTACCGTTTTGGAGTACACAAAAGCAAAGGTGACCCTCAGCATTTGAATGCTACTGCTGAGAGTAGTGGCGATGATGCTCCTGCTTCTTTGATGCCTGGTTTATGCGCCAAGGCTGCGGTTTCATACAAGGCTAAGAGAGACTTGGGGAGGCCGAAAGAGAAAGAAGAAGATGAAGATGATGATTCACCTGTTTTCCTTCCTTACGATTTACGCCTAAAGGAGCCTCATGCAGCTGTGTCAGGGATAGTAGGTAGCAGCTTGGCAGCTTGGATTACAGGCAGAGACATGAAGAAGAGGAGTCCGATAAGCGCAGATGCGTTTGGTTCCGCTTGTTACACGTTCCAGAGAGGACGGTTTAGTAAGCTGTATGGTGACCTGACGAGAGTAGATGCTCGTGTGGACGTTTCCTCAGCTTCTGCTCTAGCTAAAAGAATCTTCCATGCAATCAGAAGATCTTCAGGGAGTAACGAAACAGTTGAAGACGCATCATCAGCAGGTTCTCCCAGGCTCAACCTGATATTCCAGCAACAGGTACTAACTAGCTTCTTGTTCCAAAGATTCAAAGTTAATAAGCAACGCTCATTAACTGTTCTGTTAACACCTTTTGCAGGTTGCAGGACCAATCGTTTTCAAAGTGGACTCACAGTTTCAGATGGGTGCAGGGAAGCACGGTGCACAAATGGAAGATCTGATTTACAGTTTGAACTACTCGTTGAGGCTTCTCGAGTCTGGGAAAGTGGTGGCTTGGTATTCACCAAAGAGGAAAGAAGGGATGGTCGAGCTTCGAGTTTTTGAGTTTTAAAATCTTTAGTTTCTTTGTATCAGAAGATTTAACCAAAGTTGAAAGATCTTTTGTTTATGATTTGTCTGAAAACGATCTCAAATGTTATAAATGATTGAAACATTGTCACAAAACAAGATTGAGAGTTGCAGCAAAACAACTAAAATCTTCCCAAGAAGAAACATTGGATGTATCTCTCCTCTTCTCTTCGGACAAGAGCGAACTCTACTCCACGAGGGCCAACAGGTCGCTCTCTTTACAAAAGCAATGCCTAGCACCGGTTCCCAAATCGACCTGAACAATAAACTCAGAGATGTTGCGCTGTCAATTCATTGCTCATTTCACTGTGAAGAAGGCAAAACATAACTAACTAACCTCATATGCGCTCACGTCAGAGAACAGAACCTGTGGAAAAGGCAAAGCCGAAACAAATGAAGAACATTCACAGTAGTTTACAGTACATGATGGTTATGATAAAGAACCGAACCTTCTTTCCAGGTCCAACTTGTTGTCCAACCTCAGAACCAACAGAGACAACCTACAAAATGATTAAAAGCTATAAACAGAGATTTTTTGAAGTCATATATGTTAATTAACATAATAACAAGGGAGCAATGATGCCTTTACCTCTCCGGTTAGGTACCTCTCAAACTTAACAGCTGCTTTAGGCAACAACACTCCACCTGAGGTTGTCTGCATTCACAACAAAGTAACAACATAATCTGTGATTGTTGGCAATTGAATTTGCGATAACATAGCTAATCAACTACACTAATCAGATCATAAAGAAGATAGAACCTGAGCAAGCTCTTCAAGACGAACAAGAACCCTGTCTGCTTGAGGAACAACCTGCAAAAATTATCAAAAACGAAATGAATAAACTTTTCTCTGATTAAATTAAAACTGAAAAAAAAGACAGTACCTTTGTCGGTTCCCATTTAGTTGAAATCGCTTTGACTCTGAGACAACCTCTTCGGCTTCCTGGAGAGCAACATGAGGACACAAATCATCAGACGGAACAAAAGCATTAAAAGGTTGAAGCTTTTCATAAGTTTCAGATTTGTGTTCAGTACCGAGAAGGTTATGGTTAGCTAGAGCAGGAGTGTTGGTTTTAACCGGAAAAGCGAAGAAAGGTTTCGGTAGAGAGACGAAAGTGGAAGAAGCCATTGCTAGATAAGGTTTTGTGTTTTTGCAGAAGCAAGCAGGTCTTCTTCTTCCTCTGTGTTTTGACTACGGCTTTAGAGGTTTCTCGTTGGTTCTTATGTTTTTTAATTGGGCCAATGTTACGGCCCGTTAGTTGTTTTAAACTTTTCCATTTGAGCTCAGCTAGTAAGCACCATTCGAGAAAGATCTCATAATTTTTTTTTACACTAATATTTATTGTTTTATCACAAACTATTTTGAAAACTATTACACAAACAATGATATACTCACTGTTATAAAAATCCGTATAGACTTCGCCTAAACATCAGAAAATCAGACTTAAAAAAAATAATTTTTAAATGATTTTTAGCTTTAGACGCATGTCTAATCAATAATCCTACATAAATTAACACTTAGTAAATTTTTAACATCTTATTATATAATTTCATTCTTCACTCTTCAGGTAATTAATATGATCACGACATATATCAATAAAAAATATAAGATTGAGATATGTGTCAAATAATGATATAAATATTTTTTATTTAGAATTCAAAGGAGATTTAGAAAACAAAAATTATCATTACAAAAATATTTTTTTACGGTTTCGTTTTAGGAATTTTCTAATTTTTTTTTATCCTGTTACGTTTAGGATTACTCTTGTTCATCAAGCAACTCGTTCAATATAATAAAGCAACACCTCTTTAACATCCGCATAAAAGGAAGAAGAAAAAAACTTCAAGCATCTCTTTAGTTCTTTTATTTAGAAGTAAGTGTTTCAATATATGATATCTAGGTTGCACGGAAGAATGATTTCAATTATTAAAGTTTGTAGGTTTCTCATGATACCAACATTCGAACATCTATGAGATATCGTGCCGTATAGCTATGAGATCGTGCCGTCAAGGCCGACCCTGAAATTTTGGGGGCTGTAGACGAGTCAAGAAGGAATTCAATAATTTGGGGGCTGAATTTTTTTTTTTATAAATTTGGGGGCTTATACCCATGTAATTTTTTTCCGAAAATTTCGGGGACCTGAGACGAATGTTTCATTAGGCTTGGCTCAGGGCCGGCAGGCTTCTCTTGATATACGCTGATGAGTTCTTTTTTCTTCTTCCTTATGTTTTGTCAGAAACAGTATAAACGCTAAAGGAGTGTATTACAAGGAATGTGGAATATGAATATTCCCTCAGAGCTCCTGCAAGAGATACTGTCCCGCCTCAGTTTAAAATCCAACATACAAGCCTCCGCCGTCTGCAAGACATGGTGTGAAGCAGCTGTTTCTGTCAGGAAGTTACAGCCTCACCCTTGGGCTTTTTGTCCACTAAGAGTACCAGAAGATGGAAACTACCTTCTTTTTGATCCATCACGGTCTCAAACATATAAGCTAAATTTCCCAGGGTTAAAGGACTATGTATTCTCTTATTCTAAGGATGGTTGGTTACTCGTGGTAACAAAGGCCCCTTCGTATTTGATATTCTTATTTAACCCATTTACCCGGGATCACATTTACTTACCCAAGTTGTCACCTAGAGCAGGCTGTTTCTTAGCCTTCTCGGCCGCTCCTACATCATCAACTAGTTGTTTGGTAATCTCGTTTAACTACGATAGTATCCCCTCATACATTATGATCGACACTTGGCGGCCTGGTGAAACCGTATGGACCACCCATATAATTAAGAACAAGTTACCCGGTCGACGTACGTGGAACAACTGTGTCTTCTCGGACGGTATGTTCTATTGTCTCAGCACCTGCGGGTACCTCGGGGTTTTCGACCCCACCAGAGAAACCTGGAAGATTCTACCGGTGAAACTCGCCTTTGGTCAGGTGGATCTCACTAGGAGAATGCTGATGACGGAGCACGAAGGAGACGTCTTCGTTGTGTGTACTAGTTGCTACAAGAAGTCGTCGGTGTTTAGACTAAACCGTAAAGGCGAGGCGTGGGAAGAGAAGAGAGAGCTCGGTGGCTTGACAATATTTGGGAGTCGTCTTGCCTCTCTTACAAGAGCTAGTAGTCTCTCCTCGAAGGAGAGGAATAAATTGTACCAGTCACGTAAAGGGGACCTTGGCGAGTACTTTACCATTGATGATGAAGAAATTGGCACTTTCCCCAGTTCGAGCAACTTTTATCCTAACTACGTTTCTTGGGTGTTTCCTCCTCACAACAACATTAATCTGTGACTTCATTCTTTATGTTTTGTTTTATGAATTTATGCTTTTAAAAAGTTGCTATGAATTTATGCTTTTTACATCTAATGATTATAGTTATTTTGAAGCATCTATGTAAATTTTTTCTTACCAATCTGCATAATTATATACTTATTTTTCTGAGACTCAAAGTTCAAACTTGCTAGGTAAAGAAAAACTAGGTCATGATGGAACAGTAAAGAAAAACTACATGTGTAGAATACATGATTAAACATAGTCTTAAAATCAAAAGCCTCAAGTAACAAAAATCTATGTCAAGTCAGGATCCTCCGAAGCTGCCAAATCCAAGAGTACATGATACCAACGGCACAGTATGTTGAGATCAACATCAGAGGCATAAATGCATATCTATCACCTAGAAAATAAGGATGCAAGAACTGAGACACTATCTCTACTAGAACCAAACCCATCAGATAGATCTTCTCAACACATCCAATCTCGAACTTGCTCTTAATTTCACCACTTTCCTTCTTCTCCTTCTTCTTCAACGCCTTCTCGTTTGTGTATAGAGCCGCAAAGCCTAGCCACATTACCACGGAGTGCAACAACAGCAACAGAACCTTGATTGGATACTCTTGCCGCTCATATAAGAGCGGAAAGAGCGAATAGCAAGAAACTGCAGGAAATTGTAGAGATCATCAGTACATGGAAACAAGTGGTGGTTAGATAACAAAAATGTTTATTATTATACCTATGGAAACCAAGAAGTAGTGTTTAGCATCTTCTAAACTCTGCACTGCAACGATTGCTAGTGGGATAGTGAAGTGAAGCGACGCTTTCTCGTGCACATGCCATCCAAACAGAAACCCGCATGTATACGCATAAGCTATCCACCTAGCCACAAGCCCGGGCTGCGGTTTTCTCCAAGCTTTGATCAGACACGGAGTAATAGCGAGTAACACCATCGCAAATGTTGTCAATGGGGTGATCTGTCATTTCAACAGTCCAAGCAAATAAGATTGACTGGAACATTCAGACAGATAGAGAGTGAGAGTACCTGAGGGAGAACTGCAAACGGTGAAGAGTCTCCAACTAAACCACCAGTGAAAGAAGCCGAAGGAACCTGAACATCGAACCCAAGCTTCCGTAGCCAAAAGGCAAGACCTTTGTCTAGTATTATATAGAAAACCCAAAAGTTAGGAGCCCAGTAAGCATGACACAATCCTCTCCCGAAAGGAAACATTCGACTTATGACTTGCTGTATCTGCAACACAACAACAACAACAAAAACAACAACACTACCACACCATAAGGTTTTGACTCGATAACACAAAGGCATTGACTTTCTCTGAAAACAGGACAAAAGACTCATGGAAACTGACTAGTAATAGCTAACACTAACCTGTCCATTGTATACAAACGGTCCAAAAGCTACAGCAAAAACCGCCACAACCACCGCACCAAGACCCACAACCCTTCGTAAACCGGACGCTAAACCGGCCCAGCAATAATGCCTAAGTAGATAAACGAAGTAAACCGGAGCAGCAACCGCGAACAAATGCTTGAAACACAACACAACAGCGAACAGAAACCCACCGATCACATCTCTCCCATCCTGCAGAAACGAAACCGACAGCAACAACCATCCCAACAGAAACCCATTGTACTGAAAATGAACGTGATCCACGATCAACAGCCCCGGAGACAAAACCACCAACAAACAGATCAGGTTCCGCTTCAAAGGCTCCACCTTTCGAGTCAATCTGTGCACACCTAAGAGAAGAGAGAGATCCGAGACCATCACGGTGATGCGCTGGAAGTAGATCACAGAGTCTGCGGTGTAATCGATCCCCGAGCGAAGATCCACGATCTTTGGATCGACGAGGTGGGCGAAGAACGAGAGGAAGCGTTCGAAGTAGGCGAAGAAGGGAGGGTAGTCGAGCGTCCACTGGCTGGTCTCGTCGAAGTACCATTCGGAGAGAGGGAGAGAGTGCGTGACGGCGAGCCAGTTGCGGTGGACCTCGAAGTCGGTGCTTCTGTACGACGGGATTAGAAGGAGCTTCACGGCGGTGGCGACGGCGAAGAACCACAGGAGATGATCCATCGAGACACCGATAGACCGGAAAATCTTTAATGGGCCTTTAATGGGCCATGATGAAAGGTAGCGACGGAGTTCTACGTGGAGTTGTACAAATGGCGTTACTTAATTGGCGCTGACATATGACATGGCAATACTTAAAGCTAAGCTTTCTGAGGTTGATCTACGGCTGAGCTTACTTACGGTAACAAATCAACGGCTGTGTTCAGCAATGCTGTTAAATCAGATCCTAACCGTAGACTGTAAAAGAAAAACTATACGGACCGTTTATTACAAAATCCATTTATTTGGGCCTTATTGGGGTACTGGAGAGCCCATACAAAAGGACCCGACGGAGTGTAGACCTTCTAAACGGCTGAGATCATTTACGATAACGATTCTTCTTTTTTTGGATCAAAATCCTAACCGTAGAATCAAAACAACAGAATTTAATTCCCATGCAACCTTAAGACCTCTACGGCTCTACATAACCGCCACGTTATACAAAATCCCAGCTTAGCTGGCACACGAGCGAGATCCGCCACACGTGTCAGTGGCAGGTGGGTGTGTAGTAAAAAATGGAAAAAGGTGGGAAAAACGGGGTACAAGGGCAGCTGTCATGGGCCCGTGAGACAAGAGCGTCGATTATTGGGCCTGAGAGAGGTGATGGTGGGTCCCACTAATAATTAAAGGCTTTTAAAAAAAATAGGTTTGTGTAGTCAGCACCTCGTTGATATTCCCAAACTTTAGTGGGACCTATTTCCCCACTCGAACGCCTTGTTTGCAATGACGACAGATGACAAGTTGTGTGGTCCTGGCGACTTTCTCTTTTGGACTTTTATTAGTAATTTCTTTTTTTTTTAACAAAAACTTTTTTTTTTAACAAAAACTTTTTTTTCTGTAGTGTGTGTGTATTAGTTGTGTAGACTGGTTTGCCTTTCGTAATGTGGATCATTGCTCCCTCAGAAACTTTGAGGGCTTGACGTGGTCTTTGTTTAAAATAAAATTAATCAAAGAAAACCTGCAAGTGTTTTCTTACCATGATTTCAAAAGACAAAGTCTGCAGTTTTCTGCTAAATTTCAACCAGGAGAGATTATAATATGAATCAAAACGCATATATAGTACTAATTCCAACTAGGTTTTGAGATTTTTTTTATATAGAATTCCAGCTATATGACACGTATAGGTACGCAATAAAACAAAATGATACGCTAAATCTGAGATGGCTATCAAATTTATTACAATGTACTCCTAGAAAATAAGAATTTTTAGAATTTTCACGTTTATTAAAAATATAATAAATATTTACAGTTTAATTTATTATTTATTCTCTAATACAATTTCCAATAACTAACCAACAATAAAATTTAATCAATTCAATTTTTCATCATTAATATTTTTTAAAAGTATATAAAAATACTTTAAAAATACATAAAATCTATCTTTGTGGAACAAGATTAAAATCTAAAAAATCTTATTTTCGGGGAACAGATAGAGTATGTACAAGTTTATTAAGTACTTGTTTGGGAAAAAGAATTTCCTCCAGTAATTTCTCTGGATGTCGACACGGGTATCTCGTGCTTTGTCTCATCACAACATAGAAAAATTAATTAACCATACTATTAGTGATATAAAAAACGTTACTGTCCATAAAGAATTACAAGTACAATAAGTACACCTAGTAAACAAATGAGAGGCGATTAAAAATTTACACACAAGGAACGAAACATTGTCCAGGGGAAATGAATCCTAAGAAAGTAGCAAGTACAAACCGGAACAATTTTTAAAAGTAGTCAGTACCATAAATCAGTAAAATATAAAAAAATATGTAACGTAGAAACTCTCATTTAATGTTAACTATTTATTTTAAGGAAAAGTCCATCAATCATGCGTTATGCATGTTATTGTGGCCAACGAATCTTACAAACGCATGAATTGTTTAGTCTGTAATTTATTGTATAGACTTTTGTGTGCCTCGTAAAAAAAAAAATTTGGTAAGGTTGAAGAGCGTTAGGTTCACTGTATCTTATAACTTTTTATGGATGAATTCTCCCGGTAAAATTAGCGGAAACAGAATCTAGCATCTCAATCTACCAGACACACAAAAAAAACATTAATCGTAATAATATAAGAGTATTGAATCGATCTTTAACGTATTATAGACCACAGTAACTACAGTGGTCCGTAGCACAGGTGATTACCTCAAGTCAAGCAGAAAGTCCCAAGCTGCCTTTATATATGTAAACCAAATCGATCAGCTTTCACCTCCTCCTCTCTCCTTCTTCTTTCTCTCTGAGCTGAATCTCGAATCTGCTTCCAAAAGTCTCGTCTTTTTTTTTAGAGATTAATATTAAGCAATGGCTTCCTATTACTCCTCCAGTGTTTTGGGTGGTAGTGAGGAGCCGCACTTCTTGGAATCTTGCTCTCTTTGCCGTAAACACCTTGGTCGTAACTCAGACATCTTCATGTACAGGTACTTAATCCCTAAACAAAAGTCATTTGCCTTGTTATAAAAGTTTTCATTATAATGCTTTTTATTGATATGTTTCTTGATTGTTTTTTTTTTTACAGAGGAGACAAGGCGTTTTGTAGCAAAGAGTGTAGAGAAGAACAGATCGAGTGTGATGAAGCCAAGGAGAAAAGCTGGAAACATGCTGCTAGATCTCTCCGTAAAAAATCTTCCGAAGCTGCTAAAGATTGCAAAAACGTTCGGACAGGAACTCTGGTGGTGGCATAGTCTATATAGTTAAAAAACTATTTATATACATTATAAGCTAATAGCTTTTTCTATATTACCCTTTTTGGTCAAAAATTCTATATCTATCCTTCAAAAGCCCTTGTATCTGGATCTTCGATGAATAGGGATCTGGGGAAGCTGTAAAGATCTGGTTCTACGTAAATGTACCTGGAGCTTGGGAGTGTTGATGGTTTTTGTTCATTGGGGGGTTTAAATTTTTGAAAATAAAACAGAGCATACTATATATATGTTCTAAATTCAATTTCTTTATCTCTTCCTCATCTTATGTTTTTTATTCAATCAGAGCATACTATGTTCTTAATAACCTAAGACTCTTGTTATCGTATCTGCATCAAGTTCATCCTATGCACTGATCCGCAAACATTTACAATTTTCGATTTTTGAAAACAAATATTTTGATTGTTCATTCCTTAAATGCATCTTTCCGACATTAACTAATAACTCAGGCAGTTCAGTTACACGTGGGAAAAGGTTACAGTCATGTTTGGGCCTTGATGGGCTATTAAGAAGCCCATATTTGATTCTATATTAATCTCCAGTAGCATCGAAACAAAAAATAGATGGATGAGCCGATTCATAATGTCTGGCCATTTTAAGAGACCAAAGAGACTGAGCAACATGTAGAGTAGTTGAGTTTTTGCCTCTTTGTATATCTGTTCATGGCCTGTCCATGATTTCAGAACATTAAGACTCCATGATTCATGAGGTACATATATTGAAGAGACTAAAATAAAAACCACTTTGTAACAATGCGAGACCCATGCCATCGACACATCATCTATTAGAATAAAAAGGTTTGAATATTAGCGATGCATCTTAGTTGCGTACAGTACAAGAAACAAACAAGAACAAATTTGTCGGGAACTTAGAACTTATCATACACAACAAACTGTTAAGCAAAATCAAAACCAGATCTGTAAATGATTACATGAATCTCCAAAACCTCATGTTTTCGTTTCTCTCCCAACCCCAGCCAAAGACCGGTTCTATATTTAGATCAGTTTCATCCGAGATTGTACATACAAGAAAACTCAACTTTTTCAAGACGTTTTTGTCATGAGACCTCTTCTCATCCTCCAACCATCAAGAAGAAGGGATGAGTCACGGAGATTGTGTTTATGTAACTCATTGGACTGGTGAGAGGAGAGAGTATCATCATCATCATTGCTTCTTGTGTACCTTAAAGCCAAAGATCTTAGGAACGTAGTTTTGACTCGGCTTCTGCGGTTTCATGTTCCCATGGGCCATGAGAAACAAATGTGGGAATGTAGTCCCAAAGTAAGCTCCATCAATGTCTGCAAAAATAACCATTCAGGAAAACAATAAACACTAAGACAACAAACAAACACTCTTAACATCTCCCAGAGCTTTTCTGAACAAAGGATACTGCCTTGGTATTTAGATCTCGGGTAATAAAGATCCTCGCATTTAGGGCAGTATATCTTCACCGTGCTCGACCTCGGTATATCAGATTGCCCAACCGGAAGACAAGACTGCCCACTACAGAACACTCTCGGACATCTCCCAAAATCACACTTCTTGTACTTCTCCAACTACAAAACAAGATTCATTCAATGTCATTCAAACCAACCAACCAAAAGAAAACATAACATAACATAACATAAAAGGAGATTAATATTCTAAAAATCAGTTTAAGCATCTGTCTAATCAATGATCCCATGTAAAGCGTCTAACTACCGCCTAGCGATTACATGAACATTTGAAAAAGACACTTGTTTCATATATACCATAGCAGCCATTCCTTTGGTAGTGAGAATGTAACGAACATGAATAAGACCATACAACATCTCAGCAGCTGATTCCACCAACTCATTCTGCTCTTCAGTAAACATATCACCTAATGTACACACACACACAAAAAAAAAACGTCAGAGATCAAGTGCATTAATCATAGTTAAGGAACCTTGACACACTTACCGTTTGATGATTCGATATCTAAGATGAGATCAAGCGCATAATCATAGTAAGGAACTTGACCACTCAATCCACACAGATTGAAATCATCTTGTACATAATCTTCATCCACTTCGCAGAAAAACTCGTTCCCTCTCAAGTTACAAAACCACGAGATCCACGACGTCTCGTCGTCACCACCTTCTGAGCCACTCACATCTGATCCTTCAGATTCAACTGCTAACAAGCCAAATTAGACCACCAACAAAAAAAAAAAAAGACAGAACATTGACTGTTTAAGACAACCTTCTTGGAGGTGAGATTTAGCAGTTGAGGTGGAAGGGAACGAATCTACGTCTTTAGAAGTGGAAGGTGAAGACTTTTTGAGATGTTTGTCTAAAGCTTCGTTGATCCTTTTCCGATCAGTAGCTCCACCGAGGAGCTCCGATCTCGATGATCCGCCGCCGCCCATTGTGCCTCCACTACGACCCTTGTACATAACTCGATTAAAGTCTCGGACTTTCTTATCAGGAGAGAGGCGGAGAGATCTGGGTTTTTCCCTTTTTTGATTTGGGTTGATCAGAGAGTAGACGAAAGAGAAGAAGAGGTAAACAGTACTGCTCTGCTTCCTCTCTTCCTGTTCTGTTTTGTTTTCTTCTCTCTGTGTTTATAATTTTCCTTTTTTTATTATTGTTTACCAATGGGCTTACCTTATTGGGCATTGATCTTGTGAGTGAATAAGGTAAAAAAAATAGCGCAAAAGATTCAAATTCAAGTAAACCTTTTTTTTGGCATGAAAATAAGTATGATTCTGTATCATATCTTAGGAAGAAACGAATCATAAAGTTTTTTTCTAAATATTTTTTTTTTGTATAAATATGATAATAATGATTGAATTGCCTTTTCTTCTTGTTAATGATGAGGGTGTTTGGTGGTCTATCCACTGTCTAAACTTATAACAATATTGAAACAAAAATTAATTCATTAAAAATAACGTTATTTCACTGATGTATCAACATAAAAAGCAAATTATTGTAGAAATAAAATATTTGTAAACTAAAAGTGATAAAATTAAAAAGTGATTATAATAATGTTGTTACCAAAATTTTATTCGCTAGCAAATTGTTTACTCCACTTTATTTTATTGATGGATTTTCTTATGCTAAAAGTTGTATGGCTATCCTTTTTCTATGAAAAAAATCAAATTTGAATTACACATTGAATGTTTTTGTTGTTGATAGCTCTAAATAGTCAATATTCTGATAGCAGTTAATTCGTTTATTCCAAAGTGTTTCTAAAAAAAAACTTTTACCAGTTTTAGTTAACATGGTTAAATGGTTAACATACTAACTGCATTGTTTAGTGACCTCACACCAACACATAAAACTACATTAATTCTATAATACTCTGTATCTTTTGCTGAAAAAGACTTGAAACTTTGTTATTTTTTGTATGTCATATTTGAACAAATGGGTACATCAGAATTTTTAACAAAAAGATAAGAAATAAAGCAAAGTCTATGCATTCAAAATACTTTTGCCTCTCTGACAGCTCAAATTAAAGTTGACTCCTTTGTTTTCCACGCTTTCAAAATTAATCTTGCAGCTTTTCCTCTCAACACTCAGTTTCCTTTCTACACTTAAAACCAGAAGCACAAAAAAAGAAACAGAAGCCGAACTCTGAGAGTACTGATTATTCTCATATCTCAAATCAATGTCAGCTTCTGTGGCTGCAGCATCCGTATCAACAGCAACAACAACAGCTACAACGTTTATAAAGTGCGTCACTGTTGGCGATGGAGCTGTGGGCAAAACTTGTCTTCTTATCTCCTACACCAGCAACACCTTTCCTACTGTATCCATCCATCTCTCTATCTTTTCTTGAACTGTCTTTTTAATGGCTTTTGGGCATTTTGGTGAACGTTGTCATCTTTATTACAGGACTATGTTCCAACAGTTTTCGACAACTTCAGTGCAAATGTTTTAGTCGATGGCAAAACTGTCAATCTGGGTCTTTGGGATACTGCTGGTAAATAAAGTTCTTCACTTATTGTCCATGTACCAGATTCATATCCTCAATGTTACTTTTGAGTTCGTTTCTTAACAATCTTGAAGTTTCTTGGTAGTTGAAAAAGAATGGATCTTTCTTTTTGTAACTGAAAAAAGAATGGATCTTTACTCTTAAGGCTTTTTGATTTGCATCAGAAATTGATCTTTATTATATAACAGGTCAAGAAGATTACAATAGGCTTAGACCCTTGAGTTACAGAGGAGCAGATGTTTTCATTCTTGCTTTCTCTCTTATTAGCAGGCCTAGCTTTGAGAACATTTCTAAAAAGGTTTAAACTTTCTTTCTTTCCCTTTTAATTTCACTGATGCAATGTAACTTTATCACACACCATCTCATGTGCTTGTGGTTCAATTTTCTTTTGCAGTGGGTCCCTGAGCTGCGACATTATGCCCCTAACGTGCCTATTGTTCTAGTGGGAACTAAATTAGGTTGAAGAAATCACTCTTGTCTTGAGGAAATCTAGTAACATTGATAAAGTGTAAGAGAGATCTAATGTGTGTTACTTGCAGATCTAAGAGAAGATAAGAAGTTCCCAATGAACTATCCAGGTGCTTGCACAATATCTACAGAACAAGTATGTTCCCCTTTACTAATTGTATAACCAGAAATATATATTAATGAATAATGATCAAGCATTTTTTTTAATAAACTCAAAAAGATTGTTTTCTTTATAGGGTGAAGAGCTAAGAAAGGAGATAGGAGCATTAGCGTATATAGAGTGCAGCTCCAAAACACAAATGGTACTAAAAAAACCATTTAACAATTTTGAGTTAGTTAGTTATTTCTATACTTGCTCAAATTTTAATCTTCTAAAGAAAGAGTGTTGATGATGATCTTGACAGAACGTGAAAGCGGTGTTTGATGCAGCGATAAAAGTAGTTTTACAGCCTCCTTCAAAAACCAAGAAACAAAAGAGAAGATTTGGTTTCTGCCATGCTCTCTGATCTCTCAAAGCTTCTCTGGCTTGCTTTTTATAAAAAAATATATTTTATGTGTGTTGCTATGAACGACTATTAGTGTGGTTTCGTTATCTTCGTTATGAGAGTCTGATCTTATAGTAGAGAGTGTGTTGTAAAAATAAGCCAAGACTCGTCTATGTAAAAATGTGTACATAAAACAATGCTTCTCTTTAGTTGATTGGGCATTGTAGCTGTCGTCAAAATCCGGTTTTCGTTACGGACTGTATGTCCGGTTTCCTTGCCTAGGATCGGGACTTTGATCCTAGTGGCGATGGGTCTAAACCGGATTTACGCCCTCCGGTGAAGAAGTCATAGTCCGTGTTCAGAACTCCAATCATTCGGTGACTGTGGAGTCAGTGCATATAAACTGTCAATCTTGTTTAAGGCCTAATCTCTTTTTTGGGTTTTAAGTCTTCGTGTCACGAAATCAAACTAGAGGTTAAGAGACGGCCATTCCAAATTGTGGAATGTACTAGTTTTCATAATAGTGGAAAATACAACAAACATTCTATCAGGTAGGATAAGATCCAAGTTAATGTTTATAAATGATACTCCAACTATTTCATATCAAGTGTTACTTTTGCAATTTTTTCTTATTTCACAAAATGTGTGGTTCTACAATTCCAATGCAATATATATTTACTTTCAGTTCAATATTAACTCCAAAGTGCATTGTTTTTATAAATAAATTTATTTATCTAAAATGTTATTGGTTAAATAGATGACATTGATGAAAGCATAAATACATTTCAATCAGTGACACTCTTATAAAATAGAAGGATTTCTTTCGATCAGTGACACTCTTATAAAATAGAGGGATTTATTTCGATTAGTGACACTCTTATAAAATGGAGGGAGTACTACATTGTTTTGTTCGTAGATGTGGTTAAATTTTTGTTTTATTTTTTATCTGTGGTACAATAATCGAGTAGTTTCCCCTTTTTATTAGAGGCAGTTAGAAGAGTTCGAATGCTGACTTGACGAGATAGCAGCAAATGTGGTGCAACCAATCAGTCACTAACTCCTCTCAGCGGTGGTTAAATCTTTCAAGAGATTAAAATCATACTCCCTCTGTTCCTAAAAGTAAAATTTTCTGGAATTTTCACGTTTATTAAGAATATAATAAATATTTACAGTTTAATTTATTATTTATTCCTCGATACAATTTCTAATAACTAACCACCAATAAAATTTAATCAATTCAAATTTTTACAATTAATATTTCTTAAAAGTATATAAAAGTAACTTAAAAATATAGAAAATCTATCTTTTTGAAAACTAGATATATTTCAATTTTATTAATGGAAAATTGATGTTTGAGTCGGAAAAACAATTATATTCACTAAACCTTTACCGGTTTTAACCGATCAAAACTAAACCGGGGAACAAGATAGGAAATAAACGGTATTCACTAAACCATCACCCAAGCAAAACCGGATCTTGGGGGGGGGGGGGCATCGGTGATATAAAAGAGACGCTCGAAACATACATCTCTTTCTCCAATTAGGTTGAGGAGATTGGTCTCTTTGTTAAAAACAAAAAAAAAAAAAAATCAAAAAAGAACACAAGAAAGCAATGCCACCGAGGGTTGTCAAGAGAGGAGGAGGCGCCGCGAGAAGAGGCGGTAGGGTCACGAGATCGGCCGTCAAGGCCCAGAATCCCCCGCTCGAATCCACCAATGAAGAAGAAGAATCTCTCAACATCGGAGATACATCTATCTCCGATGCTGTGGAAGCGACGATAGAGACACCAACGGAGGTGGATAAATCAGCTGAGGAAGAGAATCAATTAGATGACGTTGTTCCGCCGCCAAGTAAGATACTTTAACAATTGTTTTTTTTTTTTTTTGACGGATCTAATTTTGATGAGAAAAAGTTTGAGACTTTGACCAATAGGATGATTAGATTTTTTAGGGGCTAACTAATCTAACATCTCTAGAAGATGGAATCTTCTAGCCTCGAGTAGTTTAGATTGTTTTACTCTGCTTTTACTCGCAGAGGAGAGTGTGGATGATTTGGGGAAAGATGAAAGATTGGATTTAGATGACAATGATCCTGAGTATGATGCTGATGAGTACGGTGGGGAGGAGGAGGAGGAGGAAGATAATGAGTTGGTAAATCAGGAGGAGGAGGAGGAGTTTGAGGCCGAGGTAGAAGGTGAGGAGATTGGAGATATTCAGGAGGAGGAGCTTGAGAGTGAAGATGAAGAAGCCAAGCTTGGAGAAGCTGGCGATGCGGAGGAAGAGGAAGAGTGTAATGATGTGCTTCAAGATAGGCGTAAGCGTAAGGAGTTTGAGATCTTTGTTGGGAGCTTGGACAAGGGTGCTAATGAGGAGGATTTAAAGAAAGTGTTTGGTCACGTGGGGGAGGTGGCTGAGGTTAGGATTGTGAAGAATCCGCAGACGAATAAGAGCAAGGGGTATGCTTTCCTTCGTTTTGCTACTGTGGAACAGGCGAAACGAGCTGTTAAAGAGCTTAAAAGCCCAATGGTAATTCGTCTACAAACTTTAGTATTTGATGGGAGAGTTTGTGTGGCTTTACATTGTATATCATTGGGACTGCAGATCAATGGTAAAAAGTGTGGTGTAACTGCAAGCCAAGATAATGATACCCTCTTCATTGCTAACATATGCAAGACATGGACCTTAGAAGCTGTAAGTATCGGGGTGTGCACATAGATATGTCAATTAAACCCCAACTCCACAGTTCGTGGTAATTTTGACCGTTGGGTCTTTGCTGTGTGTTTCAGTTGAGGGAGAAGCTGAAACACTATGGCGTTGAGAATATGGATGAGATTACTTTGGTAGAGGACAGCAACAATGCCAACATGAATCGAGGGTATGCCTTTTTGGATTTCTCATCTCGCTCAGATGCCACGAATGCTCACAAACGCCTCACGAGGAAAGAAGTGATGTTTGGACTTGAAAAGCCTGCAAAGGTTTCGTTTGCAGATTCCTTCTTAGATCCGGAAGATGAGATAATGGCGCAGGTACTCACAATGCAGGATCATTTATTTGTTGCAACTTTCATCCTACCATTAGGGCGTTGGAGGAGTTTATAAGGGCAGGCGTGGGTGCCACCTATTCACTTAATATATATTTTTCTTTTCTTTTATGACTCAGGATGGTAGCTTAGAATGATTTAGAGTACATATTCCTTCTGGCACTCTAACGACATTTTAGATACTTGGTGAATCTGTATATATCTATCTGGTCGTAGTACTTAGTTTGATTAATATTTTGGTGGTGCAGGTTAAGACTATCTTCATTGATGGTCTGTCAACTTCATGGAGTGAAGAGCATGTTAGAGACCTGTTGAAAAGATATGGTAAACTTGACAAAATTGAGCTTGCACGCAATATGCCATCAGCCAGGAGGAAAGATTTTGGCTTTGTAACTTTCGATACTCACGAGGCTGCTGTGGCTTGTGCCAAGTCCATCAACAACTCAGAGCTAGGCGAAGGAGAGGACAAGGTATATGCCTATCTTAATGGCTTTTCCTTAATGTCTTGCTTTCTAATTCCTCCTTTTTTTTTCCAGGCAAAAGTGAGGGCACGCTTATCTAGACCACTTCACAGAGCAGGCAAAGGCAGACAGCCCAGCCGCTCAGACCACCGGTCTAGGCATGGGAGTAGACGATCTGGAAGGAGTTCACTGGCTCGTCTGCCACCTCGTAGCTCTAGAGGCGTTGGACCTCGGGCCCCACCTCCTAGTGCAAAGAGAGCTAGTGGATCAAGAGGAAGACGTCCACGACCGCCTCTACCTCCACCTGCAAGAGCTAGGCCCTCTAGGCCCTTGCCACCACCTGCAAGATCAAGGCCCTTACCACCACCTGCAAGAGCCAGGCCCTTGCCTCCACCTTCTAGGTCTTATGACAGAAGACCTCCAGGTACCACTGGTCTTATTGTTTATCCATGTTCAGTTATCTTTGAGCTTTCTTTTGTTCATATATTGGAAATTTTATTTCGCAGTTCCTCCGTATCCTAAGGCTAGCTTGAAGAGGGACTATGGTCGGCGTGATGATATTCTTCCTCCGAGAAGCAGACCAGCTGTGAGCTATAGCTCCAGGCTTTCTCCTGAGAGGCATCTGTCTTACAGAGATGATTATACACCTCGTGATTCTGGCTATTCAGATCTTCCTAGAGGTTCTTCTCGCTTAGAAATGAGGAGGCCGTACGGGGATGACCTTTACAGTCCCAGGTTTGAAAGACCTCCAAGTTACAGTGAAGGGAGATCTCGTGCTTATGATGAACCTCTTCCTGGATCAAAGCGACCATATGCTGCACTGGTTACTTTCTCTCACCATTTGTTCTGTATTTAATCATCAAACTAAATGATTGTTTTCGTTAACAAGTGTTTATATCATTCAGGATGACATTCCTCCCCGTTATGCTGACGTGGATGCTCGTCATTCAAGAGCTCGTCTTGACTATGATCTTGGCCCATCTCAATATGGAGAATCGTATGGGGACCGGTATTGTTGTCGTTCTATGGATATATATCTCTGTCTGTAAATTCTCTCTGATATGTGTTTGTCTTAGTTTCTTACTTCCATGTTTATTTTAGGATTCCTAGATCTAGTTTAGGATATGGAAGCAGCCGAAATGCAATGCCAAGTCATGACTCGCGTGGTCCTTATAGCAGCAGTCGTCAGGGGATGGATTACGGAGGAGGTTTGATTGTGAACTTTCTGTTGTGGCTTAACACTTCATCGAGACGCAAACACTTACATGTCTATGTTGCTTTACTTCAGGTTCGTATAGTAGCAGCGATGTAGGAGGAATGTACTCATCATCAAGCTATGGTAGTGACATACCACCTAGAAGAGATGTAAGTAGCTTCAAAATCATTCTCTTTCCCTTTTTTTTTTTTGGAAAGTCCAAGTTGAGAGCAACTTTTGTATTGCTGGAATTACAGGGAGGAGGTAGCTCGTATTCTTCATTATATTCAAGTCGTGGAGTGGGTGGTAGTAGTTACTCAGGTGGTGGTGGTCCAGGATCATACTACTGAAAGTGAGTTAGTTTTGTTGTGTATTGTTTTAGGTCGACTCTTGTTGTGCATTGTTTTGTTACTTGGAATGCCTTTGAATGTCTTAAGCATGTTACTATAGAACAGATAGATCTTCTTCCCCGTGATTAAATTTGTAAATGGAACAGGTTTCACCAGGAAGGGAGGGTTTGGCTATTATGCAGAAGATAAGCAATTGGTTGCAAAGCTATAAAACCTGGAGGAGACTGTTGGAATAGAGAGTCATAATAATGGATAATGAATGGGGCTTTCTTGTTTTGAGTGGCTTGCATCTTCAACTGCATTTGTATTTGAATCTGTTTTAGATGGTGTGACAAGCTTGTTTTATTATATAAAGATATTTTTTAATTTTTTTACATATAGTAAAACTCTATTTGAGATTATCATAATTTATTTATTTATAAAGTTATCTATTTATAGTCATACTTGTAAACAATAAATTTGTAGTAACTTATAATATTTTGTTTATTTATAAAGTTATACTTTTTTATCAATTACTTATAAATATATTTCTAACCAATAAATTATAATTAATCAGTAATACAACAGTTTATTAATATGTTTCTTTAAAATTTTAAAATTTATTGGATTATATTTTATGCTAAACTTTTTTAATTCAGGTCTGAAAAAGTTATTAGTTTATTAATTTATGTAAATGTATCTCACTTTTAAATATTATTTTAACAATTTATAGAGATGTATTTAAGATGTTAATATGTCAATGAAGGATTAGCAGTATTTGTCTTAGCTCCCATCAGTTTCTAGAGGTTCTTCGATTTAGCCTTTACGTGACCGATAAGCATTGACAACTACTGGAGCCTTATATTGAACGAGAAGACAATGAAGATGGTTTCTTACTCCATTGATGTCACTTTCAAGTTTATCACACAACAATTTCTCCATTGCCATACTCATCCGAATAAACTAAAAGGTGAATACTTTATACACTCATTAATAATACAAAGTTACAACAACATAGATTAACATCACTCCTCCATCGAAGATATTCTTCTTGCTTTCTTCTTCACCTCCAAATGTTCCGACATGGTTTTAGCAAACCCCTCCACGATCCGTTGCTGAGACTCCAACACCATCTTCGTCCTCTTCATCTCCATCTCCATTCTCATCCCTTCGATCTCCCTCGTCATCTCCATCTTCCTCTCCTCCGTTCTCAACATCGTATCTCCAAGCAGCTTTATCGCACTCGCCATTGGATTCTCAGACATCATCATCATCTCAACACTCCCTCGTTTCCCTCCTCTGTCATCATCATCATCTCCTCCGACAACCCTGGCTCCTGTCCCGACACGACCAGGTCTTGGATTCGTACCTATCGGTTCGATCTTACCGGGAAATCTCGGACCGGGCTGAGCAACGCTCACTCCCGTCGGTATCCGAATCCTAATCCCACCGTTCCGGTTAAAGAACCTTCCGCCGCTGAATTGATAACCGTCATCCGGTTTACTCTCCGGTTTACTCTCCATAGCTTCCATACGCTTATAATGGACCCAAGAAGACACGAACCTCGCCACCGGCACGGATCTCGCCCTCTGGATCTCCGCGCGGTACCTCTGCCGGAGCTTCTCCATCTTGTGCCTACACTGAACCGCCGTCTTCCTCGGCGCCACGCCGGGACACGCGGCGGCGACCGCCTCCGCGACGTCCTCCCAGTGGTTCGCCTTGAGGTTCCCGCGGCTGAGCGCGTGCCATTTGTCGCGGTAGCCGTCGATGAGCGCGACCGTCTCCTCGAGAGACCAGCACGGCGGAGGCAGACGTCTGGAGATTTTAGACGTCGCCGCCGGGACGGAGGTGGCGGAAGCCGGTTCCGATTGATCCCGGACCGGTGATGGATCGTGAGTCGGCGGAGAATCCGGATCGGACATGGATCGGTTTTTCAGATCTCTCGTGGAGAGAAAATGGCTGTTTCGCGGCGGCGATTTCACGTTATAATCGAGGAGATAAGGGAGAGAGAGGAGAGGCGCATGATAGTTGTGGTTGGCGGAGGATAAGGTGTCAGTTAGAAGCGCATGTTAGCGGAGTTGGTAAGTGGTGGAGGGTGTGGTGTGGGCGCACCGTCGTGGACGTCAATAACGACACGTGGGATAATTGTAGAGGGACGTAAGTAAGCCCAACAAGCCACCGTATTCATGGTTGGAAAGATGGCTAACGTGAGCCGGGTATGACGGGAAACGGTAGGTGGCGTATGGTAGACTTGCAGACCGCTCTTGCCATTTTAGAATCTGCTTAATGATCTTTTCCGCGTCTTCATCTCATTACTCTATAATGGCAATAATCTCATGATTGTTTAATTAAGGCCTCGAAACTAAATTAAACCCCCCCTTCTATTGAAGTGGGCCAGGCCCAATAATAGTATACACCATCCTCGACTGGGAGAATCTATTACAGGCTGTCATATACCATCGTTTTATTTAAGGCAAGGAGAAACGAATCTCTCAAGACAAACATGTGGGAACTGATATATAGTGAAAGTGGAAGTCTTACGGCAAGCTTTTTACTAGTTTATTATAGTTGCTTTGTCGATTAGTGAGAAAGACTCCAATAATTTGCTAATTATTCTGTGATTTATAAGCTTTAATCAGCTTGTTCTTTACCTTGAAGAATCTTCATAGTTTAAAAAATTTCAAGAATTAAAACCAAGGAAGGTATTTTATCAGCTAGCACATACTTCACCATCACGCAGTCTCGTTTCACACTATTATATATACATATGTGTTAGTTGTCTGAATGTGAATAAATTTAAAGATTGGATATACCTTTGGGACCCTTAAGAAAATGGACCACAGACTGTTTGATGCAGCTCGTTCGGGAGACATAACAACACTTCAGTTGCTACTTCAAGAAGATCCGCTTCTTCTCGACCGTTTCTCTATGTCGTCTCTAGAGAATCCTCTCCATGTCTCAGCCTTCTCCGGGCAAGCCGCCTTCACGGCAGAAATCTTGCGTCACAAGCAAGATTTAGCTCTGGAGCTGAACCAACTAGGTTTTAGCCCTCTTCATATTTCTTCAGCCTCAGGGAAGATAGAAGTTGTGAGAGCTCTCCTAAGTGTCGGCCAGAAACATGGTCTCTGCCGCTTGAAGGACAAAGACGGTTCGATTCCTCTTCACTGCGCCGTGCAGAGAGGGAGAATCGAGGTCGTGAAAGAGCTGGTTTCTGCCTTCCCTGAATCTATCAAGGAAGTAAATGCTTCTCTTGAAACACCTCTTCATGTTGCTGCTAAGAACAGTCAGGTGGAAGCTACAAAGTTGTTGCTGGAAGAGATCAAGAAACGTGACATGTCGGAGAGGATCGTTAATATGGAAAATCGAGAAGGCAATACAATCTTGCATCTTGCAACACTTGGGAAACAGCTTCAGGCAAGTTGTTTCTTCTTAACATTTTTTTAATAATATATTTACGGCTATTTATCACTCATTTCCAGTTTTTTTTTTTTAATATTTGACGTTTTAGAGATTTGTTTTTGCTCAGAATTAGATGATCTTTTAGCTTTTTATGTAAAATTAATTAATCTTTTATGTTATATAACCTTTAGTATTATGCATAGTATTATATTATCGGTTGAATTGTGGTTAAATTAATAATTAGTGATATTTTTGTATAGAAAATTAAATAGTTTCTTAATTATTGTGCCATTCTAATAAGAAAGGGAGGGAGTATATGAGGATGATGTATAAGCTAGTTAACTATGACATGAACATGCATCATGCTACGTATATTCATAATATTATTATATGTACAGATTGTGGAGATGTTGATTGGCGACGATGCAATACTCAGCGGATCGGTAGACGTAAACAGACAAAACAGAAACTGGTTAACACCAAAGGACATACTAGACGTGGTTATTGAAACCGAAGGAGGAAGTGTTTCCGAAATGTACAGGGTTGTTCAAATCTTTCAGACAGCTTCAGCAAATAACGCACGCACGGAACGTCAACTGCTAAAACATAGTCATCCGACCAGAAACCCCATTCGTATGATAAAGAATCATATACGCGACGAGATTAATAACTCCACACTCGAACAACGAGAAACCCTTATGATTGTTGCAACACTCATAGCCACCCTTACATTCACTGGAGGTCTTCAGCCTCCAGGAGCTTTCAAGAGCGAAGACGCCAACGGTGGTTCAAGCGCGACAAACACAGCAAAGACAAGTACAACATCACTAGGCAGAACTTTAGATAACATTTTCGGACAAAGGAACAGCACTGCAGGACAAGCGATCATGGCGGACAGACGCGTTCACTTCACTCTCTACTCTGCCTTCAACGCGATTGGGTTCTTGGTTTCGGTCGCGATGATCTCTCAGCTCACTAAAGGGTTCCCTCTGAGAAACTGGATGAGGCTTTGCATTATCTCAGCTGTGTCTACATATTGTCTTGCTATCGTGTACTTAGCACCAGATGAGGATGTGTTTTGGGTCGTGGTTCTTGCGGCAGCATTGCTCTTGGTTCTTCGTGAGGTTTATTTCTTTATCAAATCGTTGGTCAATGGCATTAAGGCTGCAACTAGTGAAACTTAACTGATCACACATCCTTTTGTTGTTGTATTTTTTCTTTCTCATGTTTGTTTTTATGTGTATGTTTTTTTTATATAATGTTTCTTCTTCTCATGTTTGTTTTTTTATAACATCTGAATTTTTGTTGATATTGAAAGAGGTAATATTTACATAATAAACAAATATCCCCAAAAATAAAGTCTAGAGAAAACTAGTTTTCTCTACAATGACACATATTAGTATTTTTCATAAATATATAAAAACAATATAAATTATGTGCATTATCATTTTCAGAAATTCTTATATAAATAATGTCAAAAATTGTTTGTACAAATTATAAGTAATACAACAAAATAAGCTATTCAACATACTTAGAAAAGTGTATCTAAGCTTTTATGTTTGTGTTTATCTTTATATAATGTTCTCATGTTTGCTTTTCTGTGTGTGTGTTCTTTTCTTTATATAATGTTATTTATATTCAAAATTATAAAACTCAATCTTGAAAATGGGTTTTCTTCTCTGATCTTTGTCGTGTGAATTTGACTTTTTGACATTAATAAATACAAAAATCTTGAAAGACGTGTGGAGTTTTGAAATGTTCTGTTTTCTCCTAATGCTTTTGACTTGACAAAGTTGAAATATTAATCTGTTTAATGTTGAATTCTGGCAATGAGGTTTCTCTTTTGACCTAGCACAAGAGAAGACAAGACAAGACAGAGAGAGAGAGAGAGAGAGAGAGATGGAGAAGAATCCTTTAATGGAGGCTGCTCGAAAAGGAGACGTCGAGTTTCTACTCCGATCAACGGAATCAGATCCGACTCTTCTCGAAGTGATCGTCATCAACGGCCAAGAAACGCCGTTACACGTTGCCTCCATCTACGGACACTTGAGTTTCGTCAAGGAAATGTTAAACCTAAGAGAGGATCTCGGAAGAGAGCTGAACAAAGACGGGTTCACGCCTCTGCATATAGCAGCATCGATGGGTCACGTTGAGATCGTTAGAGAGCTTTTGGAGAAGCTGAGTGGTGAGATATGTTTGATCAAAGGTAAAGATAGAAAGATTCCTCTTCATTACGCTGCTATGAGAGGTAGAGTTTGTGTTCTTGATGCGTTAGTGTCCGCGAATCCTGAATCTCTTGAAGAAGTCACCGCTCGTGGTGAGACAGTGCTTCATCTTGCGGTTAGGTTCTGTCAGTTCGATGGGTTCGTTGCTTTGTTGGAATGTCTTAAGGAGTTTGATAAGCTTTCCGTGTTGAACAAGCAAGATTGTGGAGGGAACACTGTTTTGCACTTAGCTGTTCAAAAACGACAGTTCGAGGTGGTTGACTTGTTGCTTGGCTCTAGAGGTTCTAGTAACACACTCCCAAGAGATTTCATTGAAGTAAACTCATTAAACTCTAATGGCTTCACACCTCTTGATGTGTTACTTCACCTTGGAGGAGGTGAACCAGAAGACGCTGAGATTCATCAGCTCCTTCTCCAAGCAGGAGCTGTAAGATCTAGAGATGACAACACAAGACAACCAGCAGCAACAACAACAACAACAACACCATCAGAAGAATCTCTGATGACACACAAGCAATGGATTGATTACTTCAAGCACAAGAAAGACAGCATCTCACCTAACGAAATCCGAAGTGTCTTGCTGGTTATCGCGATTCTGATAGCCACAGCGACTTATCAAGCCGCGCTAAGTCCACCTGGAGGTATCTGGCAAGGAGATTATTACTGCATCGGTAGATACTGTCAGGAGAGTGAGACGACAAAAGGGAACCAGACCAAACCGGTTTATTACGCAGGAACAACTATAATGGGATCAAAGAGTTGGATCTCTTATGGCATTTTCATCTTTTTAAACTCGGTCGGTTTTTTCACTTCTATCGAACTAATCTCATTGCTTACAAAAGGTCTTCCTTTCTACCTTGAGCTGCAAGTTTCATTGACTGCTCTTGCCTTGACCTATGGATTTGCAATGGCTGCACTTTCTCCTAACTTCGGACTAAGCTTGTTCTTCACGGTGATCTCAGTGGTATTACCTTTCGCGGTAGCGAAAATCCCTAGTCTAATCCGTAAACTTGCCAAGAAAACAAGAATCTATCCTCTCAGACGTACTACTACAACAACCATCTCTTAAAATTCCAATTCCCATGTGTGCTTTTCTTGATAGTTTTGTGTTCTTGAGTTGTGTCTATGAAGAGATGAGAGTCAAAAGGTTTAAAAAAATAAAAATAAAATCCTTTTGTGGTAATTTTTGTCACTATCCTTTATTTGTATAAGCTCTCACAAGTCACAGTCTCTGTCTCTGCTCTGCACATGTTCTTTTGTTCCCTTTATAGAACTTGGAACAAGAAATCTTATTCACCAATCCCAATCATTGTACTACTACTATAACTAAAACAATAACCCATGTTATGAATCTGACTTGGGTAAGATCTGAACTTCATCAGAAAAAAAAACATAAATAAACATAACACTTTAGGATTAACTAGTGACATTTATAATTCTTTAGCCAAGCCAGTCTGGAAAGATGCATCATCACATATGTCCACATCTAAACATATATACTATATATATAGAAAGAAATGGTAATGAACTTACTTGCTTGATTGATAAAAGATTAAGACATAAGAGTCCCTGCCGACTAATCTCTACACTACAATTCATTAGAAAAACATTTTTGAAATCAAACAGCGAGTTGTTGTTGCTGATGAGAAGCTTCGTCGTCGGTGAAGGTAATGACAGATCTTGGTGGGACAGAGAGAGGCTGAACAAGAGTCATTTCCTTTTGAAGATAAGAGAAGTAAGCGTTGAATGTGTTTGGCGTCACGTTTAAATCAAAACCTAACCCGAATAAGAAATCTAGCTCAAGAAGATTCATCTCTTTCCTGCTGATCCCTCCCACTCTCGCGTAGTACGCATTGTTGTGGTACCTGTTCAGAAAACCAACTCGTTTATATAAAAAGGTCGAACCTTTATTCGTATAAGCTAAGGTCTGGCAATTCAATTTCAGAGGAAGAAACAGAGCAGACATCTTGAGATTCAGACAAAAACAGAGCAGTCATCTTGAGATTATGACAAAAACAGAGTGAAACAGAGGAGCCATCTTGAAATTCAGACAAAAAATAGAGAAACAGAGCAGTCATCTTGAGATTCAGACAAAAACAGAGCAGTCATCTTGAGATTATGACAAAAACAGAGTGAAACAGAGGAGCCATCTTGAAATTCAGATAAAACAGAGAGAAACAGAGGATCCATCTTGAAATTCAGACAAAAAAGAGTATCCATCTTGAGATTCAGAAAAAAACAGAGAGAAACAGAGTATCCATCTTGAGATTCAGACAAAAAACAGAGAGAAACAGAGTATCCATCTTGAGATTCAGACAAAAACAGAGAGAAACAGAGCATTTCAGAAACAGGGGATTTACTGATCATCATTCATTAGCCGCGATATTGAATTTTGAGCTCGACCCTCGACTTAAAACTTTCGATTTCGATCAAAAAAAACGAAGAAACTTACCGATCATCGAGGAATTTAGCAGAGACCATGACACTGGTAATGAGGAGACGATGAACGTTAAAAGAATCGATAGGAAGCGAAGGTTGTCTGTGAGTGAAGCGGTCGAGATAAACGTAAGCCACGACGAAGCAAGAAGGACTACAATTCGCGTATTTGAAAATCCTCTCGAGGTAGCTCTGAATCGTTATGGGTGGTCGACTCAGTCCGTGGAACACGGAAACGCTCTGTGACTGAGTCGCGACTCGTCGTGTCAGATCGTTGGACTCTGCAACTCGTTCTAGCAATGAGGATAAGAAGGCTATTAGCTTCGGCATTACTCCTGGATTCTTAAGCTCGGCCATTTTTTTGTTTGTTTGTTGAGAGAGAGAGAGTTACTTTTCTTTTTTTTTTTCTTCTGTGTGATTTTTTTGCTCTGTTAATGGCGTGTGTGTATAAGTTGGTCGTTATATTGGGTTGTTAATTCAATTTTTTTATTTTATTTAATAGGTATGTATTTTCAGTTTTTAATTTATTTTATTTTATCAGTAGGTACCATCTTTTTATTATCTAATTAAAATTTTAGGAATTGTGCTGTTTATTAACTCTTGTTCTATCACCGTCGGCGGTGGAACCGAAAATAAAATAAAACTATTTCAATATATATAAATAAACAACTCAGAATGGGTTAATGATTGTTATTGAATTTGAGGGAAACACATTAATTAATGCATTAAACATGATATATCAAATCCACGAAGATAAATGAAAATATTGATTTGATTTGGGAAAATCGTATGTAAAAGGATAATAATTATGTGACTTATAAGTACAAATGTATACTTATGTGTGATCTAATTTTTGGTTTATAATGTGGAGATGGGATGGGATCCCATGATCATCATGTTACATGACATGTGAGGAAATTTATTTAAATTAGAAAGTCACGAAGATGGTGATCTTACGAAGTGCATGTGTTGCTAATAATGTGAATCAGTTTCCATCTGGTAACCTTTCTTTATAGCCCAAAATTATTAGATAGCTAGAGAAATATATATTGAATAAATTACAGAATTATCTAAACCTAATATGCCAAGATGGTCAGCTATAATTTTCACGTTAACATGAAATTTTTTCATTTCTCCCGTTCAAAGAAAAGATTTTAACTTTACAGGAGGCTATGTCAACGTGTATGACCATCGCCTTTTAGAACGTTTCGAGTAACGCCTTTGAATTACTAGCTACATACAAACTGATGCATTTTGTAGTTCGTTAGTGCATCGTATTATGAATAACATTATAGTAAAAGATCCTAGCTACATTCATGAACCACAAACTGAAGTTGACAAAATTTGAGAACTAGTGTACACGCTAGGGCTTACGCGTATATTATGTGGCCATTGTTTTATGTTATATTTTGTTTCTTTTTTCTCTTCTTTGTGACGAGTATTGATCGTATACTTGATTAGCGCCTTAAGTGTCAAGAAAAACAATTAATTAAACATGACAGCCAGCCAGCCAGGTTAGATTTTAACTGATTGGGATTTGGAGTGAAGGAAAAGTAAAGCATGTCTCGTGAGAGAACTAAGAATAAAGATACATATGCTTGTACATACGATATCGATATATGATTCAAATTGTTATAATATATAGTATATAGTTTTTTGGAGCATTTGGGGATCACCACTAACTGCGTAACGTGTCTCTCGCTTCCCGTATCTTTTTTTCGTAATCAATTTCCATGTGACCCTCCCCATCCAATTCAAATACTACATTTTCTCAAGTTTAATTCATATAACACTAACAGTATATATAAAGGACAATAACATATAACAGTATATATATAAAGGACAATAATTACATAATTCACATTTAATATGTTGATCTATATAGTATAGGTCTAGTCTAGTTGATACATAATGTATTAGAATTATATGAAGATCGGTGGACCATATTAGTTGGTAGCTAGTACAATTTTCCAAATTTCTGAATGCGTTTGTAAATAAATTTATTTTCAGTGAAACAACAACAAAAATCACATATGTCATGGGCCTATCATGGGACGTTTATTGAGTATTTCTATACCTTATTAATGCCCAACTAAAAGTAGATATTGCAATGTTGAGCCCAGAAATGTTGTAATGAAGATATACACAAACAAATGTAGACATATATCTCTTTTCCAATAAATCTAATTGTAGAGGAAACTATTGTGGTGAACAAAAAAAAAAGGAAACTATTGTTACGTTGATCTGAGAGGAAAAATAAATCTTTACAATAATAATGTTGGAACGAAGATAAACCAAAACAAATCTAGAGATCAGATCATAAATCTTTCTTTTTGTCCCTCTAGGTTCTATGCAATGTTGCTATTGGTAGAGGGAATCAATACCCTATGATATTTTTTTTGCTAAAGTCCAAAAGAAATTTTTTTTTTAATGTTTTTCGGTCTTTACTTAACAAAGTTTATTATTCCATGAAAACTAGTATGTCATAATGAAATGAAGTGTTAGAGAATCGTGTAATAAGAGGTGGACCAATAAATGTAAAAGTAGCGGATGTGTCAGGGCACAAAATAGGTGGCTTACTCAGTTTTTCACACTCCCCTTGTGTCAGGCACACATTATAAGCAGCGAGTCACATGTCCTGACTCAGTTTTAATGAGTTCGTCGTTCGCCATTAACTTTTTACATCTATAAATATATTAAGTGACCTAGTTTTCTTCCATAAGGCTTTTTTTCAAGTAGTTTGCACTGAGTAGAGAGTGAATAAAAGAGAATGTATGCATTGGTCGAATTTGACTTGGTTCTCCATTACAGTGGTCACACTGCATTTGCAATATCTTTCGAGAACGAAGGTGATGATGACGATGATGTAGTCTATGATTACGCTCCGGCTGCATGAGTCACATCTAGAGTTATGACATCTTCTTCTCTTTTTTTTTGAAACTTAAGTTATGACATCTTCACTATCAGGAAGAGAGAAGCTTTTCTAGCTACCTAGATTCATACAACCCTAAATAGCAATATATGTGATATGTAACATATAGATCATAAATAGACCATGAGCGCTAGTTTGTAGCTAGGTTGGCCTGAGTGTTGTTACTACTTATACCATTGTAATAAAGTAACGAACTCTTTTTGTATATAATCTATGCCTCATATTTAAAACGCGTCTTACCAGTTCCGTAATGTTTCATCGTGGATCATAATCTCTCGCTGACGTTTGTGAAAATCTTACGATATGTCACATATATGTCTTACACTAATCAACTATTTCAGATATGTATAGTTCTTTGACAGTGTTGAACTCGTTTGTTGTAAAGCAAAATGAATAACAAAATCGTACACTATTGAGTTCGATTATAGTGGAATCTCGCAACCACTAAAACCAATCATAACTTTAAATCTGATAGTGTCTTGTTGAACCAATATTTAGATCGTGTGTGATAATTTTATTTTATTTTGAGTCCAATTTCAGAGCATAAATATACACGAGATCGATTATGTTGGAGCATGCTCATTTTTCTTATCAAGAAAAAGACCTTCCACCTATATATATAATATCTTCATTCAGTATAAGTATTTTGCTTCAAAATCACTTTACTTAAATGATCATATTTCACCAGATCAACCTCAGACTATCCACTGAGAGTATATATATATATAGATATGTATATTACAAACGAAAAGTCAAGAATATATGTAAAACATCTGATGGTATACTCTTGAAAACACATGCAGTTTGACCCCAAAAGTACACATGCAACATAAAATATGCAATTTATGACACATCTATGTGTGCATATACCTGTCTATAGATAGGTAGGGAGAGAGAGATAAGGATAGAGATTAGAAGGAAGAGAGACAATCATGGTCAGGAGAAGTGGAGTCATCAGAGGGAATGTGGCTGTGACGACCTTCGTAAGTAGTAATCACCATTCTACAATCTTCCGACAGCCGCTCCACTCTCTTCTTCACCCTACAGTTGTTGTGTGTGCATCTGTAATAACTCCTGTATGTATATTATTCATTTATTAATAAAAATGGGAAAGACGAAAAAATAATAAAAAACATGGGAAATTTTTGAATATCATCCTTATAGTGTTTAAACAAAAATAGTTGAGAAAATGTTTAGATATATATATATTTTACAATAAAAATAGATAAAAATTAAAAAATATTGTTTATATTCTTAATGATGATCCTTCCAGGAACGTACGATACATACTAAAATTGCAACATACATACAAAAAATACTCTAAAGTCTAAATGTATAAGGATGTATAAGCAGTCATGTCTAGTACTTTGAGCTAAGGTTCGGCAACAGTCTAAAGCGAGAATATCATGGATACCCCCATTTTTTACGAAACCAACGATCACCAACCAATGTGGTTATACAAGAATCATTAAGCACATGTTATCGGAAGTATTGGGAATGTTAGTTTAGACTAATTAAGAGAGTGATTAAACAGACACATAAAATATGGTTATGGTAATGAATTAATTACCTGGGGTGTAGGCTGTTCTTGACGATTTTCTGACCATATTTACGCCATTTGTAGCCATCGTCGAGAACGTCAACATCGCTTTTTGTCTGGAAACAGAATCTTGGCTCCCTTAGTTTCCTTCTTATCTTCACTTTGTTCTTCGACTCTCCACTCCCACTACTTGATCTCCACCTGCAAATGCAACCACTCTATAATGTATTAGAAACATTATTTGTAACCCAGGTTTAATCTTATTATAAATCTTTGTATTTAGTCTAACGTTCTATTGGATCTCAGATATTTTCAAGGGAAACCTACAAAATTAACAATATGGTGGTGTTGAGGACACCATGGAGAGAAAGAGAACTCTAATTAATTTCTTGAAGAATTTATGGCAATAATAATTATAACTTTGTTAATTAGCTGCTGATTATAAAAGAAGAAGAGAGGAGAGTATTCATCTTCGGACTTAAAGGAGCTAAATTACCAAGAATTTGAATGCGCGTCATTGTTAATTCCACCTCTAGTATTATCCTGATCATCATTAACCACCTTTGATCCCAAGGGCCCTTCACCCTACATAGCACATATTAAAACCCTCCAAATTAAGATCAATCAATACTTAAACCATGAAAACAACTTAATTATATATATACATCTATATAGATAGAGAGATTATAGCTACCTGAAGATTATTAGGAAACCCTAGAGGTGCATGAGTAGTATTAGAGGTAGAAGAAGAGTTGTGGATGGGGAAAGAAGGAGATGAGAGAGAAGATGATGAAGAAGAAAAGAAGGTCAAGACATTGGTTTCTTCAAATGGAATGAGGAAGTTCATATTCTCTTGGATCGTCACTTGTTGTAGATCGTAATTGTTGACTACTACTCTTCTTCCTCCTCCTTCCATTTGATGTAATCCCAACCTCCCTTTTGTTGACTAGTGTCTATCAGTTTTTGAATAGTGTATCACACTAATTTTGTCTATATTTAATCTTATAAATTACGTTATAAATGTTTCTTAGACGGTTTATCTTCTCTTGCTTACATATAGAGAGGTAGGGTTTGGTGTGTACGTCCCACACGTGTGAAAAAAACTGTAAACGTACCATCTAATACCTCGTGTCTTTGGCAGTCAACTTCATGTGAAGTCTTTATATATAGTTCTATAATCATATCGCAAACAAAACAAGAAATTATTCTGCTATATACCCGAACATATATGTACCAAGTTCTCAATTTATCTTGGTGAAATAGTAATGTTTGTGTAATTTTTATCATATTTCACCGACACATTTTTGTTTGCGCCGGTTGTACAATAAGTTGATAATGAATGGTGTGGAATTTTATTCCTATCAACTTAGTTAGACAATTAGCAACTTTACTTTCATTTATTTAAGCAAGTAACCTACATCATCAATTTGTGTTCAAAAAAAAAAAAAAAAAAAAAAAAACCTACATCATCAATTAAAACCAAACATTCCGTAATGAGACCAAACAAGGTTTGGAATTTGGACTGATTATTGTTTATCAGCTTTTTGAAGCAACCCTAGGAATAATAATTTTAAGATATTTATTAAAGTAAAGATTTATCTTAATTAATTGAGAACTTTGAATATTTTCCTTTCACATGACAAGGTAGAGACTAGAGAGAGAGAACTTTCAAGGAGGTAATTGAGTGTGGTGGAGGTACATCAAAGCTTCCATCCATCTCAAGATGTGTCCTAAAGCTGATGATGGAAACGACACCCAGAAAAGTTACCTCTTCCCAAATCATATCGAATCCACCTTCATAAGTTTTGTTTGTAAAACATTCCATTGATTTATTTTTTCTTGGTTGAATATAATATCAAGAAACTAACCCAGGCTGATTAGCGTCGGTTCTTTTATATTTGCTTCAGTTTTTGAAATTAGTATAAGATTATTCTAGAAATCGTTAGATGCAAACCGGGTGATAAAAATGTTTAAACCACTCAAACCTCGCGTATAGTAAAACACTTGTGTTTTACTTTTTATAGCATCATGAATTTGATAACTACACACAACAACACAAAAACACCTCAGGAAAAGAACAGGCCAACTTCCTTTGACAAATAGTATGTATCACAAAGTAACAACGACTAGTAAGAAAGCATATAATATAAAAACATATTAAATCTTCTTTATGACAATATCATAAAACATGATTAAGGTGGATTAAACTAAGTTTCAAATTTACTTTACCGCTTGAGTCAACTCCGTAATTAACTACCTACTTAATGAAGAACAGTTACTTATTTAGCCATTAAAGGAACTATAGTACCATTAGTTATGTTTATTCATTTTATTCTCACCGACACCAAGCCAACCATTAACATGGCCAAGTTAAGTTTCAATACATAAGGAATTCATAATTTTTTAAAAATTCTTATAGCATTAGTATGTTTTTTTTTGTAAAATAGCATTAGTATATAAACAAAATCTTGTTTTAATTGTAATTAAACATATTTTTGTAAGATGTAGTATATGCAAATACAAGCATATTACATTTGGAAGAAACAAACGATGCCAATGAAAGGAGAAATTAATGACATTAGTTAAATGTAAGGTCATAGGTTGAGAAAAGAGACAAAGAGGGGAATAATAAAAGTTATATAATAGGAGATGAATTCCATGCAACAATGATTACATGTTTCAATCAAATCCCTAAGGAATTTTTTTCAAATTTTAATGATGGTGAGAGATTTCTAAGGCATCTTTCTCTCTTGTAGGTGCCCACTTTGTCTCCTCCCTTCATTTTCAGTCTTTCTTTTTTCTCTTCTTTGTTTTCCTCTTTTCTACTTTCAAATTCAGGTGGAGATGCAAAAGCCAATCTTTTTCACTTGGGCCAATAGACTCAATGAACCATAACCCACTTAAACTTCAGGCCCAATAAAGGGCCAACCAAGTCATTTCCCATGTAAGGATAGATCAGAAAAGACATTTTATTATAGCTTTACCAAACATCAGCTAGTGTTTACTTACATGTACTAAAGATTAAACATCAGTCTGAAACAAGAGGAAAACACACAGAGCATAGAGGGTTTTACTTAGGTTCTTCAGTCCATCTTCTCTTCACTTCAGATTTGGATCTAACTTCTTTAAGATTCCCATCTAAACCATAATCTCTCTCCATCACAAGATTGATCCCTTCATCAGAATACCATCCGATTCCAACGCACAAGACTCCATCTTTCTTCACATCCACGTAAGCAGTCACACCACCTGGGAGCCACATCACAGACACATCCTGCATATCTACCATCTCTTCATCCCCAAAGGAAACCGAACTTTCCGGTAAGTTCCTTCTCTTCAAAGCCTCTGTGCATAGGTACACATATGGAGTGGTCTCACTGCTTTGACCTGACAGCTGCTCCATTTTGACTTCTTCTTCTCCATAGATTGGAGTTGCACTCACTTCAAACACTTTCCATGATCCTGTTAGCTCTGACGGTTGCGTGCGTTTCCTCTGTGAGAAGGGTTTTAACTCCAGTGGTGCGTCGTTGTCACTGAGACATAAATGACTCACTACGGTCAGAGAACACTGAACATAACATAGATAATGTTAAAATCACAGATCAGTGTTACCTTTGGTCTTCATAGTTTGAAGGACAAGCCCACTGTTCTTCATAAACACCAACTCTCATGATCTGTATATCCGCACCACCATTGGCGAATTCTATGGTGTGGACTACTCTCAGTCTCTTATGACAACCCTTCACCAAACACTAGCCAAGAGAAAGTAGCAAATGAGCAAAGGACCGAACCTAACTTAGAGACAAAACCTCATACATACCTGCTCAAACTTGAAAGTAGGTGTGAGGTAATAGTTAGATTCACTCATCTCCCCAACAGGGATTGAAACTGGACCTCTAGAATAGGATCCATCCTAACACCAAACGAGACAATATAAGAAACAAAAGTCTAGTAGAACTTGTCGTAAAGAAAGATGATCAAAACCAACCAAACCTCGAAGTAAACAAGTCCAGGCTCATCTCCCATGGAATCCTCTTCCATGACATCACTTGCTTTCAAGTCAAAAGACTCAAACTTTGGCAAAACACTCTCATCAACCAATAACACATCATCGTTCTGGAGAAACTCTCCATGAGGATTCAAAGTAACCCAATTGATCTTCCTCTCTATCTCAGATGATGACAACGCTTCTATCCGTGAGAGAGTGAAGCAATCGTAAAGACTCTCGTTCTTCTTCCCGATCTCAAGAGGCTCCATCTCCGCTGTAATGGGAGAGAACACAGCTCCTACGCCTTTCCATATCCCACTCACACTACTCGCAAACGTCCTCCACATTGGCTTTATCACTGGTTCCTTTTATATTAACAAAAAAAAAAACGATTTTTTTTTGTAACTAAAATTAAAAATCATTACTTTTCTCGATATTCAGACAAAAACCTGTGTCTGAAGAACAGTTTCTGTCTCGATCAGCATCGTTCCCGAAACCAAGACTCTACCTTTCCTTCCTCCTCCTCCTACGCCTAATCTCTTCCCTCTCCTTCTACCCTTTGGCTTACGCTTGCGCTTCTCGTTCTCGGCCGTGTCGTTATCCACGCTCCATATGTTCTCTTTGTTACCCTTTAGCGTCACTTTCCCTTTGTTTCCCGGACCGTCGTTCGGTTTGTGCGCGGCGACGATTCTTCGCCGGGGGATTGAGGTGGCTAGAAGAGCGTTGTGGAGCCCGAAGCATTGGTTGTTGTTGTTGTTGGTTTGACGTGGGAGTGGGGAAGGAGTGAAGGTTTTGGAGAGATGGAGAAATGGCGTTTTCATCTTCCGAGAGAGAGAGAGAATCAGATGATGATGAGAGAAACTTGGGTTCTTTGCACAATCGGCGATGAAACAGTTGATGGTGGTTAAATGGGCCTTTAGTGCGAGTTTAGGCCCGTTTTATTCAATATCTTAGCCCAGATGAGTCCAGAGTTAATGGACCACTAGGAGTTAGGTTCCTTTCTTTTTTTCTTTTTAGGTCAGAAAGGTTTAATAAAAGGATTTTTTTTAAAAAAAAAAAAACTTTCATATTAGATACTTTTAGGTTTTTTTTTTAATTACAGAACAGCTGACAGAAATAAAATAAAAAAATACATAAGAAAAGGATGTTGATGGCTTTTTCGTGTATTAGTATTTACTATTAATTTATACAAGTGTATAATGGTTGTTTCAAGACATTGAAAACCTAAACACTAAGACGATTTTATCTTGTTGTAATTTTACTACTAATATTCGGGTCAAAGGACGATTGAGCAGGTTTTTTTATTAGCTACTATCAAAGATCTGCTTAGCTGTTACTAATCTATAATAGAATTCAATTAATTTAGACAATAATCATGTCAAATCTACGAATGGCTGACCATAACAACCGGAATACAGAGACCATAAACGCGTACATTGATTTAGATGCATAGAGATGAGATCATGCAATGCACTTGCCACTTCTACAGCACCGAAGAAATAAAAAATAATATGATATTTATAGTTAAACAACAGATAGTCTTGTGATGGTAACATTGTCAACAAATAAACGTGCACAAGTGAATAATGCGTGTAAAGATGCAAATATGGGAAACGGTGATGGTTTGTACAACTAGAGGCGCGAGAACGACTAACGAGAATTTCAGCATAAGGTAATGTGTGAAAAGTCGCCTCTTCTTGATAATTTGAGTTTTTTTTTTTGGTAACATGTTAAGCTTACCATTTTCTGAGCAAAGCTACAATGTTGTTGATAATTTGAGTTATGTCCTTAAAAGACATTTTTTTAATTAATTTGGTACTCAAATCGCAGTTGGCATTGCCTTGTGCTTTGTGTTCCACACATCTTTTCTCATGTGTTGAGAATTTGGATATAGGTTAAAATTGTGGCTGACTATGGGTGTGACTGGTAACCAAGGGAATGAAGGGGAAAACTACATTCATTGACATTCCTTAAAAAATTTACCATTCATAAGGAATAGTTTTTCGTTTTCATTCCTTCTCATTCCCTAATTTATAGAGAATTATAGAGTAAATATGTTCCTTATAAATTTTGATAAGGAATTATTATTCCTCATCGTTCCTTAAATTTTATTTCTGCTTATTCTTTTCCTATCCATTTCTATTGTTCCTACGATGGTTACCAGTCATACCCTATATAAAAACCCAAAGTAGTCAGCCACATAAATCCTACGTCTCTATGTTTATATTGAAAACTATGTTAAAAGCCTAATTTTAAAGCCGCAGCTAATTTAATACCAACTACGCCAAGTTGCATTTTCTTAATCATATGGCATTCACAACCACCATCCGAATAAACATTGCTACCAATCATTTTCCTTTATGAATTGATCATCTCTCGTAGCTGTTGTTGATTCAGCTCTATCATCATTGACAACATAATTTTAAAAGACAACTAAATTAGTTTTGTGACTCCAAAACCAATAATATGATATATAACGACTGATGGAAATAAATAATAACTTATTACAATAACAGAAAGAAGTGAATGTGATTGTAATGATGAGGTTAATAAGGGTAATCAGATGCCTAAACAACAAGAGCTGCTGACGTGACACACAAGTTTACAACCAAAACCAAATAGATCAAAAGCAACGCACCGACTCCACCCTGGCAATTACATCCACAAACCATAACCCAAAACCATCGAGACTCCGACCAAAACGTAACTCATCACTCCCTTAGAGGCTCCACTCGGCGGTGGGGGAGGAGAAGTTGACCCTGCAGGCGGTGTTGGTGTGGCGGGAGTTCCGGCAGCCGGTGGTGAATTTGGTGTGGCAGGAGGAGTTTCGGGAGTTGAAGATGGTGGTGTAGGAGCTTCTGGAGTTCCGGAAGAGGCGGCAACGACCGTAACACTTAGCTTCATGCCACCTTCACAGTGGCCAGGTGTAGGGCAAATGTAATATTTGAGTCCAACTGTCTTGAGTTCGATTTTGGTGTCTCCGTTGGAGTGATTCTCTGTCGCTGCTGAACTGTCGCAGTTGTCATACCCGGCTTTGGTAGTCACATCCACCGAGTGTGTACGACCATACTTAAACTCTGTTTTAAATTAAACCACCAGAATAAAAAGAAATCAAAAATCTAATTAAAGAAACTTCTATTCTGGGACAAAACCCCAAAAGTACTATAACAAGAATTTCTTGTTGAATAAGCTATATCTAATCCATCATCCCATAAACCTTTTTGAAAAATAAGTCTTAAATGTGCATAAACTGAACTGAAACAAACAAATATGTATTGAAGAAGCAAACTCATAGATTTTTTCCTTAAATAGTTTATATTCAAGAAACTGAACCAAATAAATAAAATCATACATATCATATTTTTTCGTCTTACTGCTAATGCAAAAAACCGTACCTTATCAAAGTAGATGTTAGTTCAATTAATTTACTATATCGAAAACATAGCTTGAAGCTATAAGTTATAACTAATATGGCTCGGATAATGGGTTTACCTAGAATGTCACCAACCCTGAAAGTCTTTCCTTTAACCCATTCTGTGTAATCCACATTACTGGCCCACTGTTGAGTGTCTCCTACTGTGTATGTCTCAGCGATCGTGGCTGGGACGATGGCTAGGACTAAGAGAAGAGCGGTTGCAGCCATCTTGGACAAACCATTCATTGTCATTTTTCGCTTATAAGAAACTAATATGATTGTCGTAAAGATACGAAGAGAAGATAGAGGTTGTGAACAGAGGAAATGGCGATGATGTTGAATTTATAACAAAGAGATGTGGGAAGGACTGTGATAAATTAAGTAAAATAGAATGTATGAAAAAGTCGCCGCCTAGACAACTCATTCAACAACTTCATCCTCTATTTTCATTTTTTCTAAATACATACATATCTTTGTTTTCTAAGACATTGTCATGATGCGTACCAACTGTTTATTCTGATAAATTCAAAGGAAAGGATAATTAATCCAATTGCTCGAAGATGACTCTTTGATGTAAATTATTTGAACCCATCACCCTACTGAGATCTTCATATTTGTTTTTTTATGTTATCCTACCTAAAAGTATGCTAAGAACATGGGTTGTTAATATGCATATATGTATAATGCAGATAATGAAAATCATTGTTGCATTTATGAGTTGAAAACTGTATCTATAACTTAATTAATTAAGACACATTCCAAAAATTATAATATTTTAGCCATGTTTTCTCTGCAGAATTTCATTAAGACACATTCAAAAAATTCGCAGTTGTATTCGTACTAATTCCATATAGATTGTTAAAATATATTTGAGTTTACATTGTATTCTTTTATTTTGTATTTAATGTCTAGTTGGGATATGTTTAGGATGATTTCTCCTTAACGATCTTATTTCTTGTATATTATGCGGTCTATGCGTGGATTCAGTTTGAACGTTTGGACCAGACTTTATCAATACAACTTCTATTAAAACTTATTTGCTCAATCACACAAACGATATGAAAGCATTTGTGTACTAAATCTCATTATAAAGGGAGGATTTTCTAGAAACTTAAGAAGCAATTAGCAATGCGTTGATAAAAAAAATGTTTTAGCAATGTGTTGACCATTGACTAAGTTCATTATTCAACAGTTTTCAGTCTGGAAAACATCATCGAAGCCATTGGGTCATATACTTTGTATTATTCTTTTTCTTTTTTAGTTTTTTAACTTCTTGGTCCGATCCGATTGGGTTAGAAATTCTACAAAAGAAAAAGATGAAAAATATCCGAAATGATATTAAAAACAAATGTGGGAACTATATAATAGCAGGAAGATATGCCTAACGCGTTCCAAGGCTATATAATATAGTTGTCAATAATCAAAGAGGGCTCTGGTCTTAGGCGAAACAAATTTTATAGTGTATTACTCATGAAACCGAAGTAGATTTAAAAGTAACCCATAAAAGCGAAAAGTCGACGATCGATCAAAACCAAATAGTATAATGATATAATCACTATTACCTATCTGTTCTCTGACCAAAGCAAATATTAGGAGATCGAGTAATTAAAGATGAGCAGAATTTAGAAGATTGATCATAATGTCAAAGATAAAGAGTGACTATAAAATATATGTTGAGTTAGAGAGGGAGCTTCTAGAGGAGGTCCAAAGCTTGCCATGTTGGCCTGTTGGTATTTGGATGATATAATCGTGTCGTCCATTAGCTTCAAGTTTTAAAGGAAAGAAGAAACTATGTACAAAATGGCGAAATATGTCCCATCTATTATTACTATTAAACAAATTATTCATTTCAAAAAAAATCTTACTTTTGCTGTCATGACTCATAATGAAAACTTTTCTTCTTTTTTAAAATTATAAAAGTATAACCTAGTGATGAATCCAATGCGGTTTTCAACAGAAACACCAGATAAAACAATGTTTTTGTTAATCTAGCAGATAATCACTTTGCAGATATATTCATAGTATATTTGCTAAGCCATCAGCTATGCACGTTAATGAATGGGACTAAAGGAAAAAGTTAGGTTGAGTGATCTGGTAATATTCGTGGCAAATCCAAACTATTCATAATCAACTTTTGATGATTATGAAAATTACCAATTATGAAAGCATATAACACCTTACATCTGCTTCACATTGTTAAAGTTCCACATTCCAATCCTGTTTTCGTATATTTAGGCCCATTACCTATGAAGCCCATAAAGCATAAATGGTTTACAAGATGGGGCCCATAACTGCATAAATAAGCTCACGATTTGCCCATTACGGGATAGCTGGGCTCATATGCAACCTACTTCATGAAACTGGCTTTTAAACAGCCCATAAATGTACAAATGGGATTCGGAGCGGCCTATAATGGCTTACAAATACAATTGGCTAATAAACAGCACATAACCTGGCTTCTCTAACCGACTTAAAAGAAGTAGCTGCACAAGAGAGAAGGCAAGAAGCACTTTACCATTTCAAAATGTTATAAACAATTAAAAGAAAAGAATGATGTCTCTCTCTCTCTAGTGTCTAAACAAAGAATGATGTCACTACTTTCTCTCTCCCCCAACGCTACAGGAACTCAACATAAGAATGACCTGAAGAAAAAGAAAAAAAAAACAGCTCCTAGATCTTGTACAGATACATTTTGACATACATGTACATTTCCAATTCTCCATGGGCCTAAAAACTATTACTTTAGTTATCTATATCAAATAATACTATACATCATCCTTATTTAGTGCTGGTCCATGTATCTCGACCGATACTCAACCACATAAATGACGTAACACACACACACAGAAATTGTTTCTTTTTCTATTAAAGTGGAAACCATAATATCTTAAACCGGATATCTCTTACGTGTTTCTATACTCGATATCATGTGAGCTAATGTAAACCAATCCAGGCCAGGTGCAACTTAATTATAAGACTTATCTCTATAGATAGACAGTTCTTGAAGAAGAAGACGCGTCAATTCACTTTAAAATTCACATCCAAAATTTGATAGCTCATTTCATTTAATATGAACTGGAGATGATAAAAGAAAACAACAGGTGGGTTTGCAGAACCGTAAGCAAGAAGACTTTAAATGGAAATTAATCAAAATTATCTTCTAGAAGATTTTATAATATATATATATGTATATACGTTATGCATGTTGCATTCTATAGTAAGTAACAAAAACAAAAACGAAAGCAAACAGAAAAAATGGAGGAATCAAAAAAGAGTTTGACTGCTGAGTCTTTTACAAGTGCAATGACACTTACCAATTCAGGTGTGCCTCAGGTGCCTGATCGTTACATTCTTCCACCATCACAAAGGCCAGCTCTTGGTTCAAGCACAGGCACCAGAGATGATACAACACTTCCTGTCATCGATCTCTCTCTTTTACACCAACCTTTGCTTAGATCCCGTGCAGTACATGAGATCAACATGGCCTGCAAGGAGTTTGGTTTCTTTCAGGTAATAGTTACATGTAATAAGTCTTGCATTATCATAAATCCCAATTATATGTCATGAAAGTCATGCCTTGCTTTCATCAAAATTCAGTTTAGAACAAAAACCTGAAGTGAACAAGCCGCATCTACCAATCCCACTTGCGGATATGACTTAGAAAGACGGTTATTGTCTTCTTGTATTTATGTCATATAAGGAATAAAGTCCATAATCATGAAAGAAAGAAAAGAAAGGACAAAATCATCAATCTAAGTCTTGAATGATAACAAAAACTGCGTGCATGCATGTTTTCTCTACTTATAAAATCCCTAAATTTTACTTCCCTTACAGGTTATAAACCATGGGATACCATCATCAGTGGTTAAAGATGCCTTAGATGCAGCAACAAAGTTCTTTGACTTACCTGTGGAGGAGAAGATGCTTCTGGTGTCATCAAACGTTCATCAGCCAGTAAGATATGGCACAAGCATCAACCATTCAACAGATAAAGTTCACTACTGGAGAGATTTCATTAAGCATTACTCTCATCCTCTATCAAAGTGGATCGATAAGTGGCCATCAAATCCTCCATGCTACAAGTAAGTAAAAAAACTATATATAGTCCACAAGCCCGGTCCTATTTTGCTAGACGCCTAAAGCACTATAAATATTTTTGCCCATAACCATTAATGACACTAAAAACAATTTAATGTCCTAAAATTTCTATATAAAAGTTTTACAAATTTTGGCGCCTAAAACAAGTGCTTCATAAGATTTATCCCAGGGCCAGCCCTGATAGTCCAGCTTCATTATCTCAATGTGTAAAAGAGAAACATATATTTCTATTTGTAAGAAATCTTTTGATAGTGAAAACTGATAGTACTATCTTTCCTTTTAGGGATAAGGTGGGAAAGTATGCAGAAGCAACTCACTTGCTACATAAGCAAGTAATAGAAGCTATCTCGGAAAGCCTAGGACTGGAGAAAAGTTACTTACAAAAACAGACTGAAGAAGGCTCACAAGTCATTGCAGTGAACTGTTATCCAACATGTCCTGAACCCGAAGTCACATTGGGAATGCCACCTCACTCGGACTTTGGCTCGCTGACCATCTTACTTCAAAGTAGTGAGGGACTCCAGATAATGGATGCAAACAAGAACTGGGTATGTGTGCCTTATATCGAAGGAGCTTTGATTGTTCAGCTGGGAGATCAAGTTGAAGTGATGAGCAACGGCATATACAAGAGTGTGATTCATCGTGTAACAGTGAACAAAGATGTCAAGAGGCTATCTTTTGCAAATCTTCATAGTCTACCTCTACACAAGAAGATAAGTCCAGCACCTGAGCTACTCGATGGAAACAATGCAGCTGCTTATGGTGAATTTAGTTTCAATGATTTTCTTAACTACATCTCGGGCAACGACGATTTTCTACAGGAAAGATTCATCGATACACTTAAGAAGAGCAGATCCTGAAGATTATGCCAAAGAATTCAAGATTATTATATAGTTCACATGTTTTGAAGTCCATAGGTGCATCACTGTTGTATCTACTCTATGCAAAATCATCATATAACAACAACCGAGTAAATTTTTTTCTGCATGTAAACAGATATATAATCCCTTGTTTAATATATCACATAAAATCATATTGAAATTTCATAGTATTTGATTTCTTCCTTTGAAAAAAATGGTGCTAGCGGAAATTAAATAACTGTTTAATTTATAATATGATTCTATTAGTTTATCTCAAGAAACATCTATGTAGTAAGAGTATCTCTGTTTCTTGTTTCTTGCTGCTCTATTGGATCCGAATCGTTCTCACAAACTATGTATCCCTACATGTCCTAAGGATTCCAATTATAAACAACAATAGATTGCTGATTATCAACCAAAGTGTGTCGGATTTGTCGATATGGTAGAAAAGCAGATCGCACAATAAAATAATCATCACGTACTTACAGAAGATCAACAAGGATGGTAAAGTTTCCTCCGCCGACTTGTTAACAACGTTGCTCGTAAATTATCCACTAAAGCTCTCTAACTACGGCCTCCGGCCGCCTCTTGATTCCGGCGGCGATTTCTTGTTTTTTTCTTTTGCCTTGTTTTTGTGATCGTTTGTAGATTTTTTTTTATATTTCAAGATTATCTTGATCAGCTTCGTCTTTTTATTTTTTGACCGTGGCTATTTTATCTATATTCTCGCAGTTTACATCTTTTAAACACAGCTAATTTACTGATGTTTAAATTTTTTAACAGTTTGCAAAGTTTAAACGAAATCGCCAAAGGTACAAGTGGCACATATGTAAAAGTCATTAAACATTTCTTCTGCTTTATTTTTATTATCAAACAGTAAACTATCTCTTCCAAAATCGAATCAAGGACAAATTTTACATAAGCGAAAAAATAACTCATTTAAAATATTGTTGGAAAATATAGTTTATAACGTGAAACAAATTTCTTCAAAAACTGCAAGAGGATATGAAATATACGGAAATTAATTTTGATAATAGATATTTGACATATACAATTTTTCTCAATTGATTTTGATGATGCATTTTTGTGTTATTGTGCTTTACAGATATAATGATAAATTTTTCAATGTCAAAAGAAAAGAACAAATTTTCTAAACAAAAATAGGAAAATGGTGCAAAATATATAAAAGCTTTAGGAAAAATATGGCAAATATTCACAAATCCTATTTGATCCGTGTATATCAAAAATAAAATGATAATGAACGTGTAAGTTATATCTTGTAACTTTAAAATCTATTTGTACTTAAGAGATATCAATGTGAAAATGATACTTTACATAAAAAATATTGAAAAAAACTTGAAATATATATGTATCGCAAATAAAATGACGACGAACGTTTTTCAAACATATACAGTATATGCATTTTCCATGCATGCGAGTTCATGCAAATTATATGTAATTTTTACAATTTATTTTAAATATATTTCTTGATGAATATTGTTGTGGAGATATGCTTTGAATTAAAGATAATATGAAATGATACCATTTTACAAATTAGTAATAAATTACGTTATAAGATTTAATATTTTTTGGTAAAATAAGATTTAATATTTTCTCAACCACGTACATACATATCAAATATCTAACTACTTTATGTATTTTATTACGTTCTACATTGTTCATATCTATAACTTATAACCTTTAGACAATGAAAAAATGAAATATGTATAACTTTCAGCTAAAACAACCCTAAATTATTGAATCTCAACTACATAAAATAATATATACAGATTTAAAATTTCTCCTGAAAAACAAACAGGTATCATTTTTTAAGAATTTAATACTAACTTTCTGTGAAACCCAAACTGCAGAGATTTTTACAACAAAAAAAAAAGAGTCATGCACAAATTGCAAAGGATGCCATATTCCAATGAAAAAAATCGAAGTTTTACTAATAAATGTTTAATATATAAACCGGTCGGCCAAACAGAAGAAGGATCGAATTATAAATAGAATAGAAGATTCATACATAATTTTTTGTTGACTAGAAATTCATACATGATATTAAACCGTTTACCAGCTAGAAGATCAATGATACAATGTAATAAACTGATGCACTTATATTTACAAATTAACGGGCTTACCTTTTTACAATTAGAGCTCTGATCACTTGGTCTTCCAAATATGTAAACTACATGCCAATTCAAGTTTGTTAACTCACACGACAAACAAACAAACAAACAAACAAACAAAAAGACTCAATTGATAGATGTAAAATTTCATGCTCACAATCGATTTTTCAGCGAATACTATATTATATAAGTCAATTAATAAACTTAAACATGGAGGGTGAGGAGAACAAAAAAAAATCGTCAGTTCGAAATTATGCAAAACGGGTTTTAAACCATTTATTTTAATTCACCCTCCATCCTTTTAAAAAAGAAACGCAAAACTTACTTGTTTTTCACTCTGCAACTGTATATATATCATAGATAGAACAGAAAATCATACATGCGTAAAAAAGATCGGATAAACTAAAGGAGAAATAAACTTAAAATATGAAAGAAGTTTGTTGAAGCTAAAATGCGAAATCTCCAGCTCGGACTTGGATCTATATATTCATCTGGGCATGAGCAATGTCTAAGTACGCACCTACATGCATAAATTTATATACAGATCTGAATCATTAGTTTTCAAAATATATAAACGTAAGGAAAACAGCAGGCGTGCATGAATCTATCTCCATTTCAACGGCAAAGTGTAGAAGTTGATCGAAATATGTTTGTATAATATTATTAATATCAGATATGTTAATATAAATCAGGAATACATTTTGGCACTTATATATGCGTCACTCGACCAATAGGGTTGTTACTTGCTAGCATAAAGGTCAAAGAACGTATATATTCGAATATATGAATATAGGCAATTAATTGCCTACATGCATATATTCTGTGGTAACAACGCACACAGTATCAGCTAAAGGATTTTCGCAACTTTCACTTTTATTTATTTTTACTTGAATCGATATACATGATATAATTCGTATAAATAACTTGACTGGAAATTCCCCTTCGAAAAACTCAATTATGTAGCTATTGTCGGAAATCAGTGTATAAAAGTTTACAGTTCCGATAAATTATGAACGTTAGTATAACTAAAACGTCGAAATGTATTCTCTACACGTATACAACAAAAAACGTACACATTTTAAAAATCTTATCCAAAAATCTGGCGACTTTTATGATATTTTTCTGCGGATCAATTGATACTGGCGACATTTTTTTTTTGAACTTTCTGGCGACATTGTTTTCAAAACAATTTTTATCATTTTGATCGGTAATACCATCTTCATTATTCAAGACTATACCTTTTAATCTTTAAGATCATGCTCTAACACAAACCACGATGGAACTAGATACGTTTAGTTGTTTAGATAGCTGTATTAGTTATTTCGTACATCGCATATTACACCGTCAATGTGATATACAGAGAACCAAGCAATACGGTTCGAACGGAGACGTAAGTGACAGCACAAGTTTTGTCTATTTTGGTAAATGAAAAATGATATAAATACAGCATTTGTTGTTTTGTAGACTGAACTTCAACATGCAAAAAGTAAGTATTTAATGTCTTTGACGCCATGCATGTTATAATAATAGATTCTACTTATTGTTCTTTGTTTGAGAATCTTTCCAAAACAGGAACAGTCTACAATAATTTTGAGAAAACCACTGTCCACATCATGCTAATATTTTATTTATTCAACATATATTATGAAAAAGCATTAGTGAGTAGCAAGAAAATAGTTTATTGACAGATAGAATACTACTATCAAATGCTTTGAACCCTGCTTTATTTCGGGGTTCTGAACGTAACGTAACCCTTGTCCCGTTCTGTCTTTTTTTTTTGCTAAAATTTGGTCTTATCCCGTTTTGTCTCATGACGAAAAGCTTTAGATACAAGACAATTTATTTTAATCGAAGAGTACTGGCCGAACTTTCTATTAATCTTTGAAATATGTTAAACATTAGATGAATTTGAACCCTAATTTGAATGAAAGAACTATAAACTTAAAACAAAACAAGCACTTCTTACATTCTATAAATATTTCTAGTCCAAGCTTCGGTCAGAAACATGCTATGATATAATCGTGGTATTCGTCAATCCAGTAGCGGCATGCATTCAACGAATCCACCGCTTTTTCTATATATATTTTCTCACTTTTATCAACCGCTTTTCAATCCTTTAGGTCCCAAATTTTCAAGACTATATTTTTTTAAAAAAGTATAATCTATTATATTAAAATAGAAGTTACAATTTTTCTTCATGTGTGATTTTTTTTTAAAATGGACCTTCCCTAGGAAATCATATTTCATTTATTTGTAATTAACATTTTGACATCATTAAGATATCTATTATATTAAATAATTATCATATATAACAACTTCACCTATAAAATTGTTTTACTTTTTTAATTATAGGAATTTGTTGAGAAAAAAAATCTTAAAAAAATCTTATTAAAGTTTTTTAAATATTTTTATAAAATAATGCATTAATTAATTTCGTAATTTGTAGTATAATATTATTATAAATTAATGTTAAATAATATTTTATTATAAAATAAAATTTGTATATTATTTTCGTAAACTTTCTAATTATAGTATATCTTATCTAATAAAATAGAAATAGTGACTTCTTTCATGTGTGATTTTTTTAATTTGGACCATCCTTTGATTTTTTTATTAAATCTATTTTATTAAGACTAATAATATATAGAATCTTTGAACTATGTTAATCACAATATCTTTTGATACCTTTTCATTTTAAATATATATATATATATATATATATATATATTTTAAAAATTCTAACAACTTTGTTGAAAAGTTTTTAACAAGATCTTAATTTTCAAAAATTATATCTAAATATTTTCACTAATTTCGAAATTAGTTATGAAATATTATTATATATTTATATATTTTATAAAATTAAAAATATGAACTCCATCCTCTTTTATCAATTATATAATTATAATCAATCATTTCAATTATTATATATTTATATATTTTATAAAATTAAAAATATGAACTCCATCCTCTTTTATCAATTATATAATCATAATCAATCATTTCAAGAGAAAATTATTATATTGAGATAAATATGAAAAAATATATTAAATTGTTAAATTTATATATTTTATTTTCTTAAGTATTTATGTTCTAAATATTATATGTAGGTACCACGTGTTAACATTAGCAAACTATATAATACATGTATAAAGATTGACATGTATTTCATTAAAGATAATAATAGAAAATCTTTTAATCATGATATCTTTTCATTTTAAATATATATATATATATATATATATAATTTTTTAACAAATCTGTTGAGAAATATTTTAACAATTTCATAATTTTCAAAAAGTTTATGTAAATATTTCAACTAATTTTTTAATTAGCAATGAACTATTATTATTATGCATTAATATATATTCAGTTATCATTTATGAAATAGAAAAATAAAAAAATTTTTTTATCTATTTTATAATAATAATAATAATAATTCATGTTAAATGAAATTATTTTAGTAAACTAAAAATGATAACGTTATATAAAATTGATAAATTTATTAAAAAATTCATAAATATAAAATATTTTATGCTAAAATATAATACGATGATATAATGACTTAACATTCACAAACTATATAATACATTATAAAAAGTGACATATCTTAGAATTTTGTGTATATAAGAATATATTATCTGAAAAGAATAAATGTAAAAAATATTGTTAATAGAAAAATCAGATTTAAAGGTCAGCGGATCAAAATGAGAAGCGACAAATATATATAACGTATTTAAACAATTGATTAATTACAACATGTAAATTATAAAATTAACACTAAAATGTATGATTAAAATAATATATATATATATATATAAAACTGAAAACAAACATCCGTGCGCGGTTGCGCGGATCAAGATCTAGTTTAAATTATAAACAAAATAGTCAGCTGTATGGCCTATGATAGATATTGTGGATTTGTGGGCAATATTATTCTTATCGGATTATAAAACTCAAATTACGCCGATTCAGTTGGGCTTAAAATAAAAATGAATGTGAATAACTGCATGAACTTTTAAAGGGCTTTTACGAAACTATGGGAGCCCAAAATCTCGACTAACTTTGATTTGGGAATAATTTAAATACCCAAAACGTTCTTATTGTGCTAGACTGCTAGTCCTTAGTCTCATCTCAGCATTTTGGTGATATTTTAGCATTTTTGTAGATTCTATGACATGTTGCTCAAAAAAAGTAGATACTTTGACAAAACTAATCCGCTAAAACAGCTACTTTTTAGAATGTATGATTTCCCCCTCAAATGTTTTAATCTATGATAAATAAAAAGGAAAAGATAATAATAAAGAAAAAAATTATATAGCTCTACAATAAGAATAAAAATTTTGTTCTAATAGTTCGTTTTTTTCCTAGGATTCACTAGTGCAAATGGTGTTTCGACATTTACATGGATGATGAGTACAAAACAGAGTAAAAAAGCAAGTTAAAGGATCCTGTTGACAACAAAAAGATAGTTCGTAGTTTCAAATTTATAACAGTTAAGTACTAACTGGTGATCCTTGCTGGGACAAAGATGACTAATCAAATTCAAAACAACGTCAAACCAATGATCTCAAATTTGTTGTTTAGATTTTTATCGAATTACGAGTTATGATATGACTGGATGTATTGGACGGTGGCAACATTATTTAGAACAATACAGTTTTGTGAAAATGAAAGTAAGATTTGAAGGTAATCGATGGACTTGGGTCAGATACAAACAACGGCTGGATCTGGACCAGCTTTGTGGACTGATATGTGTTCTATAATTGCTATTCTTATTTCCATTTTTACATATTTAGTAGATTAAAAAAAAAGTGGGACTCTTACGGATCCGTAAAAAGTTGTACACTGGACCAGCCTTTATGTTTGACATCTAAGGTTATATAATAATACATTATTCGAACAATATACACCCTGGTGCCATCATTAAATGATATTTACCATTGTAATATCGAAAAATGTCTTTAATTTTAAAGGGTGGAGTTATTCGCAGTATTCATAATGTGTGAGTGGCTTTAGCCTTATATAGATTTAAACTAATAGAAGTCGTAATATACTGAAACTAATCTGCATATGTTCCTTACATTAAAATATTTCCATTTTTAACTATAAAGATCATGATCTACTTTGTTCAAGAATGTATTATGATGGTCTACTAGACAACTACTAATAATATGTGCATATATTCACTATATATTAAGGTTAAACACCATAAAAATAAGTTTGCACAAAAAAATTGATATGTATTAATAATATTGATTTTGTTTCAGCAAATTATATATCCTATCTCTTTGGCAGCAATTGTATCTCCATCTAGTTTGCACTTTACAAAAATAACAATTTTTAAAAACTTTTTGATCAAAAGCATAAACTACAACAGTGTTAAATAAACAAGATAATGAAAGCAGTTTGAGGATTAATGAAATTAAGACTAGATGGTTAATTCCCTCTAGTCATTATAATCAAGCAGTTTGAGGATTAATGAATTAAGTTGTGTTCCAAAAGAAAAAAAATAACTCTAGATTGTCGTCTCCAACTTCAATTTTTTCTTGCATTATAATTAGAGGGTGTGAATTGGTTTCAATCCTCGATCAAGTTAATATATCATCAGCATTTATAGCTTAAAACTGCGTTTTCACATTTAGGGATAGATTGCAATTAATTGGCCTGAAAAGAAGAGAGAAGGATCAAGTAATCATTTGGAAGTAAAGGGGAAAAAATATCAAATGCAATAATTTAAGTGGTTGGTGAAAGGATAAAGAAAAAGAAATTAGTCAACATGAAGGAAAAAAATGAGGAAAATGGACCCCTTTGATTTTCAACAAATCGCCTTTGTTGCTTGTATCTACTGGGGCAAAACTCTACTGAGTATTAAGTCATCCAAGAAAACAATGAAGCTAATTTTTTCTTGATGATCTCCGTCATCGGCCGATTGTAATGTTTCGAGATCCCCATTTTTTGGGTTGAAATTTAATACAATTAATATTTTTAAAAAATTCTTGATGACGATTATATATAGACATTTGGTTCAATTATTTTCTACAATATTAGAGAACGCCGTGTCTTTGTTAGATTTTTAACTCGTTGAAAAGTATCAATCATTGAAATAAGAAAGTGCCAATAATGATTAGAAATCTGAATATTAAAATTATATTTTCTCAAGTTTAATTCATACTAGTTTACAAAAAAAAGATATTATAATTATATTTAGACCAAACATAATTCGATGTACATTTACATCCAAAAAACATAATTCAATGTGTACAGACATACATGTGTATATATATATATATAATATACAACATATATAGGTACCAATTTAAACAAAAAAATGCGTTTTAAAAATGCAAGTTAATTCAATTTTTTTTTAACAATTAACCTCGTTTTTTTTACCAAAGGCTTCAAATCAACCATGTTCGTTTGTTGAAAATTAAGTTTTGGTCTTGCTAACGCATAGAAATGTATATCTCTCTAGACGTTTGAATTTTTAAAAGATTGCTATTATGTCTTTGTAAAGAAACTAGGTTAAAGTGAAATTTTAAAATGCAAACGAAAAATTTACAATGATTTTTCAAAAACTTTAAAAGAAAGTGAGTAGAAAAGAACAATTGTGGGCTACTGGGACATGGGAGAAGAAACTTCTTTATTACCAAATTAGGTAAAATATCCCCAACAATTCCATTTTTCATGTAAGCTTATTGTCACTATTCACAAAATTAATTTCAAAATTTTCAATTTCTGTTATAATGATTGTTTGATATTTGATTCCTTAATAGATATCATCTTAAAGATCTTTTTTTTTGAAAAAATATCATTTTCTTATTGCACCGAGTAATCTTATGTATATTCCGAATCATTTGGAATAAACATCTTAAAGTATTCTGTTGAGAAAAACTGCGAATAATCTCAAAATATATATATGTCAAACATATACTACTATATGTGCCTATAGATTTTCACCTGTACAAATTATATAATGTTTATTTTATTCTCTTCTTTATAAAGCTGACTTTTGAATTCGTAACTGATCACGATAAAAGATAATGTTCAGGGCCTGAATTTAAACACTAGCTTATTTAATCAAACATCTCAAACAAATAACTAGTGATAAGAATTAATTTGACAAACAAAAATAGTATTGCTCAACATCACAAAAATGGAAAAGTACTTATCTAATCATATTAATCTCATATATACACAAACAGGTTAAGGAGAAAAATACATGTTTTTTTAGCAACATGAGAAAAATAGATATATGGTTGTGTTATACTGCTATGTGTAAACCTTTGTGTGTGTGCAAAATATACAGACCAATATCAAAAACGTAGATTCTTCTGACGATCATAAGGCTTGGCTATGGCTTGTCCGAGCCGCGTCGGTATACTTAGCTGCCTTTTCACTATTTTATACGTTTTTTCTACAAAAGAAAATCGTTGTAAATACCACGCAGAATTTATCTCCGTATACAAAAGCTAAATAGCAATGCGTGCTTACTTAGCTATCCGACAAAGAAAATCATACTACGCATGTAAAATCAAGTTAGAGACTAAGGCCAGCAACATTTTTAAACCCAGAGCAGCTGCAATTTCATCGATAACAAAAATGCCTCTTCCATCACTTTCCTCAAGCATGTATACTTTCTACTGCTATGTTAACGACTCAGTGTTGAACTTTCTGTGTGACAACCCATCCTGTGGATCCATACGTCCTGTGGACTCCAGGCTCATAACTCTGTAGAGCACGATCCTAATCCTTCATCTGTGAATCTTCACTGATCTCCTAGGTAAATTATTGGTGCGTTTGGCATTGTTCGAATCCAATACCTTACCCTCTACCAATTTTTTACAATACAAATTGTTACCAATTGAATTATTATTTATTAGTTTATTTTTGAAAATGCGGGTGCTACATTCTCTCTGCTAAGCTAACTTAGGAATCCGTACACCCATGCGATCCCGTGCAGCCACAGAAACATCTAGTTCAAAAATAAAACCTCAAGACACACATTTACAATGTGGATAACTCACCTAAAGCGCCTTTTAACAAAGTCTCGTCTAGAAAGTTGGGTGTTGCACTTTGATAGTAAGTGCTACTTTTGTAACACATACAAAGAAATTTGAGATCGCTTCTTTTGCGAGGTGAAGTTAATGAAAAAAGTTTAGGATGTGGTGACTAAAAGACTGGGATATACATACATGACCAGTTTTATATGGATTGAGATGAAAGATTCATCATGTCCGAAGATACTGCGCAGATTAGTTTCTCAAGCAACGATTTACATGATTTGCATAGAAAGACACAATAGATTGCATAAACCACATCCGGCAATTTTCAAAGCTATTGTCATGCTCATCTGAGATACAATTTTGAGTAGAAATCGAAAATATTTTAGTAAACCGATGCAAACCTGGCTCACGTATAAATAATAGGTTCTTCTCTGTTTTTTTCAAGGAACAACCTGCTGGTTAATCTGCTTTGTATTTTTTACAAGCGACCTCATTATCTAATTAAATTCAAAATGTTTGTAAAAAATAAAATTAAAAGCAATATTTGATCCTATGAGTTGACTTGATGAATAATTACCATATTAGTAGAAAGATGGGTTACTCGAAGAAACAAATTAACTTATTGTAACTTGGATGACATCACGTTTTCCTTTTTTAGTGAATATACTGAATAGTAAGTACACTTATTATGAGAACTTATTATTCACCGTGTACTCGAAATTTTCTTCCTACCGATCTCTCATTCTTAAATATGGTCGGTTCACTTTCCAAATCGCTAAAGTAAAAGGGTCGGCTTGGAAGAAATCAACATCGATCAAAACATATTTTACCGTTATCATTCAGAGATCGGTTAACTTTTGTTAATATTTTAGTGTATGAAAAAAGCCCTTTAATTTTTGCCATGATAACGTGGAAAAATGGTCCCAAAAGAAGAAAATGTCCAATGTAAATGACATTGAAATGGGGCCATCGGAAAAAATAGCGTGTGAACTTTTGTGGTGTGCAGATGTGGTGCTGTGTCCACAAATATATTAATGGTCACATTGATTTGAGATATCCAAAACGATTTTAAATCGAGGCATTCAAGTACGTGTTATAACCAAAAAAACTAAAGTGGTACATGCAATTTTTGTTTATTACAGAATAGGAAATTATTTCCCGATTGGTTGGAACACCAAATCATTTTAATTGTTTAATCACTTTGATCGCATCCCTTGGAAGATATTTTCCATGCATCCCATGTGTATCTTTTCTTACTTATTTATGGCTTATCGTATACGATGAAACTCTTTCTCCGAGTTAGTTTCTGACTTTTAGTCAATATACTGCAAATAATGTATTCTCTATGAGAATAATGAGAAATTAAAGCTTTTTTATTACCAGCAATCGAGTTGCAACTCCCACGTGAGTAATATTTGAAACGATGTAGTAATGTGAAATGCTTAAAAGTATATAGAGCTAAAAACTTCTTTCGTAAACCACGAAGGTTATAAATACAATTTAAAGAAAATTATTAATACTGTAGAACAGCTAAGAGGCTTTATGAACAAATGAGTATATATATAGGTTATTAATAGCACGAGACTTAAAATATAGATAAAGCATGCATGTGCTGTGAAATTTAAATAGTAAGTACTCACGTCGCACTTCTTTTATTCCTTGTTCTGTCCGAGCAACACATAACTCATAAGTCCTAAGTTTAATTGGCCTTGTTCTATAACCCGCGATATATGCAAATACGTTAAATTTCATTGCGAAAGTTCGCATATCGATTGACTGGAAATTCGTAAGTTTTAACAATGGTGCATGTGCTCGATTTGACACATATAATGTTGCGGGTAATCGAAAAACAAAAAAAAATGTATAACCAAATTAGTGGTTACAAGTTACAACATGGTCTTAGTAATGCTAAGAAAAATATGGTCTTAGTCGATCTTATATATAACTCATCTGGTAGAAGAACTACAAATATTTGAATTTACGAGATGCCTTTGTCATATCCAAAACGATGTGATATATGTGTTTTTTTCATCGACAATGATTATGTGTTTTGATAATAAAAAGACTGTATTCTCTTGGTACCTATGAACCAAAGAGGCGCTCTCATCTCCGAATGAATTGGCAAGAACTCAATCTTTGACGTTTACACTGTTATTTTTGCATGAGTTACACACCCACCCTTAACTCCTCAGTGGGATCTAGGATCTTTTAAAAGCCAAGTGTAATGGTGAAGGTGGTGGGTGCACACGTGCGTACTTTCTTTCAGTATTCATCTGTAGAGCAATTTGGCGGCGAATGGCTAGAGCCACAACCAGCCAATATGAGCTGAGCCGAGTCGGTGATAGCTCCTTACGTGTCAAAGCCTTTACGAGCCGTATCCATGGAAAACTCCCACGTGTCCACTACAGTCAAATCATGGTAGGATGCGACGGTCAGATATTTCTCTCGATCCACACTCCTTTCTCTCCTCATCCCAACCGTCCACTGCTCTCGTATGTTGTATCTCACTATCATACAATTACTTTTCATCAACCAAATACCCGTAACATTCATGTGAATTTTTTTCGTATACTACATTTTAAATTGAATACGTGGGTTACGATAAGTCACATTAAAAACTAATAACGTACAACATTTTTGTTGATCCTTTTATCTGGAACACTCTGATTTCACATTCTTTTTTTGGGTACATATTGTTATTTAAGTGAACGACTGTTGATCATTTGATCTGGAACGCTTTGATTTTTACATTCTTTATTTGGGTGCATATTGTTAGTTTAGTGAAAGACAGAGCTTACCTGTGCCACACAAATGTGAAAGATTGTTCTCACATTCTTCATTAAATATACATAACACATCTGTCGTTTGCTTTCTATTTTGGTGTATTTATTGCTTTTACATACACAATACTACTTTATATAGACCAATGTGTATGCCTCCATTAAATATACAATTTATATCACATTATGTAACTTCATAAATTATATACTTATATAAGCACAGTCCACATATTTGAGAGTCAGGTCCTTTCCTTTTCAACGATCTCTCTAACTCCACTATAAATCCCAAGTTCTCTCACTTCTTTAAACTCCACTATAAAAGGAACTAGTTCATATCTCTCTCTCCTCCATCACACCTTCCCTCTTTCACTTCATCTTCTTACAAAAATTATTATCTTCAAGAACCAGAAAGAATCGACTCTCTTAGAACTCCTGTTAATAAAATATTCATTATATTAAAAAAGCACACACTCTTTTCTCAATAATGAGATTCTCTCTTTCTCCTTCACGTCCGTACAGTGTAGTACCTTCACTACCAACCCACGACGTTGTTTCTCACGTAAATGTTACCATGTCATGGAACCGTAAGTGTCGTTGCGTACTCACTCTTCCTTCTCCTACAATATCTACTTCCCGGTCCCCGGTTATACCCAAACCAGAAATGTGGGAGGGTTTGCTGCTAAACCAAGATCACATTTCCGGAGAATTGTCGTCCTCTGGTTCGAACAATTCGGTTAAGCTTAACCGGAGATGGAGGGAGTACCAGGGTCTTCAAAATTGGGAAGGTCTTTTAGACCCATTGGACGAAAATCTCCGAGGGGAGATTCTCCGGTACGGTCAGTTCGTGGAATCAGCTTACCAGTCCTTCGATTTTGATCCTTCCTCACCAACCTACGCAACGTGCCGGTTCGCGAGGAACACGTTGTTAGACCAATCCGGTTTACCTAACTCCGGTTATAAAGTGACGAAGAACCTCCGTGCCACGTCAGGTATTAACTTACCACGCTGGATTGAGAAAGCGCCTAGCTGGATGGCTACACAGTCCAGCTGGATCGGTTACGTGGCAGTATGTCAAGACAAAGAAGAGATCTCACGGCTCGGTCGTAGAGACGTTGTCATCTCCTTCCGTGGAACCGCCACGTGTCTCGAGTGGTTAGAGAATGTCCGCGCCACGCTGACTCATCTCCCTGATGGGCCGAGTGGACCGAATCTAAACGGGTCTAACTCTGGGCCCATGGTCGAGAGTGGATTCTTAAGCTTATACACATCAGGGGCCCACAGTCTGAGAGACATGGTAAGAGAAGAGATCTCGAGGCTGCTCCAGTCTTACGGCGACGAGCCGTTGAGTTTAACGATAACGGGACACAGCCTCGGAGCTGCCATCGCGACGTTAGCGGCGTACGATATCAAAACGACGTTTAAACGCGCGCCGATGGTAACGGTCATGTCTTTCGGAGGTCCACGTGTCGGAAACAGATGCTTCAGGAGACTGCTTGAGAAGCAAGGCACCAAGGTGTTGAGGATCGTTAACTCTGACGACGTCATCACCAAAGTTCCAGGTGTTGTTTTAGATAACCGAGAGCAAGATAACGTGAAGATGACGGCGTCGATGCCGAGCTGGATACAGAAACGAGTGGAGGAGACGCCGTGGGTTTACGCTGAGGTCGGGAAAGAGCTTCGGCTGAGCAGCCGTGACTCGCCCTACCTGAACGGCATCAATGTTGCCACGTGTCATGAGCTGAAGACGTATCTACATTTGGTAGATGGGTTTGTGAGCTCCACGTGTCCATTCAGAGAAACAGCTCGAAGGGTCCTCCATAGATGAAGATTCGTTAGACATTCGTAACCCTATTTTAACTTTGTGCAGAAAAAAAACAATAATTAATATCATTACATGCATCTCTAACTCAGTGGTAGAATTAGTAAGTACGTACGTAGAAAGACAGCTTTAAAAGAGGGAAAATGTAATACAGTCCGTATAATCTCGAATAGTGTATATATATGATTTTTATTAATTTTAATGATATTATTGAATTGTGGTCATTAATCATAAACTTTTAGACGCATGTGTGTTCTAAAATCTGAACTCCTAAAGTCGAAAATTGTCTGAACTTGACCGAGAAGAATCTGAAAAGACAGATATATCCCTACTCCGTCCAAATTTGATAATTTATGTAAGGTGGCCAAGCCACGTAAGCACCGACCGGTTGAAGAAGTTGACTGAAAATGTACTTTGCAAAATCTTAGAAGGAATCAGTTGCTTGTAAAGATCAAAATCCAAAAGCCAAATAAGATCACGCATCATGCGCCGTCCAGTACCGTAAACTTATTTTCCTCGTTACTAAAAATACCTTGCGCGTTGTACATTACAACAACATCATTTAGGCAATGCAAAAGCAAACTTTATAAGTTAAGTATACTACATTATCGAATAATTGATTCAATTATCACCCCCACCATTACTGCTTTTACATTACAATTTAATGCTGCACATACATCTTTTCACAAGTCATTGCAAAGAAATGTGGTATCATTTTTCTCGTCCTAAATTTCATGGTTAAATATAATTTGTAATTGTATAGTGACTATTTTTGAGACATCTTTTATAAAACTGTTTTTAACATCATTGTGGTAATCTGCTTAGATGAACTTTTTTGGTTGCTCTCTTTAGTTTGAGTACTCCAAAGTTTAAAGACTTAAATCACAACAGTAATCAGCCATATATAACAGGTTCAAAAAAGGAAGAGGTAATCAGCCATATATCCAAAATTGAAAAGAGACTTTAAATTCACAAACATAATTAACCTTACCATATATTCCAAAATTGCGAAGAGACTAAATTTACAAAAATTATTAGTATGTGAGACTCCAATTAGACGTGCATATCCTATAGTAAAAGGACTTGATAAACTCAACGTGAGACTCCTATTAATCATGATATGAGTCAAATTGAACTGGTTACCCCTGAATTGTTTCGACTGATTCAATTCGATTTTATTGAATTTGACCTTTTATTCTCAGTTGATTAAATGAGCTAGTTACGTTATACTACACACATACGTAATATATGTATATATATACACACAAAATTCGTTACGTTAAACTTAACAATAAATCAAAGTCTATTTTAATATATAATTCGACGAGTTACTAAGTGAAAATATTATATAGTCATCATCATTCGAGGTAGAATAGAAACCAGCAACCTGGTTTTATCAGTGGTCGTGAATGGTAACTAGTTTTTAGGAATTTTTAGAACAAGCGAGTGGAACATGCAGTGGGTGGACGAAATTTGTTTTATAATTGAATGTTTTTAGAATATTTTGTTCAAATAGATCTTGTAGTCATTTTTTCAATTCCCGTGGATGTATTAATATAATTTAGTATTAAGAAAAAAAAACAGAATAGAAACCAGCAATCGATTTTAATTTTGCTTCCGATGTCACTACAAACTACACATCATGCAATCATAATTCCTCTGGTCATGACCAAAACAAAAATGATTTAACTGACAAGTGCATGCATGAGAGAACGTGCGGTCAACGTCACTATTCTATGGTTACATAGAAGGAGAATAATCGCATGCATGATCCAAGCCGTATACGTACATATATAGGCACGTCCTAGTCTCAAATACCTATGTACAAAACTGGATATATATATATCGCATTACCGACCCATACCTAAAATGCTCGTTTTTTACAGCCCTGAAATATCAAAGATAAATTCCGTGGATATATCATTGTAGAAAGTGATCATCACTTGTTCCTATCTCTTTCTCTCGCGACTTAGACCATGATTAATCCGGAGTTTTTAGAGTAATATTCTTAGGAAAATATAAGAAATTGTTTATTAACTTTTAACTAAAAAAGATAATAACCTGTTCTTAAAGTTCTCAACTCCACCCTAAGAATTCCGGGTTAATCATGCTCTTAGTAGGGCAATTGCATCCATAAATATCTCAAAAAGAAGTTCTAATCATAAAAATAATATTAATTTAACCGTATATAATTTTGTAATTAAAATTTATTTCTTTTTTAAAAATAAACCAATTAAAAATAGATAAATGACAACAGAGGATTATAAACGATATTATTTGTCAAAAAAGAAAATACTTTCCTACTTTTATTTTATTATTTTAATAATTTTTTGTTTTAAAAAACCAAGACAGAAACAGTCGTTGGACCTGCTCTTATACTTTGGGAGCTCTAGCCACATCATTTCTCAGTTAAAATAAAGCAAAAAAATATGAAAATACTGGACTTCAAACCGCCACACAAAGGATTGTCAATCATTGAAGTTTTTCGCGTACAGTAAACCTGCTCATCAATTTTTATGATAGTTGAAGTTATATTTATCAAGTCTATAAAATATGGATAGCGTTTCCCATTTTCCTCGTTATTGTAGAAACTTTGAGTTTTTTTTCTTTAATTATACTCTCCGACCACTTTAATTAAGTCATCCACACAAACTCTTTTTGTTCAGTTGTGACTTTTCTTTGTTGGCGCTTCTGCATTTTCTTCTCAATAGTGGTCTTAAAATTTTGACTGGAAAGGATTTATAAGAAATCAAAGAAAGTTGCATTATTGACATGTACTGGCATAGAAGAAATTATGGACCATGCTAAACTTTTTTTCCTAAAATAATTTATAACATTAAAGCTTAAGCATATCAGAATTTCTCGAATAAACAAATTGAAGCTGTTGGTAGAACAAATTAATTTACTTGCTGCGTTAGTCAAGGATAATAAAAGTCAAGGTGACAAATTCAAAATAAAATAAAATAATTTTATTACAACAAAATAACTATTTTCCCTAGTTTCACATTGTGCGTGGATCATGTGATAGCTTTTTTCAATGTGACATCATGAAGCTTTCGACCTAACTTTATATGACACCTTGAAGGTTTTAGCCGATTTTTAAACAAGGACCAACAAAACAATAGTCTACACATACGCCCTGGGGAGACCACTACAAAGTCTACAGTAATGGTATATTGTTATAAAACTATTTTTAGTCTTAATGACATGAAAATAATACTATATAACATAGTTTCCAATATAAAACTACAAAATATACATCCATTGAACAATATTATATACACATATAGTTTTATGACTAAGAAGTTATGTGCTGAAATCCATAATCTTCATAAATTATGGATTTTGATCTAGACAATGTAATATAATTCTCTTTTGAAGAGTAGACTTTTTTCCAATGTAAATCAAACATGTGGATTTTAAATTTTTTATATTAACAGTAATCTATGAATTTAATCACTAGAGTATGTTTAATGAGAGGATTCTTAAGATGAGATTCTTAACGGAATATAAGAACCCCACCCTAAGAACCCCCGTTAAACATGCTTTTGAATTCCAGTGTTGGTATCTATATACATATAAATGAAAGAGAAATAGTAAAAAGAAGAGAAGTTTGTGTGTATGCCTTTATGCCTCCTACATCTCAGCATTATGCAAAATTGCGGCTGCCCAACAACCACCCAAACGAATTAGTCAAATCATCGAAATCAATAGATGTCGTAATCGCTCTGACCCAACTCCCACCTTCATTTCAACTCCCGTGCACTTCCACGATCAATGAATTCATTTAGTATTTTGTAAATTTACTAAGAAAAAGGATGTCTTGCATTTTGATTTTTTTTTCTCGAGGAATCTAACATTGATGCTAGTCTTGGGAGCACTGTATGTCTGTTCCAGGTGTTTGTTATGTATAAACTGAACCTAGTTCATTTAGAAAATAAATTAATAAACTGAACCTAGTTAAGTAAAGTGAATTTTATTATGTTGGTTATAAGGCTCTGTTTTCTTTTGATTAAATATGATAACGAGACGAACCAGAAAACAACTAACTACAAATATAAATTTTAATTTTTGCATAATTAAGAAAAGCCCATCTAATTATATTGTTAGTGTTAGGATACGTATATGTCAGATTGTTGACAATACTTATTTTAAAGCTATCTTCATGAAATCCAGAAAATACAATATGTACACTATGTTCAAACTTGTTAATATCTGATTCAAAATAAATTAACAATCATTTCATTATTAACTATTATGTTATTATGGTCAATAATATAGTAGTCATGTGGAGTTCCACGAGTAAGTCGAAGATGGTCCTAAAGGATTGCGACTTTAAAAGTAGAACTTAAAATCAATAAGAAGTACGAAACACTATTTTAATCTGATACAACATTCTACGTTCACATGCTAAATGGTGTTATTGAACACATATTCAGTACTGGTCATAAACTAAATTGAATAAGGTGTTCAAAAAAAAAAAAAACTAAATTGAGTAACTAGATCATTAACAATTTCCTTCTTTATTTTTTTCTCCAATGTACTTTTGATATAGAGATTGTTGCTATTCTGCATTGTGATATTTATATGTCACGCAATTTGGAACTAACAAGCTACACACCTAATTAATTAATGGCATGTGAACCAGCAAGTTTTGTCTAACAAAACATTTACAAAGAAAAACTTGAAAAAAAAGAGAAGAAAAACTAGAAAGAAGAACCAGTCTTTCTACCCTTTTCAAGTTTGGTCTTCAAATTTATGCTCGAAGTCTCACAAGACGTGAAACACGCACACACACACACACAGAGTTGAATATATTTCTCTCTTTACCCTGTCTTATATATAAAATTTAATTATTTGTTAAGAAAATAAAAGTCTTGTACCAATATGACATGATAACTCCCCAGTTTCCGTCTCATGCAATGTATCATGTATTTTGCATATAGTACTGATACTATACCTCTTCCCCGATCAAAATTCATGTACTTCTAAACAAGACTTAAAATTTTAAATATTCCCTAGTTTAAGAACATAGAAAGGTCCAGTTACTTTAAAAAGAAGCATCAGGCTGATGATCAACTTGAACAAGTCTTTAATAACTTTTGGACCAAATTTAAGAAAAAAAAAATCTTTCGGAGATAAAAGTCTTCCAGCATATTTTTAGCAAAAAAAAAAAATCTTTCCCAAATAGTTCCATCTCCGTTAGTGTTTGGGATCTTCCTCAGTATGTGTTGTATACTTTCTTTGTATGGAACACAACAACATTAATTTATGTAGCAATCTTTACTACTTAGGATAAAAAAAAAAAACTAAACTCATATACATACTGGAGATGATGAAAAGTCAGCAGAGCTGGGATGATTACCAATTGCGTGAAATTTAATAAGCCCAATAAGGCCCAAAGCCCGATCGTAACTTTCAGCAATTAGCTGCTATTTTTAGGAGCTAATTTTTTTTATTTTATTATTATTTTTTTTTTTAAAAACCAAGATAATAGGAATTGGTAAACCCTAAAAAACCCTTTCCGACTTAACAATCGTCTTGCGCCGCTCCTTCTTCCAAAGCAAAGCTTCTTCCGACCAAAATCGTGGGTTTCACATTCAGGTTCGTGTCTGATCTCTAATTTCAAGGAAGTAATCCGATTTCTTCAAAAACCTAAAGCTCAATTTATTGTCTCTGTCTGTTTCAGAATAAAAAAAACATGTATAATAATCGCAAGCCAATGGCGAAGAAAAAACAAGGCGTGGATCAACACGATGCCGTTGATCCTAACATGAGCTTTAAGGATCTTATGAAAGATGTTCAGCGGTTTGGTAAAACAACACTCTCTCTCTTGCTGCACATTAGTTCTGTAGAGTTCTAGCATTATGATAGAAAGAGGAGCTTGTGTAGGCTCAGACAAGTTTAGCACTTATGCAAAGTCTTTTATGTTCTCTTTTAAATAGCTACCAAACATATGACATGGAAGGATAAGAAAGCTTTGGAGAATCAGAGAGTCACTGAACTTGGTGGAAAGGTTTGATTTTTCTTTTTAATTCTCCAAATCATGATGATCTGTTCTTCTCAAAGTTATCATTTTTACGAGATTGGTATTTTTTTTTTTTGTTAGGCTCAAAAGAAACAGAGGCTACCACTCAGTGTAGCTCGAGTTCAGATGAAGAAACAGAAAGAAAGAGAAGAGAAGATGGTGGAACAGGTTAAAGCTTTTAGCTAATCTCGCCATATATTACCCATCAGGAAACTAAGTCCACACTCTCACATGCTACTGTGTGTTCTTCTGCAGAACTTGATTTTTGGCAGATTTGGAGGACATTTTGGTGGCACAAGTACGAAGAAACCTGTTGAGAAGAAGCGTAAGCCAGAGGAGAGAGTCCTGAAATCAACTTTCGGGAATTTCAGGGGTGGTGTTCTCGATGTTAAGGATTTACTACGTTCTGATGGTTCTGCGAGGAGTAATGTCGGAGATTACAGTTTCGGTAAGAACAAGAACAAGTCCAAAGGCATGGGAGGAGATCTAGGAAGCGGAGGAGGAGGTGGAGACATCAAGAAGAAAGGGAAGAAGAAAGGAAAGAAAGGGAAGAAGGGAGGTGGTAAGAGGAAAAGCAAGTGATCTCTGTTAGCTGTGTAAACTGTTAAACCATTTTTTTCATATAAACGGTTAGAGCGGGAAAAGCATATTGGCACAATGATCTTCATCTAGTTGATGAGTTTACACATTAAGAAATGTAAGATGTGTCACATATCTCCTAGTTTCATATGCAATCTCCTTGCAGTACATCTGTTCTTAATCATATTTGTAATCAATTTTCCAAATTACAAATTTATCATGAATCATAATATGGTCATGTCCAAGTATAAGATTTCTATATGAACGTAACATACGGATTATTGTATATATTGCATGATCGAATATTAGGATACCAAAAAAAAAAAAACTTATAGGATAGGGAACTAATAACCATCCCTATTTTTTTAAGGGTTTTTACAGATTTAAATCTTCAACTACTTAAAATAAGATGGAAAACCTCCAACTAAAATTTTATGGTTTTAAATCCCCAACTATTAAACTGTTAATGTCGTTAACCCTCCGTTAACAAAGTCGTCTTTTCTGAACCAAAATTTGTTAAATTGAAACTCGATGTTTCATAAAATTGTATAAATGACACGAGATACTTACAATCAATTTATACTTTAATGATTAAAACCCTCAACTATTTTTAAATCAGATGAAAAACTCTTAACTAAATTTTATGTTCTTAAGCCCTCGACTATTAAACATTTAATACCTTTAATCCTCCGTAAACAAAGTCGTCTTTTTGAATTGGGAACCGTTAAATTGGAACGCAATATTTCATTTAATAATAAAAACGACAAAAGATGCTTAAACCCCCATTTATTAATGGACATGGACATTCACTAATTCATCCCTAAATTAAAAAAAAAAAATTAGGGTTCTTTCTTTTCAAGAACCACCGAAGATAAGATAAGTTAAAGAGCTATGTTGTTTCTGATCCTAATTCTTTTTTTTCATATTCACCTTTTAATAAATTTTAGGTAAAATTTCGAGTGTGAAGAAATTGATAACCTAGATTACTTAATATTTCAATAGTATTTCACCTTCTCCCAATTTTTTATTTAGGGATGAAACATGATTGTCCCTGCCCATTGATATAAGGGTTTTAAGCATTTCATATCGTTTTTGTGATTGCTGAAACCGTTCCAATTTAACGGTTGCCGCTCAAAAAAGATGACTTTGTTTACTGAGGGTTAAAGGGATTAAAGGTTTAATAGTTGAGGGTTTTTTTTTCGAGCAACAAGAATTTTCATTCATTCTAATAGGTTCTTACACTCCCGAAATGGAGGATGAAGCAACAACAGAAAGTAGAGCAGATTTAGCAACATCATCGGCCTCAATGTTTTGAAGGCGAGGGATAAAACAAAAGGAAATAGAATAATAGTTGAGGGTTTAGAAACATAAAATTTTAGTTGAGGGTTTTCCATTGGATTTAAAAATAGTTGGGAGTTTAAATCACTAAAGTATACATTAATTATAAGCATCTCCTGTCGCTTCTACTATTATATGAAACGCAGAGTTTCAATTTGACGGGTCTCCATTCAGAAAAGACGATTTTGTTAACGGGGAGTTAACGTCATTAACAGTTTAATAGTTGAAGATTTAAAAATATAAATTTTTAGTTGAGTTTTTCATCCGATTTAAAAATAGTTTGAGGTTTAAATCATTAAAAACCCTTTTTATAATTGGTTTCTTCATTTTGAAATGGTTAAGTCATAGCTAGAGCTTACTTTTAGAGATGATTGCGGAATTTGACTAGATCATCTCATAATTGCTTTTTGATTCTATCCAATTCTCCAAACTGAAAAGAATCCAAAAAAACTCTGCTGCGTTACATATTTTGGATTTAGGCTAAAGAAAAAGGGAGAAAATAACATGCCTTTAAATGATTTATCTCTCGTTTATTACATTTTCATGTCAATAACGCTTTTGAATTTCATTTCATCTTTAGCCAAAAAGGCTGAAACGTCACCATTGGATGGATTTGGGGTTAACATCAATAATGATTAAAGATTTGAAACTTGAAAGTCGTGAATTATTATTACTCAACTATTGTTCGGGCCTAATTGGATTTTATCCTCCCCAATGGAATGATGTGATTTTACGTGAATTAGTGCTTTATGTTGAAAATCTCTGAGCCTGAAAGTCGTGGACTACCGATTTTACGTGATTGAGTGAGTGCTTTATGCTGATCGTGCCAAAAAATATGTGATGGATTTGATGATAAATCACTTTAATTCCTAGCTGGTATCAGGACCCATCAACGCCTCGCCGTCCATTTGTGTCCACCTTTGTACGTATCCTAAATTGCGACATTAGATGGTAACACTATTTATACATCTTTTCTAAAAATAGGAGTAGAGTATAAATGATACCACCCTCTTTGTCAACTAGTAAGCGACACTTGTATATTACTAGGTAAAGTTATAGTCACCGGCCACAAAGTTAGAAGATGATAAACCAGCTACTGGACGTATGAAAATTTACCAAGTTGCCGTATAATCCCACATTTTAAAGTGATCAAGTCATGTCTGTGTAAATTATATTACTGGACATCTACGCTAATAGACATATGTTTATATATATATATATATAAATGGTATATTTTTGTGATGATCTTGTTATTTTTTTTGTTTGACAGACCAAATTAAGTTAGTCATTTATTTTGACCAATAAAATTTGTCTGCGCGATTTGATCAGTACGGATTTAATTATTTTAAATGACCGACTAGTCATTTCCAATATTTTAATTAGTGTGTAATTTTTTTCACAATAAATTAATTACATATACGATAATTAGAGAAAAAATTATTAAGATAGAATGATGGATAGGCTTGTATATGAAAAAGGACAAAGAATATACGGGCCAAAATATTAAGCAAGTCTGGGCCGGATTTTGATTAAATAAAAGTCCAGAGCCATTTCAAATACGCTGCTGGAAATGTAAAATTAGTCTCGAACCCATATCAAATAGTACTGAAATTCTCTGTTAAGAAAGTTGTTTTGTAAATCCAACAAATTAACATCATTAGATTTTACGTTTAATGGCTGATTCTTTATAAAAAGTTTACAGTTACAAAATATGGATAGGATACACATCAGTCGAATTACAATTTTGATCTCATTCAAACTAAGACCAATGACCCACATATTAGATTATTCTGGCTTGTTTAAGTAAATGGATATATATTTTGAATATGCAAATTTAGTGATGTAAGTGAGGAGGAAAGAATAAAACATAATGTGATGAGAATGGAATCGGAAGAGTTCAAAAATTAAGAAACGTGTTGCTTTTTCCCTTTGTAGTGTTTCGATAAGTCTATTATTTTTTGGTGTTCAAAGTTTCAAACCCTTCTTTATTTTCTTCTAAGTGCTTTTCAGTAAAGAGAAGGGCTCAGATTCAAGTCCCCACCTATAAAGATACCATAGTTAGTACCACATATTCACACCCATTTATTCCACATACCTAAATACAAAATATCTTTACCTAAGAGCTTGGTATTTAGTAAATGGTTTACGATTTGAATTATATAGAATAGTGAGGCTATGGAGATTCCAAAACAAAAGGAACATAATAATGTTCATACAAGTATGACTTATTTTATTCAAAGTTAGCTAACTGCATGTTTTTCATAGAAGCATTGGACAACTATTCACATAGTATTTAAGTAAAAAAAACTTTACCAGAAGTGCGTCTAATATTGATGAATCTCTAGAAACCTTGGACAAATATTCATATAGCTAGTTTTGAATTGTAACCTTGTCAAAACCGAGGGAGAATAAGATGATATACTTCCTATAGATGATTGTGAAACACTGATACTTAATATGAAATGTATAAAATATATATATCACTATTACTAATTAATTGGTATTGAAACGAAATTTCAAGATAACTAGCTCTCTCTTTTAAAACCCACCAACCATCTATAGTGATTTATATAAGACAATCATAACAAAATTACGCACATAATTACAAGCTAAATGATCTAATAAACTCATGGGAGTATCTTACCCTATGAACAATGCCAAAGACACGATCACAGAAAAAATTACAAATTTTGATCCTATTATTACATAAAAAGGACGAGACACTGCATGTGTCTTGGACCGTTTGGCTAGAGAGATAAAGATAAAACTGACCCAGGCAGAGAGATCTCTTCAATCCACGCGCAATCCATCTGATTGGTATAATCGATTTTACCCTTGTCTTAATAGCCTTTCAGCGTCCACTTTAATGGTCATTTTCGTCTTTAACACTTTCTAAGCCGACAACTATCTCTGTTTGCTTATAATATTTTTGCTCTTACATTACTAGCAGTGTTAATCTTTTTGAATAAAAAATCCTAATAGAATTATCGTCGCAGCTTTTATTTACTTTGCAGGCAAATAAAGCATCATTCACTAAGCCTACCATGATTAGAGCGTCGAGGGCCAAAATTGTTTTTATAATCCAACTATATACTATTCTTATTGCTGAAATTAAGACAATAATATTGAACTGGACTATATACTATTCTTATTGCTGAAATTAAGACAAAAATATTATACTATTCTTATTGTTTAACTCGCAAAACAATGTCCACTAATCATTGCTTTCAAGGATAATGTCCATTGAACCTCAACTGTTCCATTATAAATACAGTATAGTGATATGGCCACCACCTGCACAAAGAGAGTAGATTCAACATAAATTAGTGGAGTTGAAGAGACATTTTTTCTTTGCCAAAAGAGTTGAAGAGACATTTTTTCTTTGCCAAAAGAGTTGAAGAGACATGATTAATCAAATAACCTACATGTTACTGATCATGATAATCTACTACTGTCAAATTAAAATTAACAACTATAGTTATCGATGACATTCCATTGCACTTATAACATTTAGTTTTCTTCTTCTTTATTTTCACTTGTTCTTTAAGTGGTCACCATTCAAAATGCTACGAACAAACAATGGTCTTTCTAAGAAAGACAAATATTTTGCGTAGGGGAAAAAAAGTGATGGGAAATGGAGAGAAAAATAAGAAAAAGCTAATCAACATATGCGATGGTGGGTCAATAAAGTGTGTTTCACAAATCCACAAGGTTTTGATTCCTTGTCTCTTTCTTTCACTATTTCATTTTTTCATATATTCTATTACACAACAAAAGGAATAGTTCCATTCTCTCACAAAATAAAGTTTGTTTCAAAACTATTCATAAATACTATATACTCTCGTTATTCATTTTTCTTATGTTTTCATTACACAACAAAAGGAACAGTCCATTCTCTCACAAAAACAAAGTTTGTTTTTCTATAAGAGGCTTCACAAAATAAAGTTTGTTTAAATACTATTCATAAACACTATATACACTCTCTGCTCATCCGAATATACCACCAGCATATATATGTATGTATTAACGTGTTTTATACAATGATTGGGTAAAACTAAACCAAGTGATTATAGTTGAAAAAAACCTTTAATCAATCAATATATAGACTTTCATTTTAACCTAAAAATGGAATCTCTCCCAAAAAAAAAAAAAACAAAAACCTCTGATCATCAAACCACAACAAAAGAAACGTCTCAAACCAAATTGTAGGTTGAAGAAGGAACACACGTAGGTCCCACTTTAATGACTGGACCCTACAGTCTATGGGTCCCACTCTCACTCTCCTTTTAATTTTTTTTTTCCTTTAAAAATAAAATAAAATAAAATAAAAAAATTTCTCCGTTACCGTCAGTCGCAGCCTACAGCTAGAAGAGATAGCGAGCGCCCACACACATAATAAAGCAAAAGCCTTTAGAGAGCTTTTCTTCACCACTCTCAATCTTCGAGCCTGAGGAGTGAGGAGACGAGGGTTTCTTCTTCTTCTTCTCTCATCGGAGAAAGAAACATTCTCCGGTGATAAATCTCTCTGCATTGTAACCGGAAAACTGCTCAAATCTCGGGATCTTCGTCTCTTGTTTCCGGTTGGTAACTCTTCTTCCTTCTCCCTAAAGTCTCTTTCTTTTTGTCGTTTTCTATATGGGTTTTGTAAATGGAAAGTTAAAAAGGAACACTTGGTTCTTAATCCCTATGTTGTTATCGAACAATGGACACACACACACAAACTCGTGTTCTGTTCTTTTGTCCTGAAACCAACCATTAATCAAAAAATTAGCCCTGAGGTTTATCACCAAATCACGTGTTACAGTTCTCTATTGTGTTCTTATTGTGCTTAGTTATTTATTCTCAGACAAGATTCAGAACATGGTCTGGTCCCAGATTTTGTTTGATTGATTTACTTGACATGTTTGGCTTTTTCACAAGGTATAAAGAGATTTGTTTTGGAGTGGGAAAGATCTCGTATGAATGCTGGATATGGAAAGAGTTGCTGAGCTTAAGAGGCTTCCTAGCAAAGGTCCTGTCTCATCAAGAAGACAATACCTAGACTTGGAAAACAGAGATAACGTTATGCATTTGGAGTCTCTGAGGGAACGAGCTGCTCGATACAACAAGGGAGGAAGACCAGTGAATCCCACTACGACGTTAGGGAGAGAGCTAAGCCAAGTTCTGAACGTGCATAGAGATGAAGAGATGATGATGATTGGTGGTCAGTTCGGTGGTGATATGAGTGATTTTCAGGAGTTTGAGCCTGTGGTAAGGCCACCAACGATGGAATCAAACTATCCTCTGCTGGAGATTGAAGAGGTCGTGGCTGGTGGTGGTGGTGGTGGTGATGATGAAGCTGGTTCTAGCTCGTTCCGTGGGGTTAGCCATCCTCCAGAGCCTGACGACATGGACCTTATAACAACTGTGTATGTACCTACCACTATCAGCGAGAAGAGCAAATCTGCTAAAGGACCTTTCCTTGAGGATCTCTCCCTCTGCGTGAAGAAGCCAAGCATAGTTGAGGAACATCCCGCATCTCTCTCTCCGTTCTCTATGGCTCGTGCCTCTCAGAACACAGATAACTCTCTCCCACCGCAAGATTCAGACAAGGAATGTGTTTGGGATACCAGCACCAACGTGAGCCCACACAACAGCAGTGTGGAAAGCATAAACTTCGCAAGGGCTATGAGTATGGCTAACAGCACCTCTGCAGCAGCTACGCAGCAGAGGAACGATGTTGTGCTAAGTATGGACAAAAGCTACAGCGACAACAGGAGTTTCAACATGGTGTTCGATTCGTTCGAGATGGCCAAGACGAGTGTGAGCAGAGCGAGTGATAGCAGCTGCTTGAGCGAAGAGAGCAGCTGGAGCAACTTCACGGGGAGTCTTAATAAGCCGCACAAAGGGAATGATCCGAGGTGGAACGCTATTCTGGCGATCAGGACTCGTGATGGGATTCTAGGGATGGGACACTTCAAGTTGCTGAAACGGTTGGGTTGTGGTGATATAGGGAGTGTGTATCTAGCGGAGCTGAGCGGGACTCGGTGTCATTTCGCTGTGAAGGTGATGGACAAGGCTTCTCTTGAGAACAGGAAGAAGTTGAACCGAGCTCAGACCGAGAGGGAGATTCTGCAGCTGTTGGATCATCCGTTTCTGCCGACGCTGTATACTCATTTTGAGACGGATAGATTCTCTTGTTTGGTTATGGAGTATTGTCCTGGTGGTGATTTGCACACTTTGAGACAGCGCCAGCCTGGGAAGCATTTCTCTGAGTATGCTGCTCGGTATGTCTTGTCTCTCTCTCTGTTCCAACTCGGTTTTCGGTTCAGTTTGGGATATTACTTCTGTTTTTTTGGTTCTAGAAATTTAAGAACCGTCTAGGTATTTACAAAATTCGGTTTGGTTTCGGTTTGGCTATTTTGATTTTCGGTTTGGGTAGTAAAGTTGGGAACCCGCTAAAATCCGAAAAATAGACCCGGTCTGGTTCTGTTTTTTTGGTAGTAAAGTTGGGAACCCGCTGATATCTAAAAACAATAGATAATTGGGTTTTTCAGTTTAAATATTAGTTAATTCATATCGGATAAAAATATTGGGTAGTTCGGATAATTTTTAATATTTCGGATAAAAAATATTCAGTTAATTCGGATAGTTCGGTTTAGAAATAGCATTTTGAACATATTTGGTTGTTTAGAAACTTAATATAACTAATATTTTTAGGTATATAATCTTCATTAAAAAAATTCGGACATTTACTCGGTTTTCAGTCTGGTTCTGATTTTGTTATGTTTTTCAGTTCTAAAGATAAAGATATATGATCCGCTCAGATATTTAAAACATTCGGTTTGTTTTTTTTAGTTTGGTACGTTTTGGGTCCTCCTTCCGTACGCATGCCTAGTTCCAATGTTACTAGAGCTAAGTTTCATTTACTGTGATGATCTCACGTTTCATTTTTGGCAGGTTTTACGCTGCAGAGGTGTTGCTAGCGCTCGAGTATCTCCACATGCTAGGTGTTGTTTACAGAGACTTGAAGCCTGAGAATGTTCTGGTTCGGGACGATGGTCACATAATGCTTTCTGACTTCGACCTCTCCCTGAGATGCGCGGTTTCTCCAACACTGATCAAAACCTTCGACTCTGATCCATCTAAACGTGGCGCCTTCTGCGTTCAACCAGCTTGCATAGAGCCAACTTCATCTTGCATCATCCAACCCTCGTGCTTCTTACCACGTGGCATCTTCGCCAACAAAAACAAAAAGAACAACAAGACACGTAGTAAAACGCAGACGGATTTCTTCAAGTCACACTCAGGTTCTCTCCCTGAGCTAGTAGCTGAGCCTAACACGAGGTCCATGTCCTTTGTTGGAACGCACGAGTACTTAGCTCCGGAGATCATCAAAGGAGAAGGACACGGAAGCGCTGTGGACTGGTGGACTTTCGGTATCTTTGTGCATGAGCTTCTTTACGGTAAAACACCGTTTAAAGGATCAGGAAACAGAGCCACTCTGTTCAATGTGGTGGGAGAGCAGTTGAAGTTCCCTGAGTCACCGGCCACTAGCTACGCAGGGAGGGACTTGATACAGGCGTTACTGGTGAAAGATCCAAAGAACAGGTTGGGGACAAAGAGAGGAGCAACGGAGATAAAGCAGCATCCGTTCTTTGAAGGAGTGAACTGGGCGTTGATAAGGTGTAGCACTCCTCCTGAAGTACCGAGACAGATGGAGACCGAACCGCCTCCAAAGTATGGACCGATTGATCCTGTTGGGTTTGGTAGTAATAGCAAGAGAATGATGGGACCACCACCAGTACCAGCATCAGCAGCAACAGGAGGAGGAGGAGGAGATACAAAAGCTGGTGGTAAATTTCTAGACTTTGAGTTTTTCTGAAGCTTTTGTTTTTTTTTACTCAGGAGAGTTTGTGTTTGGTCACTTAGTTAGCAGTTTTAGTCTCTATATATATATCTCTCATAGTAACTTAAGAGGTCTTTTTTTTGTTTGTATGGGAGATTAAATCTTTATTCCATGTAAACCAAAACTTTTGTAAGGACATGGAAAGCTCCAAGTCTTAAGAAAATCTCCTTTGGTACTACTACTACTACTACTACTTGTCGGAATGCATTTTCTTTTGACTCAGATAGATCGTTATGTCACTACCATGCATGTTATGGTGGTCCAAGAAGAAACCACATGTTCTTCAGACAAAGAAGAGAAATGATCACTTTGTCAGACTAGGTGAATGGTAAATATTTTACTATATGCATTCTTGATTCATATATTAATCAAACTACTTTTTGTGTGTTTCTGTAAAATTTTCTGCACTAGTATTCGAATAATTACGGAATTTAATCAAGTTTTCTGTTGAAAGGAATCAATGCTAAACATAGTTGGAAAAAAAAAATGATATTATAAATTTTTATAGAAAATTCAGTCTTTATGGTGTGTCCCCTTTCCTGTCCCAGGCAACTAGGCTACAAGCAACCATGGGGAGTGGACTGTCTTTCCTCGTTCATAAGACTCCAAATTGTTGGGTTAAACTTTGTTCCCATTCTACTAGATCTCCTTGATTTTGATTGAACTAACCTTAACGGGCGTTTCGTAAGGGGTATCATTTTATGGGCCTTTGGCCCATTATTGTAGCAGATTTTTAGATAGTTCATTGCGTTCCTCTATTCCCTGCGTTAACAATTTAACATAGATCGTAACATACCAACGTCTTTTTAACTAGAAAATAGTAATACTCAAAATAGAATTATTTAAATAATTTTCCTTTTGTTTGTAATATAGTGATGTTACAACGAAATGGACCAATGGAGTGAGTAAAACAAAAGTCACAATTAACAAAACGTGTCTTTGACGTACGACTTCCCCTTTCTACGTCGGGCTTAGAAATAACATTTTCTAAAATTCGTGGGCACGTGAAAGTTGTGTTGTTTTGATTAGTTTATATTTGCTTAAATGATTAACTGCTTAAATACTGGGAGGTTATGCCTTATTCCTCCTTAATATAATTAAAAATAAATCTTATGTTTTGTTTATTGATCACCTATTCTATATGCATCCCATACCTGATTTTTTTTTTGTTTGCATTATGTAAATACATTTTTATTAGACGAGACCCGTCGTTGTTATAACGAATCTAACTATTTCCATTGTTTTGTTGACTTCAACTGTTGTCTTGCGCGTCGCAAGTACTTCTAGTTTATTCTTTTTCAAAAAACAAAGAAGTATTTCTAATTATATATTACTAGCTTTTTCTTTTGACAATGTTGAATATTCATAAAGTTATAAATCTTTTTTTAACTTTGGAAAAGTTATAAACCTTGACATTGCGATATAGACCAACTGTAAATGATGGTCAAGTGCAAAAACTATTATTTGTATAAACTATTAAGTAAACGACTGTATGATTTACCTCCAAAGATCTGAGTTTTGGCGATTACTTAAGCTTAAATGTTTACATGTCAGTTTCAAAAAAAAAGTTTACATGTTGAAAATTTTCTGCATCATGTAGTTGATATACTTTATTAGACCCGTCGCTGTTTTAACGAATCTAGTTATTTCAATTAGTTTTTTGACTTTCACTGTTATGTTGCGCGTTGTAAATTTTTGTAATAGCTTTTTCTTTTGACAATGTTGAATAATCAAAAAGTTAGGACTTTTGACTGCGATAGACCAATATATAGACCAACGATAAAAGATGATCAAGTGTAAAAACTATTATTTATATATAAGTAAACTGTATATGATTCCCACCCTAGAGATCTAAGTTTTGGCGATTGCTTGAGTTTTCTTGATTGGCAGATATTCACTATGTTTGATATTATATTATAATGGTTTTTGTTTCTCTGTTTAATTCCACACTCGTTTTGTAACTATATCATAGCCAATCATGGACACAAAAAAAAAGGATCGAAAATGAACAAGGTCGTCACTCACAAAAATGATAATGATGTAAAGAAAAAGACAGAACAAAAATATTGAAAAAGAAAGACCGAAAAGACAGAAGTCCAAACAACATAAATAACTAATTATGTTGTTCTGTCCTTTAAACAACGAGGGATATTTTTTTTGGTCTAAAACGAGGGATATTTAAATAAACAACAAGGAAGCTTCTGACACACTAACATCCTCAAGCAAATCATGTTCGATCTCAAAGAACATTCCATGGACCTTCTCGTTGTTCATGTACCTTTATAAATCAAATCTCCTCCGCAGTGTTTTAAGCAACAATAACAATAACAATAACAATAACAATAACAATACAACAACTCTCAAACCCTAATTTAATGTCAGGTTTTCATTACAACGACTCAACAAACTCAGCTGATTCCGTCAATGACGGCGTTAACCCACCGGCTTTCTACCGTAACCCCAGTTTCAGCAACGTTATCTTAAACGACAACTGGAGCGACTTGCCGTTAAGCGTCGACGACTCGCAAGACATGGCCATTTACAACACTCTCCGCGACGCCGTTAGCTCCGGCTGGACACCCACCGTCCCGCCCGTCTCATCTCCGATGGCTACGCCTCAAGTTGCCTGGAGAGAACAGAAGACGGAGACGGTAGTTGTATCGGAGGCGAGTGGTTCCAACGCTCCGCCGAGGCAAAAGGGAGTGCAGTACAGGGGAGTGAGGAGGAGGCCGTGGGGGAAGTTCGCGGCGGAGATAAGGGATCCGAAGAAGAACGGAGCTAGGGTCTGGCTGGGGACTTACGAGACGCCGGAAGACGCGGCGGTGGCTTACGACCGAGCGGCTTTTCAGCTCAAGGGATCGAAAGCTAAGCTTAACTTTCCACATTTGATCGGGACTTGTCAGTACGAGCCCGTTAGGATCAGGCCTCGCCGCCGTTCGCCGGAACATTCTGTCTCCGATTACTCATCGCCGGAGCAGAAGAGTGTCGGCCACGTGGAAGACGGTGAATCTAGCTCCGTTGTCCCGAATATGGATTTCACTGTGGATCAATCGGCGTATACGTATTATGATCATCGGCAATGATTTGATCTAATAAAAGCTTTTAAATAAGTAAAATTTAATTTGTGTAAGATTTTGCTTTCTCGATCGATGATACTACGTTCAATAGGTTTTGATCATATGTACTGTGATGGAAACTCAATATGGACTCCTTTGTTTTCGTGAATCGGTTCTATAGTAACACTAATAACTTTCATAATCATATATTCCTATGTAGTTGTTTCTAATATTAGTTTTTCATTTCAAATATACAACTAGCTAGGGACAAGCTACAGATTTTTATGTTGATATAATAGAGCAGCCTCATCCATAGTTTTTTTTTTTTTTTGACATAGACTCATCTATAGTTAGATGCTAAATATTAGTAAAACAATAGATAAGATTTTTTAAAAAACCTTAGATATTCATTCAATAATGTCTCAAATGTTCATATCATGGATGAGGTTTTGTCATGCAGTAACTTGTAATCTGTCTAATCATTCATCATTGTCGATTGATCAAAACAAATTTGACAGTTAAAAGTAGGTGGGTGGTCACATTTTTAAAAGGGATATGAAACAGTTAATTAACCTAAAAACATGCAAATTATTTTGTTTTCGGCACCTAACACTCTATTTTTAATAATCAGAACGATCCAACATTAATTTACTGGGAATCTATTAGGTAAGTCTTACTAAAATTATTGTTTATTAATGCAACATAAGTAGCCAATGTCGTTAGATTTACAAACTGATTAGAAAACCAAAATTTCTTGTTTCCATAAGTTACTTGACTTGCGCCACCATTTGTTGGTCAAGATTCTCACACGGGTGTTTCGTCAAATCACATCTGTAATCGAATTAACTTACGGAAAACGTTTTTCTTCTTACTTTCTTTTGGGAGCAGTCCAAGTAAGAATTTTCTTCAGCATGCAACTTGTGGTATGGCGTTCTGAAAATTCCACTAGCAACTACAACAGAGCTGCTGCATCTTCTCTCTCTGCCTCTCTTTTTCTTTGCATATCATAGTCCTAGGCGTCCAAATATTCAGATCAGTTTTACTAGGAACCAATCGGTTCTAAATCTTTTAGATAGAAAATTAAAACTCATTTAAAGAATTTTCATGTGGTTTGATTTATTTATTTTTCAATTCTGAATCGATTTAGTTCTTAAAACTGATAATTATTCAAAATAAGATCTAATTTACTCATATTTTTATCATCCAAAATATCTAAAATAACCTAAAATTTTTAAAAACTAAAAATATACTTTAAATACCAAAAAATAAAGCATAAAATATATTGATATTTTGGGTCATAGGAGAGTTGAAAATCAAATAATATTCAAAATGGAAACATTATCCAAGATATTCTAATTAATTCTAAGAACATGATTAACCCCGGATTTTTAGGGTTGGTACTTAGAGAAATATAATAAATTGTTTCTTAACTTTTAATTAAAAAAATTAAGAATCGGTTCTTAAGAAACTTATTTAGAACCGGTTCTTAGTTTTTTTAGTTAAAAGTTAAGAAACACTTCTTATATTTCCCTAAGAACTTCACCCTAAGAACCCCGGAATAATCATGGTGTAACTAGTTTATTTCGAGTCAGTTTCAATTCAGGTTTTTGGGTCTATGACATTTTTCCTATGGCTGCATGCATATTTGAGTATCCCTTTCTTTCTCATTTACTTCGATCCTAGTTTTCTTTACAAAAATATATAAAGGTACCGATTCAGTTTGATCAGATACTGGGAATCATCTGACTGAGAGGCTTTATGATTTGCAGAAAGTAGTTTCTAAATTCGGCAACTATGTTAAGGCTTGTGCCTTGTGTTGTTGAGCCTTCCGTGTGCGCTATCAAAAAAAAAACGGATGGTCTGCATTCCACTAGGACTTTGTTCCATCATTTAATCCGATTTACTCGATTCTGATTCGGTAACCTCTATATTTCGTAAAGCCCAGTAACCGGCCGACTATAGATCACTACCCCATGAATCATTGTCTTATCCCAGAACCCGCCAAAAGTCAAAGACAAAGATTCTCGTTATTACAGTTAGGGAAATTTAACTGACTAAGAAAAAAAAACGGTTATAACAATACATCTCATGAAGTAGATGAAGAGTTACAGAACACCAAGCTCGTAGTTGCTACACGCGGGGAATGTTTTCGATGAAATGCCCAAGAGAATGTTTTCAATGAAATGCCTCAGAGAAGTGAGGTTTCTTGTACAGCTCAATTTTGTGGGTATGCTAGGGCCTAAGTGTGGGGATGTAGTGAGTAAGCTCATTGATGAGATGCCTGAAGTTGACGACGTTGTGATATATAACGCGATGATGGATGGTTATGTTAAGTCTGGTGATATGATCTCCGCTAGAAGATTGTTTGATGAGATGAGAATTAAAACTGTAGTCAATTAGACCATAATGATTCATGGTTACTGCAACAACAAAGAGGTGGAATCCGCTAGGGATTTGTGTCAGATGACGTCTTTCTCATTTTGTAATAGATAGAATCTAATCTCGAATAAAGACTTTTTAAGTTTCAGTTTTCATTCTCATTATTTATATATCATATGTATATACTAACTAAAACTATCGAGAATACTCTTCCCTAGTGAGCTAATCTTGACTGGAGAGAAATAGCTGTCCAGGGAGTTGGTCGTTGTGGACTTGGTCGTCCCACCACCGTAGGAATCCCCCCACCGTCACCAGACGCAGCTGATGAAGACGAGGGAGGAGGCGGAGCCACAGCAGAGGAGGAGGAAGCTGTGACACGTTCACAAGAAGGGCACATGGTAAGAGTGGTTGGAGGAGTCATGTGCATGTAGAGATTTGGAGATAGTTTCAACGCCCTGAGACCAGTTACTTCCTTCTGCAATCTACGATTCTCCTCCGTTAGATTATCGCAACATCTCTTCAAATACTCACAATCAACCTCTGTTTGTTTCAGCTTCGTCCTGAAGATGTAAGAAAATCAAATATATAATGTTATTTTCTTACACAGATAACGAAATATATTTTTGAATGTTATACAATTCTTTAGTTTTGACTAAACTAGCTATATAACATATGGTCAATAATTTTTCCTAAAGTTGAAATGGAGAGAATGACAAAGAAACAAAACAGAATTATAGCCCTTTCTCAAAAAAAAAAAAGCAAAACAGAATTAGATTTTTCTTTTAATGTACGCATGCATGCATCTCTGGTCTCTCTTTTAAGGCTGTAGTAAAAAGTTGAAATCTCTTGTGTGACAGAAGATCTTAAATACGATTTTCTTCTTTTTAGGACAGGGAGTTAGAAGTCTATTGGGGTCATAGAAAGGACAATTATATCCCCATCATAGCAATTACTAAGGTTGTGTAAAAGCAATTTCCCTTAATACCCCTAAAGATAATGATGATTTTCTTTTACCTTGCCCTTCGGTTTTGGAACCACACTTCTACTTGCCTTGTCCTTAGATTCAACTGTTTCGCTAGAGCCAGCTTTTGCTTCTGCCCAATCAGATGGTTCGAAAATTAAACTAGAAGACGTTAGTTTATTTAGGTGCTTGCCATGTAAGATAATTTTTACGAAAATGCCACTAACCGGATGTAGAGTGCTATGTTCTTTGAACGTCTCTTCGAGAACCAAAGCTTGTTCTTTCGATAACCGGAGTTTCTTTCTTGAACCGTCTCCGTTTCCTCCGTCTTCGTCGTCACTTCCACCGCCGTGTGAGCAAGAATCTCTCTCCGCCTCGTTCTCATTCCCTCCTCTTCCTCTCGGCGCGGCAAGATCCCTTTTATTCCCACTCACACTCGAAACGTTGCTGCTTGGAGACGACACGCCGACCGCTTCTTCTTCTTCTAAGTCAACTGCCGCCGCCGCTGACGGAGCTCTGTTCACGTCGAAACCTCTCAGAAATGATCCGGCAACGGAGCTTCTCTCTGCGGTTATACGCGTGGTTCCTTTAGATAATTAAAAGCATTGTCAACTTAAGGCTCGTAGAAACTAAAGGTAAAATATAGTAAAGAAAGATAAAGAAGATCGGATCTGCAACATAGACATGTATGAAAATCAGTTAAAAAAAAACATAGACATGTATGAAGATCTGAAACATAATCATATCTTGTACAGAAACATAATTCTCCCACAATAAATGTACAAAAAAAAAATCTCAGGGAAATAAAGTCTGGAAATAAAAAGGAGAAAAAAATAACAAATTTACCAGGAGATTGAAATAGATGAGGCCAAGAGCTGTGATGAGTTTTCGGCGGGAGATGGTTATTATTGTGATTTTGCATGCGAGGAAACGAAGAAGAAGTTGTAGAAGGCATTAGACTCAACCTCAGGGATGGTTCCTTTGGTTGACTAAACCCCAAGCTTAGACTCAGAGCTAATCCATCATCTCTTTCACCCATTTCTTTCTCCAAAAGAAGATAATTTTTTTCTTGGTTTTCAAGATTTTCTCGAGAAAATGATGAACTAGAGCTGGTTAATACGACTACTATATGATTCAAAATTTTGATAATGTTGAGAGAGGGAGGGGGGTAGGTCTATGTGGGGGCTTGGGGGTTTCAATGATGACTTGTGTCAGAGAGACCCTTGTCATTGCAATGATGATTTATACTGTTACCTGCTCAATTTTTATTTTACTTTAATAATTGTTGAGAAAGTAAAACCCCATTTATTCCAATACGTTGAGCTTCTGAGAAAGGTTTTTTATTTTGTTTATTTTCATCCTAAAAGTCAATAGCAAACGCTAACATTCACCTAATTTCAGTTTCAGTTTAGCTGTGTTTGACTATTATAAATTTTTATTTTATATCATTGGTTTTACAAAAAAAAAAAAAAAAATATATATATATATATATATTTTATATCATTGAGTTTTACTCTCCTAAAATCGTATTTGAAATTTGATTAACTGAAAGATATTCGAGTATAAGTTATTTAACAAGTTAAAAGGTGATGTTTCACATTTGGGAAGTGATATACAAAAATGCTTCGTAGATCTACTAACAACATGGGCAATAGAATTATTGAATAGTCGTGCAGATCTTAGTGTGAATTGTTTTATTTCTTAAACATGCAAGAACCATTTAATAGGAAAAAGACATGTATTAATGTATATAGGTAAAGCATGTCTGAACAAAAAAAAAGCATGTCCAACATGAAATATACTGTCGAGTCTGTGCGGGTGGAGAGGAAGAGAATGGCGTTGGGCTCAAAATGGTATTGAATCAGAAACGATGTCGTATTGATAGGTTACACAGAGGCTAACACCGCATGGGGTTGGACTTTAGAGTTACCTGTGAACGCAACATTTTTGGTCAAATAATACAAGCTAAATTCAAGTTTTCCATTGATTTTTAGAATTTCAGTCGAGTATAAAACGGACATCGACTTCTTGTCGCTGAGACAACAGTTGGTATTGTACTATTGTTTGTTGATAATGATATCATTATCACTGCTTCAGTTTCTTTGAGAGTTACAGAAAAGACAGGTCAGGTTTACTGATTAATTTTAATGTTAAAATAACGTTCGATGCTTTCAACCACAGTTTAATGCATTCTTATTGGTATTTGACTTTTAATGACTTTTTAGATATCTTCGATCAATGTGGTCATGCTTTTTTCATTGGTTGCAAAACACTTGCCTTGACCAGGGCCTTAACCATGTCTGCGAAAATAGTAAAATACTTTAATTATAGAATGGATTTTGTTTGTACCGTTGGTTGGTTGATGATTTTAACTGGTTTAAAATATAATAACTTTACCATCAAACTGAGTTTTACTCCGGTTTCTTACTTTTTACCAATCATAGAAAAAAGGAGGGAACAAAAACGTAGCTGAGGAAAGTAAAACAAAATCCAAGTATGGGCAACTCGTTTGCGCATGCTAAAAATCGTTACTGGTATTATAAACTGTAATAACCATTCATGTTGGGCTTAACACGCGAATTTGAATGACAATTTATATGCGTCATCGATATGTTATCAACTCACCCCTATAATGAATGTGTTGATAAAACAAGTTCCAATTTTAAAGTGTCGCAAGTAGCTTAGCCGCAGTGAAGTTCACGGTGAAACTCAAAGGAAAAGGATATATCAAATTTGCTCAGATCGTCTAACAATGTCAGTATATATTCATGAATGTGGAACTCTTACAGTACAAAGTGTTTTGGTGGGGCGAGTGTAGAACTGAAGCAGATTTATGAACAAGTAAAAAAGAAGAAGAGACATGGAGGTCACGTGCACGAACTCGTGGGAAGTCGCCAGGATGGCAGCACGTGGTCACAACCAGTGACCACACTCGTGCGGCGTAATTTTTGTTCCTCCACGACCAGACATCCACTTCTCTTCAATCATTGGATACTCTCTCTAACATCCCACGCGTTAATTCTCTCGCGTGAAAATTACGACTCCATTGTTCGTGGTTATGCAAGCTACATAATTAATATATTCCAAATGTCCAACAGTTATGAAAAATGAAAAAAGAAAAATGTTTAAGATCGATGTGTGCATACAGCATAAATATAGTCAGGTTAAAAATGAGAGAACACATGGTATGCCAGAACTTTTGCATGCAAACAAGTAAAGAAACAGCTAGCTTAAAAAAGGATCCGATAAGAACCGATCAAAGCAAAAACAAGCCCATGTTTCACCGTGTTTCTGAGTTAATCATGCAGGCATGTATAATTTTCAAATACTTAATCATGGGTTAATGAGCCCCACGTGTGTGTCCATATCCATGTGCAAAAGTTCTGGCATACCATGTGTTCTCTCATTTTCCTATTCGGTTTGAATTGACATTTATCACCTTCCCGATCCACACTATAATTCAGATACTAATTATTTCAGTACTACCTATAACAATGATCAAAAACCCTAAGTGTATCATTATGAACCAGCGGACACTTTAATTTTGACATTAAACTAGTGTTACAATTTAATAGACATTTTAAGTTTTTTTTTTCAGAAACATATGTGTTTCCTGTCCATTTAACATATGCTATAATTGATTATCAGTTTTGTGAATATTATGAATGAATGAATGATTTTTTTTTTTTTAAAAAATAGAATGCAAATAAGGAAAATTATGGAATAAAAAAAAGTAGAATTCTGTTATATTTCATTCATGGACTTTTTTAATCATAGATATTTTTATAACTATTCCATTTTTTTCCATACATTCGACAATAATTAATGAAATGAAATTTGCTTTTACTCCATCCAAATGGTAAAAAAAAAAAATTGGAATCTAAATGAATAAATCATTTCATATAATTTTATACCAGAAATTTGTAATCAAGTTGCATTCACAGAACCGGTCCTGGCATAAAGCAAATGAAGCAATTGCTTGCGGCCGTTTATTTTATGAATAAATTTCGATCACAAAATTCAAAAGTCCTCTTTAGTCTAGTCGTAACGTCACGTACCTCACCTTCCTCAATACACAAATTCGACCCTCAGCGGCTACATATCCGGCCACATTAAATTTTTTTTCTTCCGGTCATAAATGTTCTAGGACCGGCTCTGTGCATTCATAATAATTTTTCTCATTTTCTAACATAGTTGAATGTACAAAATTTACAGTCTTAAAAAAAGATTACAGTCCTTTTTGTAAGAATTGAAATTTATAGTCTGTTTGTTCAATAAATTTTTTTTATCACCAATGATGTCAAAAGAAAAAAAAACAACAACCATCTATCGTACCACTGTAGATTATAGTGCATCCACTCCAATAATGGTTCGATAGCGAATTTAATCATTACAAAATAATTATTATATTTTTCACGTACCACATGATGGTATTGACGTATCTAGCAATTTACTCGAAAGCTTAATCATTACACATGTTCACGTGGGAAGCCCGTCACTTAATTTGGTCCGTTCTTAGACTTGATTGATTCATATGACTTTATTATATGATAACCGTGCAATTCGTATTAATAGTTTATAGAGTCTTCAAAGAGATCTTTACAGAAACATACTGCTACCTACGCTGTAAATCTTATAACACAGCTGTTCACATGCATGCATAAATTAGATAACTAAACAAAGAAAGAAAATCATATATATTCTCGGTGATATTACTTGAGAGTTAGGGACAGACAAAACACTTAGTTTTGTTAGTTCGAGAGAACATAATCTATTCTTTACTTTGTTTAGTCAAAAAGTTATTTGGACAAAATAGTCGATGAATTTGTTAAACATCTTATATCTATCTAATATACAAAAGATCATATAAATAAAAGCATATAGGTTACGAAAGAGAAATGGATGGAAGGGCATATACTGTATATAGCACTCCAGTACGTTTCGTTCCAGTGTTTTCAATTAAGTTTAGATCGTTCAAAAATGAAAACTATATTTTCAAAAAAAAAAATGATAGAGAGTGTTAGATTAAAAGACTGAACAAATTCAAATAAGTACAAGACTATACACATGACCAATTTACGCAAGCACACAACTTATATACAAAACGCTACGTACATCAATAATAAACTTTGCCTTAACCATTTTTTTTTTTTGCTTTTCGTCCGTTCTCTTCAATAATCGTACTTTGATATTACTTTAAGAAAAAAAAAAGATACTTTAAGATAAAGAAAAACAGCAGAATCTATCGTATTTCCATTTAGTATGAAATCTATGAAAAAAACTTATGAAAAAGCAGAAAAGCAGAAAGTTTCAAGATTCAGAAAAAGTTAGCAAGGAGAGACAGCCAGGGCGAGTGAGAGCCACGTGAGGTGTGTAAAGAGCAAATTTAAAACCGCCAGATTTTCACGTGGGAAGTCACGTGATGGAGTGGAGTGTCCACGTGTCTGCCTCAAAAGAGAAATAATAGAGGGAAGATAATTGGTCCCACTTTCTCACCGAACACCAATCATTTGAATCACTTGAAGGGCTCTGTGATGATTCAAAGCCTCGATTCTTGTGTTTTGGGCTGGTTCTTGCGCTGTTGGGCTAATCTTTTTCGTGTACAACTGTTGTCAACGTGACTTGCACATGATCTCGCACTCTGCATGCATCAATCTATCTTATTGAGACAAGAGATTCCCGGTTCGACATCCTAATCTAGCACTTTGACATTTATTATTTTCAAAATTGGTATGTATTAATCCTAATATAGTGGCCCAAGTAGAATGGGCTTTACGAACCGCAATCAGTCATGTAATAAAACAGTAAACAAATCTTATCCACAAGGCAGGAAAGCAAGTGTGTTTGGTTTGGCTCATCCACTGAAACATCATTGAGTCGTGAAGAAGACATGGCAATTCTCAGCAACGTCTCCTTTCCCTGCAGCAACATCTCTCTAAAACCTTCTCACTCTAGTTCTCCTTCTTCTCGTTCTCATTGTTTCCTTCGCTGCTCACAGGTAAGATCTCCATTTTTTCCTCCCAGAAACAAAAGAGAGACAGAGAGAGACTGTTTATTGATTTTATTATGTTGGTGGGATTTGTCTTGGCAGGAAGGGAAAGAAGTGGTGAGTCCATTGGTATGGTCATTAGGAGAAGAGGTATCAAAGAGAAGCTTACTTGCACTTGTCTCTGCTTCTCTCTTCTTTGTTGATCCTGCTCTTGCTTTTAAGGTAACTCCCCTTAAGTGTTCTTTTCATTGTAATGATTAGTGGTTTTGGCTAATTACTTTGGTAGAACTTAAATTTCAATAGGTTTTATTTATTCTTATTTTTCTGCTAAAAAAAAATTCAATAGGTTGAATCTTGAAACCAAGTGTTGGCAGAGAGATGCACAACTGTTACGTGTTTTCATTAAGGGCTTTCTTAGTGACATTTTTATAACTGATATTATATTTATTTGAATCAAAAGTTTCAGTTGGTTCTCAGTTACATTATGTAGAAATGTCCTTTAAATAATTTAAAATGTTTGTACTTATCAAAAGAGGTTTCTCTCTTGTCTGTGTTTCTCTTGTCTTTTGTCCTTTAGTGGAAGCAACTCCTTTTGTGATCTTTAAAATGCGTCTGCTTGATATTCAGATATTATGTGTTTGGTTGGAGTTTGAAACATTGAATTATATTTTGCTGCAAACTATCTTTTTTTTTTTTTTGAAATGTGTATTTATGGATTATTTGGATGAAACTAAAAAAGGGTGGAGGTCCCTATGGTCAAGGAGTCACCAGGGGACAAGACTTATCCGGCAAGGATTTTAGTGGCCAGACTCTGATCAGGCAGGATTTCAAGACGGTATATTATTCCCCCTTTTTAAATATCAATCGTCATCATAATGTACAATAAATCTTTCCTTAAATCATCCTCTATTTGGTAAAATATTCGTGCAGTCCATCTTAAGACAAGCCAACTTCAAGGGTGCTAAGTTGTTAGGTGCTAGTTTCTTTGATGCAGACCTAACAGGTTTTGTTCTCGTTCCCTGTTGCTGAAAGTAGCAGAAGAACTGTATCTAGTAGATAAGACTTTTGATTCATAATCATATCCAGGTGCTGATTTATCCGAAACTGATCTCCGGGGTGCAGATTTTTCCTTGGCAAATGTAACAAAGGTCATATTCAAATATTAGAAATATGTCCATGTATGTGTTTAAAGCTTGGAAAGATCCGTGACGTAATGGTGAATTGTTAAAACGTTTTTTCAGGTGAATTTAACAAACGCTAACTTGGAAGGAGCAACTGCTACTGGAAACACATCATTCAAGGGATCAAACATTACAGGCGCAGGTTAAAAAAAATAAGAAGAAGAAAGCTTTCATTATTATAATAAGAACCCTGACTTTATTATCTTTGAGCTTTACATAATGTTTGAGTAAACCTTTTTCTTTGTTTTGAATGGGATTTTAGATTTCACTGATGTCCCACTAAGAGATGATCAACGAGAATACCTTTGTAAGATCGCTGATGGGTAAAATCTCTTCTCCTCTCTTCTCTTAGAATCAGTCTTATTCGAAATCTGAATTTGATGTGATTTTAATGTTTGTATGTCTCACAAGGGTTAATGCGACCACTGGGAATGCCACAAAGGACACATTGCTGTGCAACTAAACAGTGAAGTGTAAACCTTTGTCTTCTTCATCTGAGTTTTTGTAAAAGTTTTTTTGTTGTGTGTTAATGATTCTGTTGCAGAGTGAGTGTGTATATAAATATACTTACTATTCTCAAGCTGTTTGACATGGAGAGATTATGTGTCTTATTTTACTTCGGCCTACAAAACAATATATAAAGTTTTGGAACTCTACTTGTAAAATTTCACGATTGTTAACTCAATATATTTTTGAACAACGATGTATAACTCAATAATATACATGTGTAATTAATAACAAAATTATTTGTTTTTTCTAAATGAAAAATTCAAGAAATTACACAGGAAACCCTGGCGAAATAGTTTTAAATTACATAGTAGAAAAGCATAATGGGTACTAACTAGAATAGTTTTAGAAAATATTATATACCAAAAATGATAGTCTTGTTTTCTAAAAAAACCTAGTGCGTACATGGAACTTAATGTAAGTCACCGCGTTTTTTGATATTATGCACTATAATGAAAATATCATTCCATAAACTCCAAACATATGTATCCCCTACATACCCCCCTCATCATCTATATACATATCGACATTTGTGCGCATCTCTTGTTGTCTAAAATAAGTGAGAAGAAGAAGAAGAGAAAGAGAGAAGACATGTTCAAGTTCAATGCAAATGCCCTTCCCTTTTATCCGGTTAAAACCGACGAACATGCGCTCTTCTTAACATTCTCATATGGTTACCCCCTGTCCGAAATGCAAATCCGTAACTATTTTAACAGGCAAGTTAGTCTCTGACTTTAATAATCGCTTTTTGTTATACGATGCATTGACATCAAACCGTACTTTTTACATCGGAATTTCTGTTTCATCGTTACATAAAAAGTTAGTTTTGTGTAAGTTAATGTCATAACCTATGAACTGACATATACACACTCTTGCATGTTATATGCCAAAGTATAAAAGGATATCAATTTTGTTTTAGTTTGTACAAATGTTATAGCTCGTAGACCTATACTTGCATTTTACATATCACATCGCATTTCTAAAGATAAAACGCATAGAAAGTTGTCTTGCTTGTCACATTTGGTTATTCATCGTACGGTTTTGGTGATATAATTGTATATTTGAGATAATCAATTGGTTCTGTATATATGATGATGATGATTTTAATGATGAAGCTGGTGATTATGATCAGGTTTTATGGACCGGTTGTTGAAACAGTGAATGTACACAAGCCTAAGCCAGGACGTGGGCCGCCCTTGTTCGGTAAAATTGTGTTTAAGCAACAACATTTTCCAGCCTCTCTTATGGGAAAGAAGGAGAAGATACATTTTATAGTGGAGGGGCGCTATCTCTACTGCAAAAAGTTCGTTAGCAAGAAGAGCAAATCCAGAGCGACTAGCCTCCCCTGATGGTGGAGGCATACATTATTAAAATTTATATAATATATTATTTTGATTTTTGGACTTTGAAAAATTTAAAACATATATGAACTTTACTTTTTGAAACTTTTTTTAAATAGGTTATATGAACCCAAAACCGAATCAAATCCACGAAAATCTGAATCGAACCAAAACCACAATGATCCGGACCGAACCAATCAAATGGTGCTAAAATGTCTACCTCTAATCAAATGTAAAAAATGTTATTGATAACAAAATATATATTCTTTATAACATTTAAATAAAACATTTGTTAAAAAATATTCACTCCTGCGCGGATTATCATCTAGTATATATATACAAACAGAACATTCATTTGTGTGCATCTCTTGTTGTCTAAAAGAAGTGAGAAGAAGAAGAAGAGAAAGAGAGAAGCCATGTTCGTGTTGAATGCCAATGCCCTTCCATTTTATCCGGTATACACCGACAAACATGCCCTCTTTCTTACCTTCTCCAATGGGTTTCCCCTCTTCGAAATGCAAATTTTTCATTACTTCAACTGGCAAGTAACTAACCCTATTGCTCTAACTCTCTAAATTTATAATTGTTTTTGTTTTGTGAAATCCATTAACTTCAGACCATACCCTTTACATCGGGATTCCTGTTTCATCGTTATAGGACAAAATTTATAAATGAATACCGATTTTGGTTTAGTTCGTACAAATGTTATATCTCGTAGACACATACTTTCACGTTACATCATACATCGCATTTCTAAAGCTAATTTACATTAGAAATTTGTCTTGCTTGTCACATTTGGTAATTCATGCTATGATTTTGGTGATAAAATTATATATTTGTGATAACCAGATTGTTATATACATACGATGATATTAATGTTGATTAATGATTATGATCAGGTTCTACTACCCGTATGTTGAGGGAGTGAATATATACAAGCCTAGGACAGGAAGTGGGCCGTCCTTGTTTGGAAAAATTGTATTTAAGCTATACCTCATTCCAGATTTTCTGATGGGAGACCATGAAAAAATTATTTCGAGGTGGAGGGGGTGACCTCTTTACTGCAAGAGGTTTGTTAGTGATCTGAATACCAAAAAATGCAGCCACTGCGAGTACTAGCGTCGCTGATGGTGGAAACAACTCCGGTGGTGATGAGTGTGATATGAGAGTTTATGGAAAAAATCTCAGTCTGAGGGTTGGACCCAGCGAGAATAAATTTGTTGTTTTTCAGTTTAATTAATAAGGGTGTAATCATTTTATTATGTGAGAACGGATGTTGGAGATGTTCGTCTCAGTTAAGATATCACTAGGTGGTTGCCTGCGAATTCGCGGATATAAATATTGTATAAAAATATATATTATGTATATAATGTCGTAAAGTTTCCATAAATTTGAACTAAAATAACAGATGAATATTTAGTAATAACAAATGCTTGTAGAATTATATATGTAAGTATAGATTAACCTCTCCATCACATATTAAGCTTCTTCTCCGGTCTCTTCTTATTTTTTTCGTTATTAATTCGTTGTTTTATTAAATTTTTGCTAATATTTTCCTAATTTTTTACTAAATATTTATTTATCTCTCTAAATAGTAATACAAACCATACATGAACCAAAAATTCATCTTATAATTCTTTTTGAACATAACATTACCTTATTCACTTTATTATTTGATTTAAATGAAAAAAAAGTAATCAAAATTTTCACACTATTTAATATAATTCGTCCAATCTTCAAAAGCCTAATTATTTATAAAACATATATGGAAATTATAAGAGAATAATAATTATTATGGATACTATAATATTTTATATCAATATGAAATCATTATATTAATTCCTATAAATTGTTTTCTATTCATTATAATAATTGTATATTTGAGATAACCAATTGGTTCTGTATATATGATGATGATGATTTTAATGATGAAGCTGGTGATTATGATCAGGTTTTATGGACCGGTTGTTGAAACATTGAATGTACACAAGCCTAAGCCAGGATGTGGGCCGTCCATGTTCGGTAAAATTGTGTTTAGGCAACAACATTTTCCAGCCTCTCTTATGGGAAAGAAGGAGAAGATACATTTTATAGTGGAGGGGCGCTATCTCTACTGCAAAAAGTTCGTTAGCAAGAAGAGCAAACCCAGAGCGACTAGCCTCCCCTGATGGTGGAGGCATACATTATTTTGGCATACATTATTAAAATTTATATAATATATTATTTTGAATTTTAGACTTTGAAAAATTTAAAACATATATGAACTTCACTTTTTGAAACTTTTTTAAAATAGGTTATCCGAACCCAAAACCGAATCAAATCCACGAAAATCTGAACCGAACCAAAACCACAATGATCCGGACCGAACCAAATCAAATGGTGCTAAAATGTCTACCTCTAATCAAATGTAAAAAATGTTATTGATAACAAAATGTATATTCTTTATAACATTTAAATAAAACATTTGTTAAAAAATATTCACTCCTGCGCGGATTATCATCTAGTATATATATACAAACAGAACATTCATTTGTGTGCATCTCTTGTTGTCTAAAAGAAGTGAGAAGAAGAAGAAGAGAAAGAGAGAAGCCATGTTCGTGTTGAATGCCAATGCCTTTATATCCGGTATACACCGACAAACATGCCCTCTTTCTTACCTTCTCCAATGGGTTTCCCCTCTTCGAAATGCAAATTTTTCATTACTTCAACTGGCAAGTAACTAACCCTATTGCTCTAACTCTCTAAATTTATAATTGTTTTTGTTTTGTGAAATCCATTAACTTCAGACCATACCCTTTACATCGGGATTCCTGTTTCATCGTTATATGACAAAATTTATAAATGAATACCGATTTTGGTTTAGTTCGTACAAATGTTATATCTCGTAGACACATACTTTCACGTTACATCATACATCGCATTTCTAAAGCTAATTTACATTAGAAAGTTGTCTTGCTTGTCACATTTGGTAATTCATGCTATGATTTTGGTGATAAAATTATATATTTGTGATAACCAGATTGTTATATACATACGATGATATTAATGTTGATTAATGATTATGATCAGGTTCTACTACCCGTATGTTGAGGGAGTGAATATATACAAGCCTAGGACAGGAAGTGGGCCGTCCTTGTTTGGAAAAATTGTATTTAAGCTATACCTCATTCCAGATTTTCTGATGGGAGACCATGAAAAAATTATTTTGAGGTGGAGGGGGTGACCTCTTTACTGCAAGAGGTTTGTTAGTGATCAGAATACCAAAAAATGCAGCCACTGCGAGTACTAGCGTCGCTGATGGTGGAAACAACTCCGGTGGTGATGAGTGTGATATGAGAGTTTATGGAAAAAATCTCAGTCTGAGGGTTGGACCCAGCGAGAATAAATTTGTTGTTTTTCAGTTTAATTAATAAGGGTGTAATCATTTTATTATGTGAGAACGGATGTTGGAGATGTTCGTCTCAGTTAAGATATCACTAGGTGGTTGCCCGCGAATTCGCGGATATAAAAATTGTATAAAAATATATATTATGTATATAATGTCGTAAAGTTTCCATAAATTTGATCTAAAATAACAGATGAATATTTAGTAATAACAAATATTTGTAGAATTATATATGTAAGTATAGATTAACCTCTCCATCACATATTACGCATCTTCTCCGGTCTCTTCTTATTTTTTTCGTTATTAATTCGTTTTTTTATTAAATTTTTGCTAATGTTTTCCTAATTTTTTACTAAATATTTATTTATCTCTCTAACTAGTAATACAAACCATACATGAACCAAAAATTCATCTTATAATTCTTTTTGAACATAACATTACCTTATTCACTTTATTATTTGATTTAAATGAAAAAAAAGTAATCAAAATTTTCACACTATTTAATACAATTCGTCCAATCTTCAAAAGCCTAATTATTTATAAAACATATATGGAAATTATAAGAGAATAATAATTATTATGGATACTATAATATTTTATATCAATATGAAATCATTATATTAATTCCTATAAATTGTTTTCTATTCATTATAATAATTGTATATTTGAGATAACCAATTAGTTCTGTATATATGATGATGATGATTTTAATGATGAAGCTGGTGATTATGATCAGGTTTTATGGACCGGTTGTTGAAACAGTGAATGTACACAAGCCTAAGCAATGACGTGGGCCGCCCTTGTTCGGTAAAATTGTGTTTAAGCAACAACATTTTCCAGCCTCTCTTATGGGAAAGAAGGAGAAGATACATTTTATAGTGGAGGGGCGCTATCTCTACTGCAAAAAGTTCGTTAGCAAGAAGAGCAAACCCAGAGCAACTAGCCTCCCCTGATGGTGGAGGCATACATTATTTTGGCATACATTATTAAAATATATATAATATATTATTTTGATTTTTAGATTTTGAAAAATTTAAAACATATATGAACTTTACTTTTTGAAACTTTTTTAAATAGGTTATATGAACCCAAAACCGAATCAAATCCACGAAAATCTGAACCGAACCACAACCACAATGATCCGGACCGAACCAAATCAAATGGTGCTAAAATGTCTACCTCTAATCAAATGTAAAAAATGTTATTGATAACAAATGTATATTCTTTATAACATTTAAATAAAACATTTGTTAAAAAATATTCACTCCTGCGCGGATTATCATCTAGTATATATATACAAACAGAACATTCATTTGTGTGCATCTCTTGTTGTCTAAAAGAAGTGAGAAGAAGAAGAAGAGAAAGAGAGAAGCCATGTTCGTGTTGAATGCCAATGCCCTTCCATTTTATCCGGTATACACCGACAAACATGCCCTCTTTCTTACCTTCTTCAATGGGTTTCCCCTCTTCGAAATGCAAATCTTTCATTACTTCAACTGGCAAGTAACTAACCCTATTGCTCTAACTCTCTAAATTTATAATTGTTTTTGTTTTGTGAAATCCATTAACTTCAGACCATACCCTTTACATCGGGATTCCTGTTTCATCGTTATATGACAAAATTTATAAATGAATACCGATTTTGGTTTAGTTCGTACAAATGTTATATCTCGTAGACACATACTTTCACGTTACATCATACATCGCATTTCTAAAGCTAATTTACATTAGAAAGTTGTCTTGCTTGTCACATTTGGTAATTCATGCTATGATTTTGGTGATAAAATTATATATTTGTGATAACCAGATTGTTATATACATACGATGATATTAATGTTGATTAATGATTATGATCAGGTTCTACTCCCCGTATGTTGAGGGAGTGAATGTATACAAGCCTAGGACAGGAAGTGGGCCGTCCTTGTTTGGAAAAATTGTATTTAAGCTATACGTCATTCCAGATTTTCTGATGGGAGATCATGAAAAATTTATTTTGAGGTGGAGGGGGCGACCTCTTTACTGCAAGAGGTTCGTTAGTGATCAGAATACCAAAAAATGCAGCCACTGCGAGTACTAGCGTCACTGATGGTGGAAACAACTCCGGTGGTGATGAGTGTGATATGAGAGTTTATGGAAAAAATCTCAGTCTGAGGGTTGGACCCAGCGAGAATAAATTTGTTGTTTTTCAGTTTAATTAATAAGTGTGTAATCATTTTATTATGTGAGAACGGATGTTGGAGATGTTCGTCTCAGTTAAGATATCACTAGGTGGTTGCCCGCGAATTCGCGGATATAAATATTGTATAAAAATATATATTATGTATATAATGTCGTAAAGTTTCCATAAATTTGATCTAAAATAACTGATGAATATTTAGTAATAACAAATATTTGTAGAATTATATATGTAAGTATAGATTAACCTCTCCATCACATATTATGCTTCTTCTCCGACATCTTCATATTTTTTTCGTTATTAATTCGTTTTTTTATTAAATTTTTGCTAATGTTTTCCTAATTTTTACTAAATATTTATTTATCTCTCTAAATAGTAATACAAACCATACATGAACCAAAAATTCATCTTATAATTCTTTTTGAACATAACATTACCTTATTCACTTTATTATTTGATTTAAATGAAAAAAAAGTAATCAAAATTTTCACACTATTTAATATAATTCGTCCAATCTTCAAAAGCCTAATTATTTATAAAACATATATGGAAATTATAAGAGAATAATAATTATTATGGATACTATAATATTTTATATCAATATGAAATCATTATATTAATTCCTATAAATTGTTTTCTATTCATTATAATAATTGTATATTTGAGATAACCAATTGGTTCTGTATATATGATGATGATGATTTTAATGATGAAGCTGGTGATTATGATCAGGTTTTATGGACCGGTTGTTGAAACAGTGAATGTACACAAGCCTAAGCCATGACGTGGGCCGCCCTTGTTCGGTAAAATTGTGTTTAAGCAACAAAATTTTCCAGCCTCTCTTATGGGAAAGAAGGAGAAGATACATTTTATAGTGGAGGGGCGCTATCTCTACTGCAAAAAGTTCGTTAGCAAGAAGAGCAAACCCAGAGCGACTAGCTTCCCCTGATGGTGGACGCATACATTATTTTGGCATACATTATTAAAATTTATATAATATATTATTTTGATTTTTAGATTTTGAAAAATTTAAAACATATATGAACTTTACTTTTTGAATTTTTTTTAAATAGGTTATCTGAACCCAAAACCGAATCAAATCCACGAAAATCTGAACCGAACCAAAACCACAATGATCCGGACCGAACCAAATCAAATGGTGCTAAAATATCTACCTCTAATCAAATGTAAAAAAATGTTATTGATAACAAAATGTATATTCTTTATAACATTTAAATAAAACATTTGTTAAAAAATATTCACTCCTGCGCGGATTACTAAACTAAATATTAAAAAATTATACTGATTCCTATATTTCATGAAAGAGAGTTTAGAATACGTTAATTCAATAGTAGAATGTGTTTTCAAATTTTAAAACAAAAGTAAAGAGTATAAACTTCAGTATATAGAGCATTTACCGAAAACTCAATATTTTAGAAGGGGTTAACCCACGGATTTTGAAAAAAATTGAAAAATATGAAAATCTGGTTTTAATGGATAGTTTCATCGAGCACTGACATAAGATGATGGTCAAAGAGATTTGGAACCTTTGTTGACTCCATTTCTCTAGAAAATGAAGATTTTATAACGGTAATTCCACTAATTTAGCTAGTATATGAAATTTTACTAAACTAAATGTTAAAAAATTATAATGATTCCTATATTTCATGAAATATAGTTTAGAATACGTTAATTCAAGTGTAGAATGTGTTTTAAAATTTTAAAACAAAAGTAAAGAGTATAAACTTTAGTATATAGAGCATTTACCGAAAACTCAATATTTTAGAAGGGGTTAACCCACGGATTTTGAAAAAAATTGAAAAATATGAAAATCTGGTTTTAATGTATAGTTTCATCGAGCACTGACATAAGATGATGGTCAAAGAGGTTTGAAACCTTTGTTGCCTCTATTTCTCTTGAAAATGAAGATTTTATAATGGTAATTCCACTAATTTAGGCAGTATATGAAATTTTACTAAACTAAATGCTAAAAAATTATAATAATTCCTATATTTCGTGAAAGATAGTTTATAATACGTTAATTCAAATGTAGAATGTGTTTTAAAATTTTAAAACAAAAGTAAAGAGTATAAACTTCAGTATATAGAGCATTTACCGAAAACTCAATATTTTAGAAGGGGTTAACCCACGGATTTTGAAAAAAATTGAAAAATATGAAAATCTTGTTTTAATGTATAGTTTAATCGAGCACTGACATAAAATGATGGTCAAAGAGGTTTGGAACCTTTGTTGACTCCATTTCTCTAGAAAATGAAGATTTTATAATGGTAATTCCACTAATTTAGCTAGTATACTAAATTTTACTAAACTAAATATTAAAAAATTATAATGATTCCTATATTTCAAGAAAGAGAGTTTAGAATATGTTAATTCAAATGTAGAATGTGTTTTAAAATTTTGAAACAAAAGTAAAGAGTATAAACTTCAGTATATAGAGCATTTACCGAAAACTCAATATTTTAGAAGGGGTTAACCCACGGATTTTGAAAAAAATTGAAAAATATGAAAATGTGGTTTTAATGTATAGTTTCATCGAGCACTGACATAAGATGATGGTCAAAGAGATTTGGAACCTTTGTTGACTCAATTTCTCTAGAAAATGAAGATTTTATAACGGTAATTCCACTAATTTAGCTAGTATATGAAATTTTACTAAACTAAATATTAAAAAATTATACTGATTCCTATATTTCATGAAAGAGAGTTTAGAATACGTTAATTCTAAAATAGAATGTGTTTTCAAATTTCAAAACAAAAGTAAAGAGTATAAACTTCAGTATATAGAGCATTTACCGAAAACTCAATATTTTAGAAGGGGTTAACCCACGGATTTTGAAAAAAATTGAAAAATATGAAAATCTGGTTTTAATGGATAGTTTCATCGAGCACTGACATAAGATGATGGTCAAAGAGATTTGGAACCTTTGTTGACTCCATTTCTCTAGAAAATGAAGATTTTATAACGGTAATTCCACTAATTTAGCTAGTATATGAAATTTTACTAAACTAAATGTTAAAAAATTATAATGATTCCTATATTTCATGAAATATAGTTTAGAATACGTTAATTCAAGTGTAGAATGTGTTTTAAAATTTTAAAACAAAAGTAAAGAGTATAAACTTCAGTATATAGAGCATTTACCGAAAACTCAATATTTTAGAAGGGGTTAACCCACGGATTTTGAAAAAAGTTGAAAAATATGAAAATCTGGTTTTAATGTATAGTTTCATCGAGCACTGACATAAGATGATGGTCAAAGAGGTTTGGAACCTTTGTTGCCTCTATTTCTCTTGAAAATGAAGATTTTATAACGGTAATTCCACTAATTTAGGCAGTATATGAAATTTTACTAAACTAAATGTTAAAAAATTATAATGATTCCTATATTTCATGAAAGATAGTTTAGAATACGTTAATTCAAATGTAGAATGTGTTTTTAAATTTTAAAACAAAAGTAAAGAGTATAAACTTCAGTATATAGAGCATTTACCGAAAACTCAATACTTTAGAAGGGGTTAACCCACGGATTTTGAAAAAAATTGAAAAATATGAAAATGTTGTTTTAATGTATAGTTTCATCGAGCACTGACATAAGATGATGGTCAAAGAAGTTTGGAACCTTTGTTGCCTCCATTTCTCTAGAAAATGAAGATTTTATAACGGTAATTCCACTAATTTAGCTAGTATATGAAATTTTACTAAACTAAATATTAAAAAATTATAATGATTCCTATATTTCATGAAAGAGAGTTTAGAATACGTTAATTCAAATGTAGAATGTGTTTTAAAATTTTAAAACAAAAGTAAAGAGTATAAACTTCAGTATATAGAGCATTTACCGAAAACTCAATATTTTAGAAGGGGTTAACCCACGGATTTTGAAAAAAATTGAAAAATATGAAAATCTGGTTTTAATGTATAGTTTCATCGAGCACTGACATAAGATGATGGTCAAAGAGATTTGGAACCTTTGTTGACTCCATTTCTCTAGAAAATGAAGATTTTATAACGGTAATTCCACTAATTTAGCTAGTATATGAAATTTTACTAAACTAAATATTAAAAAATTATACTGATTCCTATATTTCATGAAAGAGAGTTTAGAATACGTTAATTCAAAAGTAGAATGTGTTTTTAAATTTCAAAACAAAAGTAAAGAGTATAAACTTCAGTATATAGAGCATTTACCGAAAACTCAATATTTTAGAAGGGGTTAACCCACGGATTTTGAAAAAATTTGAAAAATATGAAAATCTGGTTTTAATGTATAGTTTCATCGAGCACTGACATAAGATGATGGTCAAAGAGATTTGGAACCTTTGTTGCCTCTATTTCTCTAGAAAATGAAGATTTTATAACGGTAATTCCAGTAATTTAGGAAGTATATGAAATTTTACTAAACTAAATATTAAAAAATTATAATGATTATTATATTTCATGAAAGATAGTTTAGAATACGCTAATTCAAATGTAGAATGTGTTTTTAAATTTTGAAACAAAAGTAAAGAGTATAAACTTCAGTATATAGAGCATTTACCGAAAACTCAATATTTTAGAAGGGGGTTAACCCACGGATTTTGAAAAAAATTGAAAAATATGAAAATCTTGTTTTAATGTATAGTTTCATCGAGCACTGACATAAGATAATGGTCAAAGAGATTTGGAACCTTTGTTGACTCCATTTCTCTAGAAAATGAAGATTTTATAACGGTAATTCCACTAATTTAGCTAGTATATGAAATTTTACTAAACTAAATATTAAAAAATTATACTGATTCCTATATTTCATGAAAGAGAGTTTAGAATACGTTAATTCAAAAGTAGAATGTGTTTTAAAATTTTAAAACAAAAGTAAAGAGTATAAACTTCAGTATATAGAGCATTTACCGAAAACTCAATATTTTAGAAGGGGTTAACCCACGGATTTTGAAAAAAATTGAAAAATATGAAAATCTGGTTTTAATGGATAGTTTCATCGAGCACTGACATAAGATGATGGTCAAAGAGATTTGGAACCTTTGTTGACTCCATTTCTCTAGAAAATGAAGATTTTATAACGGTAATTCCACTAATTTAGCTAGTATATGAAATTTTACTAAACTAAATGTTAAAATATTATAATGATTCCTATATTTCATGAAACATAGTTTAGAATACGTTAATTCAAATGTAGAATGTGTTTTTAAATTTTAAAACAAAAGTAACGAGTATAAACTTCAGTATATAGAGCATTTACCGAAAACTCTATATTTTAGAATGGATTAACCCACGGATTTTGAAAAAAATTGAAAAATATGAAAATCTGGTTTTAATGTATAGTTTCATCGAGCAGTGACATAAGATGATGGTCAAAGAGGTTTGGAACCTTTGTTGCCTCTATTTCTCTTGAAAATGAAGATTTTAAAATGGTAATTCCACTAATTTAGGCAGTATATGAAATTTTACTAAACTAAATGTTAAGAAATTATAATGATTCCTATATTTCATGAGAGAGAGTTTAGAATACTATAATTCAAGTGTAGAATGTGTTTTAAAATTTTAAAACAAAAGTAAAGAGTATAAACTTCAGTATATGGAGCATTTACCGAAAACTCAATATTTTAGAAGGGGTTAACCCACGGATTTTGAAAAAAGTTGAAAAATATGAAAATCTGGTTTTAATGTATACTTTCATCGAGCACTGACATAAGATGATGGTCAAAGAGGTTTGGAACCTTTGTTGCCTCTATTTCTCTTGAAAATGAAGATTTTATAACGGTAATTCCAGTAATTTAGGAAGTATATGAAATTTTACTAAACTAAATATTAAAAAATTATAATGATTCTTATATTTCATGAAAGATAGTTTAGAATACGCTAATTCAAATATAGAATGTGTTTTTAAATTTTAAAACAAAAGTAAAGAGTATAAACTTCAGTATATAGAGCATTTACCGAAAACTCAATATTTTAGAAGGGGTTAACCCACGGATTTTGAAAAAAATTGAAAAATATGAAAATGTTGTTTTAATGTATAGTTTCATCGAGCACTGACATAAGATGATTGTCAAAGAGATTTGGAACCTTTGTTGACTCCATTTCTCTAGAAAATGAAGATTTTATAACGGTAATTCCTCTAATTTAGCTAGTATATGAAATTTTACTAAACTAAATATTAGAAAATTATACTGATTCCTATATTTCATGAAAGAGAGTTTAGAATACGTTAATCCAAAAGTAGAATGTGTTTTCAAATTTTAAAACAAAAGTAAAGAGTATAAACTTCAGTATATAGAGCATTTACCGAAAACTCAATATTTTAGAAGGGGTTAACCCACGGATTTTGAAAAAAGTTGAAAAATATGAAAATGTTGTTTTAATGTATAGTTTCATGGAGCACTGACATAAGATGATGGTCAAAGAGATTTGGAACCCTTGTTGACTCCATTTCTCTAGAAAATGAAGATTTTATAACGGTAATTCCACTAATTTAGCTAGTATATGAAATTTTACTAAACTAAATATTAAAAAATTATACTGATTCCTATATTTCATGAAAGAGAGTTTAGAATACGTTAATTCAAAAGTAGAATGTGTTTTCAAATTTTAAAACAAAAGTAAAGAGTATAAACTTCAGTATATAGAGCATTTACCGAAAACTCAATATTTTAGAAGGGGTTAACCCACGGATTTTGAAAAAAATTGAAAAATATGAAAATCTTGTTTTAATGGATAGTTTCATCGAGCACTGACATAAGATGATGGTCAAAGAGATTTGGAACCTTTGTTGACTCCATTTCTCTAGAAAATGAAGATTTTATAACGGTAATTCCACTAATTTAGCTAGTATATGAAATTTTACTAAACTAAATGTTAAAAAATTATAATGATTCCTATATTTCATGAAATATAGTTTAGAATACGTTAATTCAAATGTAGAATGTGTTTTTAAATTTTAAAACAAAAGTAAAGAGTATAAACTTCAGTATATAGAGCATTTACCGAAAACTCAATATTTTAGAAGGGGTTAACCCACGGATTTTGAAAAAAATTGAAAAATATGAAAATCTGGTTTTAATGTATAGTTTCATCGAGCACTGACATAAGATGATGGTCAAAGAGGTTTGGAACCTTTGTTGCCTCTATTTCTCTTGAAAATGAAGATTTTAAAATGGTAATTCCACTAATTTAGGCAGTATATGAAATTTTACTAAACTAAATGTTAAAAAATTATAATGATTCCTATATTTCATGAGAGAGAGTTTAGAATACTATAATTCAAGTGTAGAATGTGTTTTAAAATTTTAAAACAAAAGTAAAGAGTATAAACTTCAGTATATGGAGCATTTACCGAAAACTCAATATTTTAGACGGGGTTAACCCACGGATTTTGAAAAAAGTTGAAAAATATGAAAATCTGGTTTTAATGTATAGTTTCATCGAGCACTGACATAAGATGATGGTCAAAGAGGTTTGGAACCTTTGTTGCCTCTATTTCTCTTGAAAATGAAGATTTTAAATCGGTAATTCCACTAATTTAGGCAGTATATGAAATTTTACTAAACTAAATGTTAAAAAATTATAATGATTCCTATATTTCATGAAAGATAGTTTAGAATACGTTAATTCAAATGTAGAATGTGTTTTTAAATTTTAAAACAAAAGTAAAGAGTATAAACTTCAGTATATAGAGCATTTACCGAAAACTCAATATTTTAGAAGGGGTTAACCCACGGATTTTGAAAAAAATTGAAAAATATGAAAATCTTGTTTTAATGTATAGTTTCATCGAGCACTGACATAAAATGATGGTCAAAGAGGTTTGGAACCTTTGTTGACTCTATTTCTCTAGAAAATGAAGATTTTATAATGGTAATTCCACTAATTTAGCTAGTATATGAAATTTTACTAAACTAAATATTAAAAAATTATAATGATTCCTATATTTCAAGAAAGAGAGTTTAGAATACGTTAATTCAAATGTAGAATGTGTTTTAAAATTTTGAAACAAAAGTAAAGAGTATAAACTTCAGTATATAGAGCATTTACCGAAAACTCAATATTTTAGAAGGGGTTAACCCACGGATTTTGAAAATAAATGAAAAATATGAAAATGTTGTTTTAATGTATAGTTTCATCGAGCACTGACATAAGATGATGGTCAAAGAGGTTTGGAACCTTTGTTGCCTCTATTTCTCTAGAAAATGAAGATTTTATAATTGTAATTCCACTAATTTAGGCAGTATTTGAAATTTTACTAAACTAAATGTTAAAATTTTTTAATGATTCCTATATTTCATGAAAGATAGTTTAGAATACGTTAATTCAAATGTAGAATGTGTTTTAAAATTTTAAAACAAAAGTAAAGAGTATAAACTTTAGTATATAGAGCATTTACCGAAAACTCAATATTTTAGAAGGGGTTAACCCACGGATTTTGAAAAAAACTGAAAAATATGAAAATCTGGTTTTAATGTATAGTTTCATCGAGCACTGACATAAGATGATAGTCAAAGAGGTTTGGAACCTTTGTTGCCTCTATTTCTCTTGAAAATGAAGATTTTATAATGGTAATTCCACTAATTTAGGCTGTATATGAAATTTTACTAAACTAAATGTTTAAAAATTATAATGATTCATATATTTCATGAATGGGAGTTTAGAATACTATAATTCAAGTGTAGAATGTGTTTTTAAATTTTAAAACAAAAGTAAAGAGTATAAACTTCAGTATATAGAGCATTTACCGAAAACTCAATATTTTAGAAGGGGTTAACCCACGGATTTTGAAAATAAATGAAAAATATGAAAATCTTGTTTTAATGTATAGTTTCATCGAGCACTGACATAAGATGATGGTCAAAGAGGTTTGAAACCTTTGTTGCCTCTATTTCTCTTGAAAATGAAGATTTTAAAATGGTAATTCCACTAATTTAGGCAGTATATGAAATTTTACTAAACTAAATGTTAAAAAATTATATTGATTCCTATATTTCATGAGAGAGAGTTTAGAATACTATAATTCAAGTGTAGAATGTGTATTAAAATTTTAAAACAAAAGTAAAGAGTATAAACTTCAGTATATGGAGCATTTACCGAAAACTCAATATTTTAGAAGGGGTTAACCCACGGATTTTGAAAAAAGTTGAAAAATATGAAAATCTGGTTTTAATGTATAGTTTCATCGAGCACTGACATAAGATGATGGTCAAAGAGGTTTGGAACCTTTGTTGCCTCTATTTCTCTTGAAAATGAAGATTTTATAACGGTAATTCCACTAATTTAGGCAGTATATGAAATTTTACTAAACTAAATGTTAAAAAATTATAATGATTCCTATATTTCATGAAAGATAGTTTAGAATACGTTAATTCAAATGTAGAATGTGTTTTTAAATTTTAAAACAAAAGTAAAGAGTATAAACTTCAGTATATAGAGCATTTACCGAAAACTCAATATTTTAGAAGGGGTTAACCCACGGATTTTGAAAAAAATTGAAAAATATGAAAATCTTGTTTTAATGTATAGTTTCATCGAGCACTGACATAAAATGATGGTCAAAGAGGTTTGGAACCTTTGTTGACTCAATTTCTCTAGAAAATGAAGATTTTATAATGGTAATTCCACTAATTTAGCTAGTATATGAAATTTTACTAAACTAAATATTAAAAAATTATAATGATTCCTATATTTCAAGAAAGAGAGTTTAGAATACGTTAATTCAAATGTAGAATGTGTTTTAAAATTTTGAAACAAAAGTAAAGAGTATAAACTTCAGTATATAGAGCATTTACCGAAAACTCAATATTTTAGAAGGGGTTAACCCACGGATTTTGAAAAAAATTGAAAAATATGAAAATCTGGTTTTAATGTATAGTTTCATCGAGCACTGACATAAGATGATAGTCAAAGAGGTTTGGAACCTTTGTTGCCTCTATTTCTCTTGAAAATGAAGATTTTATAAAGGTAATTCCACTAATTTAGGCAGTATATGAAATTTTACTAAACTAAATGTTAAAAAATTATAATGATTCCTATATTTCATGAAAGATAGTTTAGAATACGTTAATTCAAATGTAGAATGTGTTTTTAAATTTTAAAACAAAAGTAAAGAGTATAAACTTTAGTATATAGAGCATTTACCGAAAACTCAATATTTTAGAAGGGGTTAACCCACGGATTTTGAAAAAAATTGAAAAATATGAAAATCTTGTTTTAATGTATAGTTTCATCGAGCACTGACATAAAATGATGGTCAAAGAGGTTTGGAACCTTTGTTGACTCCATTTCTCTAGAAAATGAAGATTTTATAATGGTAATTCCACTAATTTAGCTAGTATATGAAATTTTACTAAACTAAATATTAAAAAATTATAATGATTCCTATATTTCAAGAAAGAGAGTTTAGAATACGTTAATTCAAATGTAGAATGTGTTTTAAAATTTTGAAACAAAAGTAAAGAGTATAAACTTCAGTATATAGAGCATTTACCGAAAACTCAATATTTTAGAAGGGGTTAACCCACGGATTTTGAAAATAAATGAAAAATATGAAAATCTTGTTTTAATGTATAGTTTCATCGAGCACTGACATAAGATGATGGTCAAAGAGGTTTGGAACCTTTGTTGCCTCTATTTCTCTAGAAAATGAAGATTTTATAACTGTAATTCCACTAATTTAGGCAGTATAGGAAATTTTACTAAACTAAATGTTAAAATTTTTTAATGATTCCTATATTTCGTGAAAGATAGTTTAGAATACGTTAATTCAATTGTAGAATGTGTTTTAGAATTTTAAAACAAAAGTAAAGAGTATAAACTTTCGTATATAGAGCATTTACCGAAAACTCAATATTTTAGAAGGGGTTAACCCACGGATTTTGAAAAAAACTGAAAAATATGAAAATCTGGTTTTAATGTATAGTTTCATCGAGCACTGACATAAGATGATAGTCAAAGAGGTTTGGAACCTTTGTTGCCTCTATTTCTCTTGAAAATGAAGATTTTATAATGGTAATTCCACTAATTTAGGCTGTATATGAAATTTTACTAAACTAAATGTTAAAAAATTATAATGATTCATATATTTCATGAATGAGAGTTTAGAATACTATAATTCAAGTGTAGAATGTGTTTTTAAATTTTAAAACAAAAGTAAAGAGTATAAACTTCAGTATATAGAGCATTTACCGAAAACTCAATATTTTAGAAGGGGTTAACCCACGGATTTTGAAAATAAATGAAAAATATGAAAATCTTGTTTTAATGTATAGTTTCATCGAGCACTGACATAAGATGATGGTCAAAGAGTTTTGAAACCTTTGTTGCCTCTATTTCTCTTGAAAATGAAGATTTTATAATGGTAATTCCACTAATTTAGGCAGTATATGAAATTTTACTAAACTAAATACTAAAAAATTATAATAATTCCTATATTTCGTGAAAGATAGTTTATAATACGTTAATTCAAATGTAGAATGTGTTTTAAAATTTTAAAACAAAAGTAAAGAGTATAAACTTTAGTATATAGAGCATTTACCGAAAACTCAATATTTTAGAAGGGGTTAAACCACGGATTTTGAAAAAAATTGAAAATATGAAAATCTTGTTTTAATGTATAGTTTCATCGAGCACTGACATAAAATGATGGTCAAAGAGGTTTGGAACCTTTGTTGACTCCATTTCTCTAGAAAATGAAGATTTTATAATGGTAATTCCACTAATTTAGCTAGTATATGAAATTTTACTAAACTAAATGTTAAAATTTTTTTAATGATTCCTATATTTCATGAAAGATAGTTTAGAATACGTTAATTCAAATGTAGAATGTGTTTTAAAATTTTAAAACAAAAGTAAAGAGTATAAACTTTAGTATATAGAGCATTTACCGAAAACTCAATATTTTAGAAGGGGTTAACCCACGGATTTTGAAAATAAATGAAAAATATGAAAATCTTGTTTTAATGTATAGTTTCATCGAGCACTGACATAAGATGATGGTCGAAGAGGTTTGGAACCTTTGTTGCCTCTATTTCTCTAGAAAATGAAGATTTTATAATTGTAATTCCACTAATTTAGGTAGTATATGAAATTTTACTAAACTAAATGTTAAAATTTTTTTAATGATTCCTATATTTCATGAAAGATAGTTTAGAATACGTTAATTCAAATGTAGAATGTGTTTTAAAATTTTAAAACAAAAGTAAAGAGTATAAACTTCAGTATATAGAGCATTTACCGAAAACTCAATATTTTAGAAGGGGTTAACCCACGGATTTTGAAAAAAATTGAAAAATATGAAAATCTGGTTTTAATGTATAGTTTCATCGAGCACTGACATAAGATGATAGTCAAAGAGGTTTGGAACCTTTGTTGCCTCTATTTCTCTTGAAAATGAAGATTTTATAAAGGTAATTCCACTAATTTAGGCAGTATATGAAATTTTACTAAACTAAATGTTAAAAAATTATAATGATTCATATATTTCATGAATGAGAGTTTAGAATACTATAATTCAAGTGTAGAATGTGTTTTTAAATTTTAAAACAAAAGTAAAGAGTATAAACTTCAGTATATAGAGCATTTACCGAAAACTCAATATTTTAGAAGGGGTTAACCCACGGATTTTGAAAATAAATGAAAAATATGAAAATCTTGTTTTAATTTATAGTTTCATTGAGCACTGACATAAGATGATGGTCAAAGAGGTTTGAAACCTTTGTTGCCTCTATTTCTCTTGAAAATGAAGATTTTATAATGGTAATTCCACTAATTTAGGCAGTATATGAAATTTTACTAAACTAAATGTTAAAAAATTATATTGATTCCTATATTTCATGAGGGAGAGTTTAGAATACTATAATTCAAGTGTAGAATGTGTTTTAAAATTTTAAAACAAAAGTAAAGAGTATAAACTTCAGTATATGGAGCATTTACCGAAAACTCAATATTTTAGAAGGGGTTAACCCACGGATTTTGAAAAAAGTTGAAAAATATGAAAATCTGGTTTTAATGTATAGTTTCATCGAGCACTGACATAAGATGATGGTCAAAGAGGTTTGGAACCTTTGTTGCCTCTATTTCTCTTGAAAATGAAGATTTTATAACGGTAATTCCACTAATTTAGGCAGTATATGAAATTTTACTAAACTAAATGTTAAAAAATTATAATGATTCCTATATTTCATGAAAGATAGTTTAGAATACGTTAATTCAAATGTAGAATGTGTTTTTAAATTTTAAAACAAAAGTAAAGAGTATAAACTTCAGTATATAGAGCATTTACCGAAAACTCAATATTTTAGAAGGGGTTAACCCACGGATTTTGAAAAAAACTGAAAAATATGAAAATCTGGTTTTAATGTATAGTTTCATCGAGCACTGACATAAGATGATAGTCAAAGAGGTTTGGAACCTTTGTTGCCTCTATTTCTCTTGAAAATGAAGATTTTATAATGGTAATTCCACTAATTTAGGCTGTATATGAAATTTTACTAAACTAAATGTTAAAAAATTATAATGATTCATATATTTCATGAATGAGAGTTTAGAATACTATAATTCAAGTGTAGAATGTGTTTTTAAATTTTAAAACAAAAGTAAAGAGTATAAACTTCAGTATATAGAGCATTTACCGAAAACTCAATATTTTAGAAGGGGTTAACCCACGGATTTTGAAAATAAATGAAAAATATGAAAATCTTGTTTTAATGTATAGTTTCATCGAGCACTGACATAAGATGATGGTCAAAGAGTTTTGAAACCTTTGTTGCCTCTATTTCTCTTGAAAATGAAGATTTTATAATGGTAATTCCACTAATTTAGGCAGTATATGAAATTTTACTAAACTAAATACTAAAAAATTATAATAATTCCTATATTTCGTGAAAGATAGTTTATAATACGTTAATTCAAATGTAGAACGTGTTTTAAAATTTTAAAACAAAAGTAAAAAGTATAAACTTTAGTATATAGAGCATTTACCGAAAACTCAATATTTTAGAAGGGGTTAAACCACGGATTTTGAAAAAAATTGAAAATATGAAAATCTTGTTTTAATGTATAGTTTCATCGAGCACTGACATAAAATGATGGTCAAAGAGGTTTGGAACCTTTGTTGACTCCATTTCTCTAGAAAATGAAGATTTTATAATGGTAATTCCACTAATTTAGCTAGTATATGAAATTTTACTAAACTAAATGTTAAATTTTTTTTAATGATTCCTATATTTCATGAAAGATAGTTTAGAATACGTTAATTCAAATGTAGAATGTGTTTTAAAATTTTAAAACAAAAGTAAAGAGTATAAACTTTAGTATATAGAGCATTTACCGAAAACTCAATATTTTAGAAGGGGTTAACCCACGGATTTTGAAAATAAATGAAAAATATGAAAATCTTGTTTTAATGTATAGTTTCATCGAGCACTGACATAAGTTGATGGTCGAAGAGGTTTGGAACCTTTGTTGCCTCTATTTCTCTAGAAAATGAAGATTGTATAATTGTAATTCCACTAATTTAGGTAGTATATGAAATTTTACTAAACTAAATGTTAAAATTTTTTTAATGATTCCTATATTTCATGAAAGATAGTTTAGAATACGTTAATTCAAATGTAGAATGTGTTTTAAAATTTTAAAACAAAAGTAAAGAGTATAAACTTTAGTATATAGAGCATTTACCGAAAACTCAATATTTTAGAAGGGGTTAACCCACGGATTTTGAAAAAAATTGAAAAATATGAAAATCTGGTTTTAATGTATAGTTTCATCGAGCACTGACATAAGATGATAGTCAAAGAGGTTTGGAACCTTTGTTGCCTCTATTTCTCTTGAAAATGAAGATTTTATAAAGGTAATTCCACTAATTTAGGCAGTATATGAAATTTTACTAAACTAAATGTTAAAAAATTATAATGATTCATATATTTCATGAATGAGAGTTTAGAATACTATAATTCAAGTGTAGAATGTGTTTTTAAATTTTAAAACAAAAGTAAAGAGTATAAACTTCAGTATATAGAGCATTTACCGAAAACTCAATATTTTAGAAGGGGTTAACCCACGGATTTTGAAAATAAATGAAAAATATGAAAATCTTGTTTTAATTTATAGTTTCATTGAGCACTGACATAAGATGATGGTCAAAGAGGTTTGAAACCTTTGTTGCCTCTATTTCTCTTGAAAATGAAGATTTTATAATGGTAATTCCACTAATTTAGGCAGTATATGAAATTTTACTAAACTAAATGTTAAAAAATTATATTGATTCCTATATTTCATGAGAGAGAGTTTAGAATACTATAATTCAAGTGTAGAATGTGTTTTAAAATTTTAAAACAAAAGTAAAGAGTATAAACTTCAGTATATGGAGCATTTACCGAAAACTCAATATTTTAGAAGGGGTTAACCCACGGATTTTGAAAAAAGTTGAAAAATATGAAAATCTTGTTTTAATGTATAGTTTCATCGAGCACTGACATAAGATGATGGTCAAAGAGGTTTGGAACCTTTGTTGCCTCTATTTCTCTTGAAAATGAAGATTTTATAACGGTAATTCCACTAATTTAGGCAGTATATGAAATTTTACTAAACTAAATGTTAAAAAATTATAATGATTCCTATATTTCATGAAAGATAGTTTAGAATACGTTAATTCAAATGTAGAATGTGTTTTAAAATTTTGAAACAAAAGTAAAGAGTATAAACTTCAGTATATAGAGCATTTACCGAAAACTCAATATTTTAGAAGGGGTTAACCCACGGATTTTGAAAATAAATGAAAAACATGAAAATCTTGTTTTAATGTATAGTTTCATCGAGCACTGACATAAAATGATGGTCAAAGAGGTTTGGAACCTTTGTTGACTCCATTTCTCTAGAAAATGAAGATTTTATAATGGTAATTCCACTAATTTAGCTAGTATATGAAATTTTACTAAACTAAATATTAAAAAATTATAATGATTCCTATATTTCAAGAAAGAGAGTTTAGAATACGTTAATTCAAATGTAGAATGTGTTTTAAAATTTTGAAACAAAAGTAAAGAGTATAAACTTCAGTATATAGAGCATTTACCGAAAACTCAATATTTTAGAAGGGGTTAACCCACGGATTTTGAAAATAAATGAAAAACATGAAAATCTTGTTTTAATGTATAGTTTCATCGAGCACTGACATAAAATGATGGTCAAAGAGGTTTGGAACCTTTGTTGCCTCTATTTCTCTTGAAAATGAAGATTTTATAATGGTAATTCCACTAATTTAGGCTGTATATGAAATTTTACTAAACTAAATGTTAAAAAATTATAATGATTCATATATTTCATGAATGAGAGTTTAGAATACTATAATTCAAGTGTAGAATGTGTTTTTAAATTTTAAAACAAAAGTAAAGAGTATAAACTTTAGTATATAGAGCATTTACCGAAAACTCAATATTTTAGAAGGGGTTAAACCACGGATTTTGAAAAAAATTGAAAAATATGAAAATCTTATTTTAATGTATAGTTTCATCGAGCACTGACATAAAATGATGGTCAAAGAGGTTTGGAACCTTTGTTGGCTCCATTTCTCTAGAAAATGAAGATTTTATAATGGTAATTCCACTAATTTAGCTAGTATATGAAATTTTACTAAACTAAATGTTAAAAAATTATAATGATTCCTATATTTCATGAAAGATAGTTTATAATACGTTAATTCAAATGTAGAATGTGTTTTAAAATTTTGAAACAAAAGTAAAGAGTATAAACTTCAGTATATAGAGCATTTACCGAAAACTCAATATTTTAGAAGGGGTTAACCCACGGATTTTGAAAATTAATGAAAAATATGAAAATCTTGTTTTAATGTATAGTTTCATCGAGCACTGACATAAGATGATGGTCAAAGAGGTTTGGAACCTTTGTTGCCTCTATTTCTCTAGAAAATGAAGATTTTATAATTGTAATTCCACTAATTTAGGTAGTATATGAAATTTTACTAAACTAAATGTTAAAATTTTTTTAATGATTCCTATATTTCATGAAAGATAGTTTAGAATACGTTAATTCAAATGTAGAATGTGTTTTAAAATTTTAAAACAAAAGTAAAGAGTATAAACTTTAGTATATAGAGCATTTACCGAAAACTCAATATTTTAGAAGGGGTTAACCCACGGATTTTGAAAAAAATTGAAAAATATGAAAATCTGGTTTTAATGTATAGTTTCATCGAGCACTGACATAAGATGATAGTCAAAGAGGTTTGGAACCTTTGTTGCCTCTATTTCTCTTGAAAATGAAGATTTTATAAAGGTAATTCCACTAATTTAGGCAGTATATGAAATTTTACTAAACTAAATGTTAAAAAATTATAATGATTCATATATTTCATGAATGAGAGTTTAGAATACTATAATTCAAGTGTAGAATGTGTTTTTAAATTTTAAAACAAAAGTAAAGAGTATAAACTTCAGTATATAGAGCATTTACCGAAAACTCAATATTTTAGAAGGGGTTAACCCACGGATTTTGAAAATAAATGAAAAATATGAAAATCTTGTTTTAATGTATAGTTTCATCGAGCACTGACATAAGATGATGGTCAAAGAGGTTTGAAACCTTTGTTGCCTCTATTTCTCTTGAAAATGAAGATTTTATAATGGTAATTCCACTAATTTAGGCAGTATATGAAATTTTACTAAACTAAATGTTAAAAAATTATATTGATTCCTATATTTCATGAGAGAGAGTTTAGAATACTATAATTCAAGTGTAGAATGTGTTTTAAAATTTTAAAACAAAAGTAAAGAGTATAAACTTCAGTATATGGAGCATTTACCGAAAACTCAATATTTTAGAAGGGGTTAACCCACGGATTTTGAAAAAAGTTGAAAAATATGAAAATCTGGTTTTAATGTATAGTTTCATCGAGCACTGACATAAGATGATGGTCAAAGAGGTTTGGAACCTTTGTTGCCTCTATTTCTCTTGAAAATGAAGATTTTATAACGGTAATTCCACTAATTTAGGCAGTATATGAAATTTTACTAAACTAAATGTTAAAAAATTATAATGATTCCTATATTTCATGAAAGATAGTTTAGAATACGTTAATTCAAATGTAGAATGTGTTTTTAAATTTTAAAACAAAAGTAAAGAGTATAAACTTCAGTATATAGAGCATTTACCGAAAACTCAATATTTTAGAAGGGGTTAACCCACGGATTTTGAAAAAAATTGAAAAATATGAAAATCTTGTTTTAATGTATAGTTTCATCGAGCACTGACATAAAATGATGGTCAAAGAGGTTTGGAACCTTTGTTGACTCCATTTCTCTAGAAAATGAAGATTTTATAATGGTAATTCCACTAATTTAGCTAGTATATGAAATTTTACTAAACTAAATATTAAAAAATTATAATGATTCCTATATTTCAAGAAAGAGAGTTTAGAATACGTTAATTCAAATGTAGAATGTGTTTTAAAATTTTGAAACAAAAGTAAAGAGTATAAACTTCAGTATATAGAGCATTTACCGAAAACTCAATATTTTAGAAGGGGTTAACCCACGGATTTTGAAAATAAATGAAAAACATGAAAATCTTGTTTTAATGTATAGTTTCATCGAGCACTGACATAAGATGATGGTTAAAGAGGTTTGGAACCTTTGTTGCCTCTATTTCTCTTGAAAATGAAGATTTTATAATGGTAATTCCACTAATTTAGGCTGTATATGAAATTTTACTAAACTAAATGTTAAAAAATTATAATGATTCATATATTTCATGAATGAGAGTTTAGAATACTATAATTCAAGTGTAGAATGTGTTTTTAAATTTTAAAACAAAAGTAAAGAGTATAAACTTTAGTATATAGAGCATTTACCGAAAACTCAATATTTTAGAAGGGGTTAAACCACGGATTTTGAAAAAAATTGAAAAATATGAAAATCTTATTTTAATGTATAGTTTCATCGAGCACTGACATAAAATGATGGTCAAAGAGGTTTGGAACCTTTGTTGGCTCCATTTCTCTAGAAAATGAAGATTTTATAATAGTAATTCCACTAATTTAGCTAGTATATGAAATTTTACTAAACTAAATGTTAAAAAATTATAATGATTCCTATATTTCATGAAAGATAGTTTATAATACGTTAATTCAAATGTAGAATGTGTTTTAAAATTTTGAAACAAAAGTAAAGAGTATAAACTTCAGTATATAGAGCATTTACCGAAAACTCAATATTTTAGAAGGGGTTAACCCACGGATTTTGAAAATTAATGAAAAATATGAAAATCTTGTTTTAATGTATAGTTTCATCGAGCACTGACATAAGATGATGGTCAAAGAGGTTTGGAACCTTTGTTGCCTCTATTTCTCTAGAAAATGAAGATTTTATAATTGTAATTCCACTAATTTAGGTAGTATATGAAATTTTACTAAACTAAATGTTAAAATTTTTTTAATGATTCCTATATTTCATGAAAGATAGTTTAGAATACGTTAATTCAAATGTAGAATGTGTTTTAAAATTTTAAAACAAAAGTAAAGAGTATAAACTTTAGTATATAGAGCATTTACCGAAAACTCAATATTTTAGAAGGGGTTAACCCACGGATTTTGAAAAAAATTGAAAAATATGAAAATCTGGTTTTAATGTATAGTTTCATCGAGCACTGACATAAGATGATAGTCAAAGAGGTTTGGAACCTTTGTTGCCTCTATTTCTCTTGAAAATGAAGATTTTATAAAGGTAATTCCACTAATTTAGGCAGTATATGAAATTTTACTAAACTAAATGTTAAAAAATTATAATGATTCATATATTTCATGAATGAGAGTTTAGAATACTATAATTCAAGTGTAGAATGTGTTTTTAAATTTTAAAACAAAAGTAAAGAGTATAAACTTCAGTATATAGAGCATTTACCGAAAACTCAATATTTTAGAAGGGGTTAACCCACGGATTTTGAAAATAAATGAAAAATATGAAAATCTTGTTTTAATGTATAGTTTCATCGAGCACTGACATAAGATGATGGTCAAAGAGGTTTGAAACCTTTGTTGCCTCTATTTCTCTTGAAAATGAAGATTTTATAATGGTAATTCCACTAATTTAGGCAGTATATGAAATTTTACTAAACTAAATGCTAAAAAATTATAATAATTCCTATATTTCGTGAAAGATAGTTTATAATACGTTAATTCAAAAGTAGAATGTGTTTTAAAATTTTAAAACAAAAGTAAAGAGTATAAACTTCAGTATATAGAGCATTTACCTAAAACTCAATATTTTAGAAGGGATTAACCCACGGATTTTGAAAAAAGTTGAAAAATATGAAAATCTGGTTTTAATGTATAGTTTCATCGAGCACTGACATAAGATGATGGTCAAAGAGGTTTGGAACCTTTGTTGCCTCTATTTCTCTTGAAAATGAAGATTTTATAATGGTAATTCCACTAATTTAGGCAGTATATGAAATTTTAGGCACTTAGAAGGGGAACATTTTCATAAATACCATATTCATTAATGTGTAAAAGACTGTACTGCCCTTGCCTTATGTTTAGCTCATCTCTCTCGATCAATCAATTCCATCCAGATCCGCCGTCTCTCTCATACACGGGCGACGAAAGCTGTCTTCATCGAGCTTTGCCACCGTCGTCTTCATCGAGTCCCCCGTCGTCATTCCTTATTGACGGAGTGGAACTTCGTTTCACTCGTACGATTACCATATCGACAATAGGGTTTTGAATTGGGAAGACTACAATGGGAAACTCCGATCGATAGGGATCTTGTTAAGACTCGTAACTTCTTAGTGTTTCAGGTGCTTGATTCTTCCTGATTTGAATAGAATTTGGTTTACGTTACGATGATTGGGAATGATTCAAGTGGTTTATGAAGAACGGAAAGCAAGATGGAAGTTCCAACTCCAGTTGTCATAATCGATCAAGATTCTGACCCTGATGCAACCGTTGTTGAAGTTACATTTGGAGATCGTCTTGGAGCTCTGCTTGACACTGTAATGTTATTCTTACTAATTCCTTTCTTTTTTTCCCACTTTTTTTTTGCGAGTCTGATCAAATGTTTTTGTACAGATGAATGCGCTCAAAAACTTGGGTCTGAATGTCGTCAAGGCTAATGTCTACCTTGATTCTTCTGGCAAGCACAATAAATTTGCCATTACCAAAGCGTATTGTCTTTTGAAAATACTTAAATTTTGAATCAAGTCATAGAGTTTGACTCTAAATTGAGTCGTTGTATTTGTTCTGAAAAACTGGGATAGTGGAAGAAAAGTAGAAGACCCTGAGTTGCTCGAGGCCATCCGTCTCACTGTCATAAACAATTTGCTTGAGTTTCATCCTGTAATAACGAACTACTTGTTGTAATCCTACTTTTAAAGTTTCTATATCTTGTATAATTTATCAACTCAAACATTTGCTTGTCGAGTATTTGGATCAGGAATCAAGTTCTCAACTGGCAATGGGAGCAGCTTTTGGTGTACTTCAACCAACTGAACAGGTAAGAAACCATTTAAGTTTGATGCTCTTTATTCACTTCTTTTGGTGCTTCACCATTTGTTGTAAAAGTTTAGTATCCTAGCTAGGCCAATAATGCTTTTCACTCACTTGGTCAAATAAGATATAAGAACTAAGAAAATAGAAAACAGAGACTTAGCTACATAATTAACATATTTCCGTTTGGTAGATCGATAAGTGAATAAGATAAATAATCACGCAACTGTATTTTTGAATGGGATGTTGACAGGTTGATGTGGACATTGCAACACATATAAAAATTGAAGATGATGGACCAGACCGCAGGTAAAGGGAAACCCTTACCTTGTCTCAACTTCAAAAACCCTATCTTCAATGATCTCAATTATAAGAATACCTTTATATCTTTAATATATCATCTGATGATCACTGATCCATGGAGTATTATTTATTGAGAACACAGTTTACTATACATAGAAACGGCGGACAGGCCTGGGATACTAGTGGAGCTGGTGAAGAACATTACAGATATCAGTGTAGCTGTCAAATTTGGAGAATTTGACACCGAGGTAATTTAGTAATCCTGAGATTAGGGATTTCAAACCTAACTCTTCTAAAAAATATAATCACTCTCTGTCTCTGTTTTTTTTTTGGCTCATATTGTTTCTTCTTGTTGTATGTGAAGGGTTTGTTGGCTAAGGTGAAGTTCCACGTAAACTCCAGAACGTATGAGAGAGACAGTAGTAGAGAAAGATGAAGTGCAGAGCTGATACTTTTACTTGCTTTCATTACACAACTTTAGCCACTACATATTTATAGAGAAAATAGAACACTCTCGATCTTCTCTATATTGCCTTATTTCTTACATAGACTTAGGAGTACTCTCCATGTAGCCCATACTTTTTGACTTACACTTAAGACTACTGCAACAAGCAACTTAGAGCAACATTATTGCAGGGACTTTAATTTGAGTCCTTAGAATTTTTTTATTATTATTGCTATGGTTAGGAGATTGTTAAGAAATTTTAAGTAAAATGGTGATTATTGGTGGGACTTTTGTTGTTTCTTAGGTTAATAAAGTATTTATTTTAGTAAATAGTAACATAGAAAAGATGTGTTTAAGATAAAACATATAACATTTTAAATTGAAAACCTAAGAAATTTACAAACATTTTATTGATTTCATAGAAAATTACAAACATTTTATTACATACATTTTATTGAATTAAAAGAAACCATTCAAGACATTAAAAAAACAGAAAATCATACAAACACCATAAATAAAAGCCACACACATTTTATTCAAATGATTTACAAATTGAGTTATAAACGTTTGTCTAAATTATTAACTATTTTTTAAGGGGTTGTAATTTTTTTATAAGACTCATTTTAAATCTTTATAATTGATTTATAAATAATTACAAAATGATGTATAAACATTTATAGCTGAGTAGTAAAATATTTTTAATGATTAAAAACTCTAATAAATAATTTATAAGTCTTTATATAAATTTATATATAATTTACAAATCTTTATAAAATAAGTTATAAACCCTTAGAAATTGATTTATGAATCCTGAGAAATGATTTATAAATCTTTATAAAAACTTATAAAATATTTACAAGGGTTTATAAATCATTTCTAAGAATGTATATATATATATATAAACTATTTATAAAGGTTTATAAATCAGTTATAGGAATATATAAAAATATTTTATAAGGTTTTATAAAACATTTATAAGGATTTGTAGAAAACTTTTGTCTAAATTATTAACTATTTTATAAGGGGTTATAATTTTTTTATAAGACTCATTTTAAATCTTTATAATTGATTTATAAATCATTACAAAATGATGTATAAACATTTATAGCTGAGTAGTAAAATATTTTTAATGATTAAAACTCTTATAAATAATTTATAAGCCTTTATATAAATTTATAGTTAATTTATAAATTTTTATAAAATAAGTTTTAAACCCTACAAATTGATTTATGAATCCTGAGAAATGATTGATAAATCTTTATAAAAACTTATAAAATATTTACAAGGGTTTATAAATCATTTCTAAGAATATATATATATATATATATATAAACTATTTATAAAGGTTTATAAATCAGTTATAGGAATATATTAAAATATTTTATAAGGTTTTATAAAACATTTATAGGATTTGTAGAAAACTTTTGTCTAAATTATTAACTATTTTTTAAGGGGTTATAATTTTTTATAAACAATTTTTTATAAGACTCATTTTAAATCTTTTTAATTGATTTATAAATCATTACAAAATGATGTATAAACATTTATAGCTGAGTAGTAAAATATTTTTAATGATTAAAAAATCTTATAAATAATTTATAAGCCTTTATAAAATAAGTTATAAACCCTTAGAAATTGATTTATGAATCCTGAGAAATGATTTATAAATCTTTATAAAAACTTATAAAATATTTACAAGGGTTTATAAATCATTTCTAAGAATATATATATATATATATATATATATATATATAAACTATTTATAAAGGTTTATAAATCAATTATAGGAATATATAAAAATATTTTTATAAGGTTTTATAAAACATTTGTAAGGATTTGTAGAAAACTTTTGTCTAAATTATTAACTATTTTTAAGGGGTTATAATTTTTTTATAAGACTCATTTCAAATCTTTATAATTGATTTATAAATCATTACAAATGATGTATAAACATTTATAGCTGAGTAGTAAAATATTTTTAATGATTAAAAACTCTTATAAATAATTTATAAGCCTTTATATAATTTTATAGCTAATTTATAAATATTTATAAAATAAGTTATAATTATTTACAAAATCATTTTATAGCCAAAAGCATCATTATTGTATGTGTAATTATAGAATTTATAAATCATTTTTAATGATTTATATCATTTTATAAGGGTTTATAAGAGTTTTTTCGTTTGTGTCGATGGGTTTAGGACATATTTATAAGAGTTGATCAAATATATATGAAATATAAGTCTATTTATAAGTGTTTATAAATCTATTTATAAGGATTTATTCAAAAGATTATAAGAATTGAAATTTATAAGAGTTTATAAATTAGTTTAGAAGTGTTTATAAATCAATTTAGAATTGTTTATAAATCATTTATAAATTCTTATAAAAATTATAAGTAAATCTTTATGAGAGTATTTATAATGTTTATAATTCTCCTATAAATGTTTGTAGATTATAAACTGATGTATTAGAGTTATAAGTTGATTTTAGGTGAGTCTTTGTCAACTGAATAATAATTGTTAATGAAGTGATTTATAAAGGTTTATAAACTGATATATAAGGCCTTATAAAAAGGTATCAGAGTCTTTGAGCTGCTTGTAAAATAATCTTTATAAGGATATATAAATTATTAATAAGAGTTTATAGACCATTTATAAAATTGTATTAAAAACAATTTATAAATTTTATAAACCTTTTATAAAGGTTTATAAATTATTTGTAAGAGTCTATAAACCATATATAAAGGCTTATAAAACAATTTATAAAGTAAATTGTTTATAAATCATTTCTAAGAATGTATATATATATATATATATATATATATAAACTATTTATAAAGGTTTATAAATCAGTTATAGGAATATATAAAAATATTTTATAAGGTTTTATAAAACATTTATAAGGATTTGTAGAAAACTTTTGTCTAAATTATTAACTATTTTATAAGGGGTTATAATTTTTTATAAGACTCATTTTAAATCTTTATAATTGATTTATAAATCATTACAAAATGATGTATAAACATTTATAGCTGAGTAGTAAAATATTTTTAATGATTAAAACTCTTATAAATAATTTATAAGCCTTTATATAAATTTATAGTTAATTTATAAATTTTTATAAAATAAGTTTTAAACCCTACAAATTGATTTATGAATCCTGAGAAATGATTGATAAATCTTTATAAAAACTTATAAAATATTTACAAGGGTTTATAAATCATTTCTAAGAATATATATATATATATATATATAAACTATTTATAAAGGTTTATAAATCAGTTATAGGAATATATTAAAATATTTTATAAGGTTTTATAAAACATTTATAGGATTTGTAGAAAACTTTTGTCTAAACTATTAACTATTTTTTAAGGGGTTATAATTTTTTATAAGACAATTTTTTATAAGACTCATTTTAAATCTTTTTAATTGATTTATAAATCATTACAAAATGATGTATAAACATTTATAGCTGAGTAGTAAAATATTTTTAATGATTAAAAAATCTTATAAATAATTTATAAGCTTTTATAAAATAAGTTATAAACCCTTAGAAATTGATTTATGAATCCTGAGAAATGATTTATAAATCTTTATAAAAACTTATAAAATATTTACAAGGGTTTATAAATCATTTCTAAAAATATATATATATATATATATAAACTATTTATAAAGGTTTATAAATCAATTATAGGAATATATAAAAATATTTTTATAAGGTTTTATAAAACATTTGTTAGGATTTGTGGAAAACTTTTTTCTAAATTATTAACTATTTTTTAAGGGGTTATAATTTTTTTATAAGACTCATTTCAAATCTTTATAATTGATTTATAAATCATTACAAATGATGTATAAACATTTATAGCTGAGTAGTAAAATATTTTTAATGATTAAAAACTCTTATAAATAATTTATAAGCCTTTATATAATTTTATAGCTAATTTATAAATATTTATAAAATAAGTTATAATTATTTACAAAATCATTTTATAGCCAAAAGCATCATTATTGTATGTGTAATTATAGAATTCATAAATCATTTTAATGATTTATATCATTTTATAAGGGTTTATAAGAGTTTTTTCGTTTGTGTCGATGGGTTTATGACATATTTATAAGAGTTGATCAAATATATATGAAATATAAGTCTATTTATAAGTGTTTATAAATCTATTTATAAGGATTTATTCAAAAGATTATAAGAATTGAAATTTATAAGAGTTTATAAATTAGTTTAGAAGTGTTTATAAATCAATTTAGAATTGTTTATAAATCATTTATAAATTCTTATAAAAATTATAAGTAAATCTTTATGAGAGTATTTATAATGTTTATAATTCTCCTATAAATGTTTGTAGATTATAAACTGATGTATTAGAGTTATAAGTTGATTTTAGGTGAGTCTTTGTCAACTGAATAATAATTGTTAATGAAGTGATTTATAAAGGTTTATAAACTGATATATAAGGCCTTATAAAAAGGTATCAGAGTCTTTGAGCTGCTTGTAAAATAATCTTTATAAGGATATATAAATTATTAATAAGAGTTTATAAACCATTTATAAAATTGTATTAAAAACAATTTATAAATTTTATAAACCTTTTATAAAGGTTTATAAATTATTTGTAAGAGTCTAAAAACCATATATAAAGGCTTATAAAACAATTTATAAAGTAAATTGTTTATAAATCTTTTAATGGTTTCTTTTGAATTTAAATTATCAAATACTTTCCAACTACTTTTTACTTGAAATCAGACATTTCTACTTTCAAGTAAATTGTTGCTTACAATTAGTTACTCATAATTCAGATACACAAGTAAATCTCATCATCGTAGGATTCTTCTAAACCCTCCGGTTTACTCTGGTCCAGTAATTCAAGTTGTCTATTAACCCCAACCGGTGTTTCTGAGTTAAGCCAGAGATTTATGTTTGAAGCCAGGCTGCTTTGGGCACTTCTTGTTTCTCCTCTTGTCCCACCACTCGTCTGGGTTCGCAAAGAAGGCTTTCCACAAGTGAATCTCATCATGCTCAGGTTCTTCTGTATCATCTTCTCCTCTTCTCTGGTCTAACAATTCAAGGTGTCTAGTAACCCAAACCGGTGTAGTATCTGAGCTAAGCCGGAGAGCTTCATCTGTATCCTTATGCTTAAAATCAGGCAGCCTTGGGTTCTTCTTACTTCTCCTCCTGTCCCAGCAATCGTCTGAATTCGCAAAAAAGGCTTCCCACTAGTCAATATCACCATTCTTGGACTCTTCTATACCATCTTCTCTCACCACTTCAAGAGACACTAAAACACACAGAAAGTTATCATCTTTCCTTGTTAAAGGTACGAAACTCTTGGAAAAGTTGACATTCAAATGTGGATGACAAGATCCTTCTAATCAATAAGAAGATGCGTAGAAGATAAAGACCTGTTTCTGAGTTTGGCTTTTGGGGTATCTCAGATTCTAAGACGTGACTTGGTGGAGCCATCACGTGATTCACCTCTGACACTTTAATCTGCAATAACTTAGCTTATAACATATATATGACTAAACATAGCTTTGGCTACACAACTAATAATATATACCATTCATCAGGAGAAGCTAGTGTATAGAGTTTGAGATAATGTTCATGGTCAAGAAGAAAGAGACACAAACCTGGTAACGCAAACCTAAGCTGCTGTTTTCATTGCCGGAGCTTTTGTCGTAAGAAACAAGGCGGCCTGAGATAGATATGAAATCATTTGGCTTCAAATGCGCAACGCACTTCCGTGCCATCACGTCCCAAATACTAAGAGGTATCCTGTCATATAATCAAACTCTCTATCAGCCCTCAAACCAATCTATGTCACAAGACATGATTCACAGATTGGACTCAAACATTGTGGCTAACAAAGATTTAACCTTTGAATCTCAAACTCAAGAACTCTATTCGTAAATTAAGCAGAACCGAACAAACCTGACCTAAAGCTCCGGTTCGGATCACGCGGGTCTTTCCCTCTAAGCAAAGTAGAAACACCGAACCTATCGGGCTCCGTGTCTATGACTCGAATAGGTTGATCGACGAAACCCATAAGGCTCATGGAGTTGGATTGATTGAAGTCGAAGCTTGTGGAGAGTGGTTTCCTGAACATGCGCGCGTGGTGATAAAGCGCGCTTTCGCCGTCGGTGCCATTGGAGAAGAAACGAATATCAAAAGAAGCAAAGGATCCGGCGTAGCGAAGGTGTTGATTTGAAGAGAGACGGGAAGCAGTGATTCTGATCAAGCTTCCGAGTTTGAAGAACGTGTTCATCTACTGTGGGGAAATACGATGAAGACGACACGGCGGTGCGGTTTGATTGCCGGAGAAATCGTCGGAGTCGCTGAACTTCCGTCGAATCTCGCCGAACTTAGCCGGAGCCGTGGACGGACAAAGAAGAAGAGATCGAGATCGAGTATATGTTTGATTAGTTAGGGATAGGATAGTAATTTATCTTTTAAAATTTTAAGGGTATTGTTGATTAGTGTATAAATGAAAAGTGGTATTGATAAAGTGGTATTTGTGGCAATTTCTCAACCTTTGTTGACTCCATTTCTCTAGAAAATGAAGATTTTATAACGGTAATTCCACTAATTTAGCTAGTATATGAAATTTTACTAAACTAAATGCTAAAAAATTATAATAATTCCTATATTTCGTGAAAGATAGTTTATAATACGTTAATTCAAATGTAGAATGTGTTTTAAAATTTTAAAACAAAAGTAAAGAGTATAAACTTCAGTATATAGAGCATTTACCGAAAACTCAATATTTTAGAAGGGATTAACCCACGGATTTTGAAAAAAATTGAAAAATATGAAAATCTGGTTTTAATGTATAGTTTCATCGAACACTGACATAAGATGATGGTCAAAGAGGTTTGGAACCTTTGTTGCCTCTATTTCTCTTGAAAATGAAGATTTTATAATGGTAATTCCACTAATTTAGGCAGTATATGAAATTTTACTAAACTAAATGTTAAAATTTTTTTAATGATTCCTATATTTCATGAAAGAGAGTTTAGAATACGTTAATTCAAATGTAGAATGTGTTTTTAAATTTTAAAACAAAAGTAAAGAGTATAAACTTCAGTATATAGAGCATTTACCGAAAACTCAATATTTTAGAAGGGGTTAACCCACGGATTTTGAAAAAAATTGAAAAATATGAAAATCTTGTTTTAATGTATAGTTTCATCGAGCACTGACATAAAATGATGGTCAAAGAGGTTTGGAACCTTTGTTGACTCCATTTCTCTAGAAAATGAAGATTTTATAATGGTAATTCCACTAATTTAGCTAGTATATGAAATTTTACTAAACTAAATATTAAAAAATTATAATGATTCCTATATTTCAAGAAAGAGAGTTTAGAATACGTTAATTCAAATGTAGAATGTGTTTTAAAATTTTGAAACAAAAGTAAAGAGTATAAACTTCAGTATATAGAGCATTTACCGAAAACTCAATATTTTAGAAGGGGTTAACCCACGGATTTTGAAAATAAATGAAAAATATGAAAATCTTGTTTTAATGTATAGTTTCATCGAGCACTGACATAAGATGATGGTCAAAGAGGTTTGGAACCTTTGTTGCCTCTATTTCTCTAGAAAATAAAGATTTTATAATTGTAATTCCACTAATTTAGGCAGTATATGAAATTTTACTAAACTAAATGTTAAAAATTTTTAATGATTCCTATATTTCATGAAAGATAGTTTAGAATACGTTAATTCAAATGTAGAATGTGTTTTAAAATTTTAAAACAAAAGTAAAGAGTATAAACTTTAGTAGATAGAGCATTTACCGAAAACTCAATATTTTAGAAGGGGTTAACCCACGGATTTTGAAAAAAATTGAAAAATATGAAAATCTGGTTTTAATGTATAGTTTCATCAAGCACTGACATAAGATGATGGTCAAAGAGGTTTGGAACCTTTGTTGCCTCTATTTCTCTTGAAAATGAAGATTTTATAATGGTAATTCCACTAATTTAGGCAGTATATGAAATTTTACTAAACTAAATGTTAAAAAATTATAATGATTCATATATTTCATGAATGAGAGTTTAGAATACTATAATTCAAGTGTAGAATGTGTTTTTAAATTTTAAAACAAAAGTAAAGAGTATGAACTTCAGTATATATAGCATTTACCGAAAACTCAATATTTTAGAAGGGGTTAACCCACTGATTTTGAAAAAATTTGAAAAATATGAAAATCTTGTTTTAATGTATAGTTGCATCGAGCACTGACATAAAATGATGGTCAAAGAGGTTTGAAACCTTTGTTGACTCCATTTCTCTAGAAAATGAAGATTTTATAACTGTAATTTCACTAATTTAGCTAGTATATGAAATTTTACTAAACTAAATATTAAAAAATTATAATGATTCCTATATTTCAAGAAAGAGAGTTTAGAATACGTTAATTCAAATGTAGAATGTGTTTTAAAATTTTGAAACAAAAGTAAAGAGTATAAACTTCAGTATATAGAGCATTTACCGAAAACTCAATATTTTAGAAGGGGTTAACCCACGGATTTTGAAAAAAATTGAAAAATATGAAAATGTTGTTTTAATGTATTGTTTCATCGAGCACTGACATAAGATGATGGTCAAAGAGGTTTGGAACCTTTGTTCCCTCTATTTCCCTAGAAAATGAAGATTTTATAATTGTAATTCCACTAATTTAGGCAGTATATGAAATTTTACTAAACTAAATGTTAAAAAATTATAATGATTCCTATATTTCATGAAAAATAGTTTAGAATACGTTAATTCAAATGTAGAATGTGTTTTAAAATTTTAAAACAAAAGTAAAGAGTATAAACTTTAGTATATAGAGCATTTACCGAAAACTCAATATTTTAGAAGGGGTTAACCCACGGATTTTGGAAAAAATTGAAAAATATGAAAATCTGGTTTTAATGTATAGTTTCATCGAGCACTGACATAGTCAAAGAGGTTTGGAACCTTTGTTGCCTCTATTTCTCTTGAAAATGGAGATTTTATAATGGTAATTCCACTAATTTAGGCAGTATATGAAATTTTACTAAACTAAATGCTAAAAAATTATAATGATTCCTATATTTCATGAAAGATAGTTTAAAATACTTTAATTCAAATGTAGAATGTGTTTTAAAATTTTAAAACAAAAGTAAAGAGTATAAACTTCAGTATATTGAGCATTTGTCGAAAACTCAATATTTTAGAAGGGATTAACCCACGGATTTTGAAAAAAATTGAAAAATATGAAAATCTGGTTTAGTTGTATAGTTTCATCGAGCACTGACATAAGATGATGGTCAAAGAGGTTTGGAACCTTTGTTGACTCCATTTCCCTAGAATATGAAGATTTTATAATTGTAATTCCACTAATTTAGGCAGTATATGAAATTTTACTAAACTAAATGTTAAAAAATTATAATGATTCCTATATTTCATGAAAGATAGTTTAGAATACGTTAATTCAAATGTAGAATGTGTTTTAAAATTTTAAAACAAAAGTAAAGAGTATAAACTTCAGTATATATAGCATTTACCGAAAACTCAATATTTTAGAAGGGGTTAACCCACGGATTTTGAAAAAAATTGAAAAATATGAAAATCTGGTTTTAATGTATTGTTTCATCGAGCACTGACATAAGATGATGGTCAAAGAGGTTTGGAACCTTTGTTGCCTCTATTTCTCTAGAAAATGAAGATTTTATAAAGGTAATTCCACTAATTTAGGCAGTATATGAAATTTTACTAAACTAAATGTTAAAAAATTATAATGATTCCTATATTTCATGAAAGAGAGTTTAGAATACTATAATTCAAGTGTAGAATGTGTTTTAAAATTTTAAAACAAAAGTAAAGAGTATAAACTTCAATATATAGAGCATTTACCGAAAACTCAATATTTTAGAAGGGGTTAACCCACGGATTTTGAAAAAAATTGAAAAATATGAAAATCTGGTTTTAATGTATAGTTTCATCGAGCACTGACATAAGATGGTGGTCAAAGAGGTTTGGAACCTTTGTTGACTCCATTTCTCTAGAAAATGAAGATTTTATAACGGTAATTCCACTAATTTAGCTAGTATATGAAATTTTACTAAACTAAATATTAAAAAATTATAATGATTCCTATATTTCAATATAGAGAGTTTAGAATACGTTAATTCAAATGTAGAATGTGTTTTAAAATTTTAAAACAAAAGTAAAGAGTATAAACTTCAGTATATAGAGCATTTACCGAAAACTCAATATTTTAGAAGGGTAACACCCACGGATTTTGAAAAAAAATTGAAAAATATGAAAATGTTGTTTTAATGTATAGTTTCATCGAGCACTGACATAAGATGATGGTCAAAGAGGTTTGGAACCTTTGTTGCCTCTATTTCTCTAGAAAATGAAGATTTTATAAAGGTAATTCCACTAATTTAGGCAGTATATGAAATTTTACTAAACTAAATGTTAAAAAATTATAATGATTCCTATATTTCATGAAAGAGAGTTTAGAATACTATAATTCAAGTGTAGAATGTGTTTTAAAATTTTAAAACAAAAGTAAAGAGTATAAACTTCAGTATATAGAGCATTTACCGAAAACTCAATTTTTTAGAAGGGGTTAACCCACGGATTTTGAAAAAAATTGAAAAATATGAAAATCTTGTTTTAATGTATAGTTTCATCGAGCACTGACATAAGATGTTGGTCAAAGAGGTTTGGAACCTTTGTTGACTCCATTTCTCTAGAAAATGAAGATTTTATAACGGTAATTCCACTATTTTAGCTAGTATATGAAATTTTACTAAACTAAATATTAAAAAATTATAATGATTCCTATATTTCAAGAAAGAGAGTTTAGAATACGTTAATTCAAATGTAGAATGTGTTTTAAAATTTTAAAACAAAAGTAAAGAGTATAAACTTCAGTATATAGAGCATTTACAGAAAACTCAATATTTTAGAAGGGGTTAACCCACGGATTTTGAAAAAAATTGAAAAATATGAAAATATGGTTTTAATGTATAGTTTCATCGAGCACTGACATAAGATGATGGTCAAAGAGGTTTGGAACCTTTGTTGCCTCTATTTCTCTTGAAAATGAAGATTTTATAATGGTAATTCCACTAATTTAGGCAGTATATGAAATTTTACTAAACTGAATGTTAAAAAATTATAATGATTCCTATATATCATGAAAGAGAGTTTAGAATACTATAATTCAAGTGTAGAATGTGTTTTTAAATTTTAAAACAAAAGTAAAGAGTATGAACTTCAGTATATATAGCATTTACCGAAAACTCAATATTTTAGAAGGGGTTAACCCACGGATTTTAAAAAAATTTGAAAAATATGAAAATCTTGTTTTAATGTATAGTTTCATCGAGCACTGACATAAAATGATGGTCAAAGAGGTTTGAAACCTTTGTTGACTCCATTTCTCTAGAAAATGAAGATTTTATAACGGTAATTCCACTAATTTAGCTAGTATATGAAATTTTACTAAACTAAATATTAAAAAATTATAATGATTCCTATATTTCATGAAAGAGAGTTTAGAATACGTTAATTCAAATGTAGAATATGTTTTAAAATTTTGAAACAAAAGTAAATAGTATAAACTTCAGTATATAGAGCATTTACCGAAAACTCAATATTTTAGAAGGGGTTAACCCACGGATTTTGAAAAAAATTGAAAAATATGAAAATGTTGTTTTAATGTATAGTTTCATCGAGCACTGACATAAGATGATGGTCAAAGAGGTTTGGAACCTTTGTTGCCTCTATTTCTCTAGAAAATGAAGATTTTATAATTGTAATTCCACTAATTTAGGCAGTATATGAAATTTTACTAAACTAAATGTTAAAAAATTATAATGATTCCTATATTTCATGAAAAATAGTTTAGAATACGTTAATTCAAATGTAGAATGTGTTTTAAAATTTTAAAACAAAAGTAAAGAGTATAAACTTTAGTATATAGAGCATTTACCGAAAACTCAATATTTTAGAAGGGGTTAACCCACGGATTTTGAAAAAAATTGAAAAATATGAAAATCTGGTTTTAATGTATAGTTTCATCGAGCACTGACATAAGATGATGGTCAAAGAGGTTTGGAACCTTTGTTGCCTTTATTTCTCTTGAAAATGAAGATTTTATAATGGTAATTCCACTAATTTAGGCAGTATATGAAATTTTACTAAACTAAATGTTAAAATTTTTTAATGATTCCTATATTTCATGAAAGAGAGTTTAGAATACGTTAATTCAAATGTAGAATGTGTTTTAAAATTTTAAAACAAAAGTAAAGAGTATAAACTTCAGTATATAGAGCATTTACCGAAAACTCAATATTTTAGAAGGGGTTAACCCACGGATTTTGAAAAAAATTGAAAAATATGAAAATCTTGTTTTAATGTATAGTTTCATCGAGCACTGACATAAGATGTTGGTCAAAGAGGTTTGGAACCTTTGTTGACTCCATTTCTCTAGAAAATGAAGATTTTATAACGGTAATTCCACTAATTTAGGCAGTATATGAAATTTTACTAAACTAAATGCTAAAAAATTATAATGATTCCTATATTTCATGAAAGATAGTTTATAATACGTTAATTCAAATGTAGAATGTGTTTTAAAATTTTAAAACAAAAGTAAAGAGTATAAACTTCAGTATATAGAGCATTTACCGAAAACTCAATATTTTAGAAGGGATTAACCCACGGATTTTGCAAAAAATTGAAAAATATGAAAATCTGGTTTTAATGTATAGTTTCATCGAGCACTGACATAAGATGATGGTCAAAGAGGTTTGGAACCTTTGTTGACTCCATTTCTCTAGAAAATGAAGATTTTATAACGGTAATTCCACTAATTTAGCTAGTATATGAAATTTTACTAAACTAAATATTAAAAAATTATAATGATTCATATATTTCAATAAAGAGAGTTTAGAATACGTTAATTCAAATGTAGAATGTGTTTTAAAATTTTAAAACAAAAGTAAAGAGTATAAACTTCAGTATATAGAGCATTTACCGAAAACTCAATATTTTAGAAGGGTAACACCCACGGATTTTGAAAAAAATTGAAAAATATGAAAATGTTGTTTTAATGTATAGTTTCATCGAGCACTGACATAAGATGATGGTCAAAGAGGTTTGGAACCTTTGTTGCCTCTATTTCTCTAGAAAATGAAGATTTTATAAAGGTAATTCCACTAATTTAGGCAGTATATGAAATTTTACTAAACTAAATGTTAAAAAATTATAATGATTCCTATATTTCATGAAAGAGAGTTTAGAATACTATAATTCAAGTGTAGAATGTGTTTTAAAATTTTAAAACAAAAGTAAAGAGTATAAACTTCAGTATATAGAGCATTTACCGAAAACTCAATATTTTAGAAGGGGTTAACCTGTTGGATTAAGCTTGAAGATTACTTAAGATTCAAGTTAATCCTAATCCTACCGAGTCATGGAATTAGGAATATATTTAGGAGTTATCTAAACTATATTATCTAATAGGATTAGGAAAATAATGATCTCTATATAAAGGAGGTGCAAACATGTTGCACAACTTGTGAGCTTAGAGATTGAATTTGTGTGCTTGAGTTTTGAGTTAGTTTCTCAAGTGAATAAAGAGAATTATTCTTTGTTGTGATACATTCGATCTTTTATCTCTAGATTTGGTATCAGAGCCTGGAACAAAAGCATACCGTATGCTTGACCCAAAGACGAAGAAAATTTCAGTAAGTCGAGATGTGGTCTTTGATGAGACAAAGGGCTGGAATTGGAGTGAAATCAGTGATGAACAAAACAGAGAAGGAAACTTCACGATTAAGATTGGAGAATTTGGAAATCATGGCTTACAAGTCAACGGAGAGTCAAGCAATGCTGATGGAGAGTCAAGCAACACTGATAAGCAGCTTATAGAAGTAAGCAAGAATGAGGACGAAGGAGAGAAGATAGATGAGGAAGTCGTTGGTACAGAGGAAGAGGAGGAAGAGGTTGAGAATGACGCCCCTGTTTTGAGGAGATCACAGAGAGAGGTGTCTAAACCCAAGTACCTCGATGATTATATACTACTCATCGAAGAAGAAGAAGGAGAACGGCTACTCATGATGGTCAACTGCGAACCACAGAACTATGAAGAAGCACAAGAACACAAGGAATGGATAGCTGCGTGTGAAGAGGAGATCGCAAGCATTGTGAGAAACGGAACGTGGAAACTCGTGGATCTACCACACGGAGTTAAACCCATTGGTCTCAAGTGGGTTTTTAAGTTGAAAAGAAATTCAGATGGTAGTATTAACAAGTACAAAGCTAGACTTGTTGCAAAGGGGTACGTGCAAAAATATGGCATTGATTTTGAGGAAGTGTTTGCACCAGTGGCCAGGATTGAAACGATACGCCTACTGATCAGCCTAGCCGCTTCCAGAGGATGGGAAATCCATCACCTTGACGTCAAGACGGCATTCCTCCATGGCGAACTAAAGGAGACAGTCTACGTTAATCAACCCGAAGGCTTTGTTGTTAAGGGAGCTGAGAAACAGGTGTACAAACTAAACAAAGCACTATATGGCCTTAGACAGGCACCAAGAGCGTGGAACAATAAGTTGAACCAGATACTAAGAGAGCTGAAGTTCAGAAAGTGTGCTAAAGAGCCATCAGTTTTTCGAAAGATGGTAAAAGGTTGTCTTCTACTTCTTGCCGTATATGTTGACGATCTCTTTGTAACAGGCACCAATGTGAGTGTCATCGAAGAGTTTAAGAGGGAAATGTTGTCTAAGTTTGAAATGAGTGATCTTGGGAGATTATCATACTACCTTGGCATCGAAGTTAAACAACATAAGGATGGGATCACTTTGAATCAACAACGCTACGCCTTGAGGATCTTGGAGGAAGCTGGGATGAAGGATTGTAACCCGTGTCACATTCCAATGGATGCAGGGCTCAAATTGTCAAAAGCAGAGCACGAAAAGGAGATTGATGCAGCAGGCTATAGGAGAAACGTCGGGTGTTTGCGTTATTTACTCCATACACGACCAGACCTTGCATATTGCGTGGGGGTCTTAAGTAGATATATGCAATCACCTAGAGAATCGCATGGGGCAGCTATGAAGCAATGTTTACGTTATTTGCAAGGAACGAGTTCATATGGCATCACATTCCAAAGAAGCAACTCAACGCCGATAAATATTATAGGATATTCAGACAGCAGTCACAATGTTGATGAAGACGATGGCAGGAGCACCACCGGGCACATATTTTACATTGGAAATAGTCCGATCACTTGGTGCTCTCAAAAACAAGAGACAGTGGCTCTCTCTTCTTGTGAAGCCGAGTTCATGGCCGGAACTGAAGCAGCCAGACAAGCCATATGGTTACACGACTTGCTCGACGAGATCATGGGAGATTCGGGTGAGAAGGTGATCATTAAGATTGATAACCAGTCAGCAATTGCTTTGACAAAGAATCCTGTGTTTCATGGGAGAAGTAAGCACATTCACACTCGATATCACTTCATAAGAGAGTGTGTAGAGAAAGGGCAAATAGAAGTGCAGCATGTTCCGGGACAAGAACAAAAGGCAGACATTCTGACTAAGGCACTTGGAAGAACCAAGTTCAAGGAAATGAGAGATCTCATTGGAGTACAAGATGTGATGAAAGTGGACTTCAAGCTTATGGGGGAGAATGTTGGATTAAGCTTGAAGATTACTTAAGATTCAAGTTAATCCTAATCCTACCGAGTCATGGAATTAGGAATATATTTAGGAGTTATCTAAACTATATTATCTAATAGGATTAGGAAAATAATGATCTCTATATAAAGGAGGTGCAAACATGTTGCACAACTTGTGAGCTTAGAGATTGAATTTGTGTGCTTGAGTTTTGAGTTAGTTTCTCAAGTGAATAAAGAGAATTATTCTTTGTTGTGATACATTCGATCTTTTATCTCTAGATAACCCACAGATTTTGAAAAAAATTGAAAAATATGAAAATCTGGTTTTAATGTATAGTTTCATCGAACACTGACATAAGATGTTGGTCAAAGAGGTTTGGAACCTTTGTGGGGAAATTTTAAGAATACACTTTTTTGAGTACCACATTTCATATATACACTTAGAATAGGGGAACATTTTCATAAATACCATATTCATTAATGTGTAAAAGACTGTACTGCCCTTGCCTTATGTTTAGCTCATCTCTCTCGATCAATCAATTCCATCCAGATCCGCCGTCTCTCTCATACACGGGCGACGAAAGCTGTCTTCATCGAGCTTTGCCACCGTCGTCTTCATCGAGTCCCCCGTCGTCATTCCTTATTGACGGAGTGGAACTTCGTTTCACTCGTACGATTACCATATCGACAATAGGGTTTTGAATTGGGAAGACTACAATGGGAAACTCCGATCGATAGGGATCTTGTTAAGACTCGTAACTTCTTAGTGTTTCAGGTGCTTGATTCTTCCTGATTTGAATAGAATTTGGTTTACGTTACGATGATTGGGAATGATTCAAGTGGTTTATGAAGAACGGAAAGCAAGATGGAAGTTCCAACTCCAGTTGTCATAATCGATCAAGATTCTGACCCTGATGCAACCGTTGTTGAAGTTACATTTGGAGATCGTCTTGGAGCTCTGCTTGACACTGTAATGTTATTCTTACTAATTCCTTTCTTTTTTTCCCACTTTTTTTTTTGCGAGTCTGATCAAATGTTTTTGTACAGATGAATGCGCTCAAAAACTTGGGTCTGAATGTCGTCAAGGCTAATGTCTACCTTGATTCTTCTGGCAAGCACAATAAATTTGCCATTACCAAAGCGTATTGTCTTTTGAAAATACTTAAATTTTGAATCAAGTCATAGAGTTTGACTCTAAATTGAGTCGTTGTATTTGTTCTGAAAAACTGGGATAGTGGAAGAAAAGTAGAAGACCCTGAGTTGCTCGAGGCCATCCGTCTCACTGTCATAAACAATTTGCTTGAGTTTCATCCTGTAATAACGAACTACTTGTTGTAATCCTACTTTTAAAGTTTCTATATCTTGTATAATTTATCAACTCAAACATTTGCTTGTCGAGTATTTGGATCAGGAATCAAGTTCTCAACTGGCAATGGGAGCAGCTTTTGGTGTACTTCAACCAACTGAACAGGTAAGAAACCATTTAAGTTTGATGCTCTTTATTCACTTCTTTTGGTGCTTCACCATTTGTTGTAAAAGTTTAGTATCCTAGCTAGGCCAATAATGCTTTTCACTCACTTGGTCAAATAAGATATAAGAACTAAGAAAATAGAAAACAGAGACTTAGCTACATAATTAACATATTTCCGTTTGGTAGATCGATAAGTGAATAAGATAAATAATCACGCAACTGTATTTTTGAATGGGATGTTGACAGGTTGATGTGGACATTGCAACACATATAAAAATTGAAGATGATGGACCAGACCGCAGGTAAAGGGAAACCCTTACCTTGTCTCAACTTCAAAAACCCTATCTTCAATGATCTCAATTATAAGAATACCTTTATATCTTTAATATATCATCTGATGATCACTGATCCATGGAGTATTATTTATTGAGAACACAGTTTACTATACATAGAAACGGCGGACAGGCCTGGGATACTAGTGGAGCTGGTGAAGAACATTACAGATATCAGTGTAGCTGTCAAATTTGGAGAATTTGACACCGAGGTAATTTAGTAATCCTGAGATTAGGGATTTCAAACCTAACTCTTCTAAAAAATATAATCACTCTCTGTCTCTGTTTTTTTTTTGGCTCATATTGTTTCTTCTTGTTGTATGTGAAGGGTTTGTTGGCTAAGGTGAAGTTCCACGTAAACTCCAGAACGTATGAGAGAGACAGTAGTAGAGAAAGATGAAGTGCAGAGCTGATACTTTTACTTGCTTTCATTACACAACTTTAGCCACTACATATTTATAGAGAAAATAGAACACTCTCGATCTTCTCTATATTGCCTTATTTCTTACATAGACTTAGGAGTACTCTCCATGTAGCCCATACTTTTTGACTTACACTTAAGACTACTGCAACAAGCAACTTAGAGCAACATTATTGCAGGGACTTTAATTTGAGTCCTTAGAATTTTTTTATTATTATTGCTATGGTTAGGAGATTGTTAAGAAATTTTAAGTAAAATGGTGATTATTGGTGGGACTTTTGTTGTTTCTTAGGTTAATAAAGTATTTATTTTAGTAAATAGTAACATAGAAAAGATGTGTTTAAGATAAAACATATAACATTTTAAATTGAAAACCTAAGAAATTTACAAACATTTTATTGATTTCATAGAAAATTACAAACATTTTATTACATACATTTTATTGAATTAAAAGAAACCATTCAAGACATTAAAAAAACAGAAAATCATACAAACACCATAAATAAAAGCCACACACATTTTATTCAAATGATTTACAAATTGAGTTATAAACGTTTGTCTAAATTATTAACTATTTTTTAAGGGGTTGTAATTTTTTTATAAGACTCATTTTAAATCTTTATAATTGATTTATAAATAATTACAAAATGATGTATAAACATTTATAGCTGAGTAGTAAAATATTTTTAATGATTAAAAACTCTAATAAATAATTTATAAGTCTTTATATAAATTTATATATAATTTACAAATCTTTATAAAATAAGTTATAAACCCTTAGAAATTGATTTATGAATCCTGAGAAATGATTTATAAATCTTTATAAAAACTTATAAAATATTTACAAGGGTTTATAAATCATTTCTAAGAATGTATATATATATATATAAACTATTTATAAAGGTTTATAAATCAGTTATAGGAATATATAAAAATATTTTATAAGGTTTTATAAAACATTTATAAGGATTTGTAGAAAACTTTTGTCTAAATTATTAACTATTTTATAAGGGGTTATAATTTTTTTATAAGACTCATTTTAAATCTTTATAATTGATTTATAAATCATTACAAAATGATGTATAAACATTTATAGCTGAGTAGTAAAATATTTTTAATGATTAAAACTCTTATAAATAATTTATAAGCCTTTATATAAATTTATAGTTAATTTATAAATTTTTATAAAATAAGTTTTAAACCCTACAAATTGATTTATGAATCCTGAGAAATGATTGATAAATCTTTATAAAAACTTATAAAATATTTACAAGGGTTTATAAATCATTTCTAAGAATATATATATATATATATATATAAACTATTTATAAAGGTTTATAAATCAGTTATAGGAATATATTAAAATATTTTATAAGGTTTTATAAAACATTTATAGGATTTGTAGAAAACTTTTGTCTAAATTATTAACTATTTTTTAAGGGGTTATAATTTTTTATAAACAATTTTTTATAAGACTCATTTTAAATCTTTTTAATTGATTTATAAATCATTACAAAATGATGTATAAACATTTATAGCTGAGTAGTAAAATATTTTTAATGATTAAAAAATCTTATAAATAATTTATAAGCCTTTATAAAATAAGTTATAAACCCTTAGAAATTGATTTATGAATCCTGAGAAATGATTTATAAATCTTTATAAAAACTTATAAAATATTTACAAGGGTTTATAAATCATTTCTAAGAATATATATATATATATATATATATATATATAAACTATTTATAAAGGTTTATAAATCAATTATAGGAATATATAAAAATATTTTTATAAGGTTTTATAAAACATTTGTAAGGATTTGTAGAAAACTTTTGTCTAAATTATTAACTATTTTTAAGGGGTTATAATTTTTTTATAAGACTCATTTCAAATCTTTATAATTGATTTATAAATCATTACAAATGATGTATAAACATTTATAGCTGAGTAGTAAAATATTTTTAATGATTAAAAACTCTTATAAATAATTTATAAGCCTTTATATAATTTTATAGCTAATTTATAAATATTTATAAAATAAGTTATAATTATTTACAAAATCATTTTATAGCCAAAAGCATCATTATTGTATGTGTAATTATAGAATTCATAAATCATTTTTAATGATTTATATCATTTTATAAGGGTTTATAAGAGTTTTTTCGTTTGTGTCGATGGGTTTAGGACATATTTATAAGAGTTGATCAAATATATATGAAATATAAGTCTATTTATAAGTGTTTATAAATCTATTTATAAGGATTTATTCAAAAGATTATAAGAATTGAAATTTATAAGAGTTTATAAATTAGTTTAGAAGTGTTTATAAATCAATTTAGAATTGTTTATAAATCATTTATAAATTCTTATAAAAATTATAAGTAAATCTTTATGAGAGTATTTATAATGTTTATAATTCTCCTATAAATGTTTGTAGATTATAAACTGATGTATTAGAGTTATAAGTTGATTTTAGGTGAGTCTTTGTCAACTGAATAATAATTGTTAATGAAGTGATTTATAAAGGTTTATAAACTGATATATAAGGCCTTATAAAAAGGTATCAGAGTCTTTGAGCTGCTTGTAAAATAATCTTTATAAGGATATATAAATTATTAATAAGAGTTTATAGACCATTTATAAAATTGTATTAAAAACAATTTATAAATTTTATAAACCTTTTATAAAGGTTTATAAATTATTTGTAAGAGTCTATAAACCATATATAAAGGCTTATAAAACAATTTATAAAGTAAATTGTTTATAAATCATTTCTAAGAATGTATATATATATATATATATATATATATATAAACTATTTATAAAGGTTTATAAATCAGTTATAGGAATATATAAAAATATTTTATAAGGTTTTATAAAACATTTATAAGGATTTGTAGAAAACTTTTGTCTAAATTATTAACTATTTTATAAGGGGTTATAATTTTTTATAAGACTCATTTTAAATCTTTATAATTGATTTATAAATCATTACAAAATGATGTATAAACATTTATAGCTGAGTAGTAAAATATTTTTAATGATTAAAACTCTTATAAATAATTTATAAGCCTTTATATAAATTTATAGTTAATTTATAAATTTTTTTAAAATAAGTTTTAAACCCTACAAATTGATTTATGAATCCTGAGAAATGATTGATAAATCTTTATAAAAACTTATAAAATATTTACAAGGGTTTATAAATCATTTCTAAGAATATATATATATATATATATATAAACTATTTATAAAGGTTTATAAATCAGTTATAGGAATATATTAAAATATTTTATAAGGTTTTATAAAACATTTATAGGATTTGTAGAAAACTTTTGTCTAAACTATTAACTATTTTTTAAGGGGTTATAATTTTTTATAAGACAATTTTTTATAAGACTCATTTTAAATCTTTTTAATTGATTTATAAATCATTACAAAATGATGTATAAACATTTATAGCTGAGTAGTAAAATATTTTTAATGATTAAAAAATCTTATAAATAATTTATAAGCTTTTATAAAATAAGTTATAAACCCTTAGAAATTGATTTATGAATCCTGAGAAATGATTTATAAATCTTTATAAAAACTTATAAAATATTTACAAGGGTTTATAAATCATTTCTAAAAATATATATATATATATATATAAACTATTTATAAAGGTTTATAAATCAATTATAGGAATATATAAAAATATTTTTATAAGGTTTTATAAAACATTTGTTAGGATTTGTGGAAAACTTTTTTCTAAATTATTAACTATTTTTTAAGGGGTTATAATTTTTTTATAAGACTCATTTCAAATCTTTATAATTGATTTATAAATCATTACAAATGATGTATAAACATTTATAGCTGAGTAGTAAAATATTTTTAATGATTAAAAACTCTTATAAATAATTTATAAGCCTTTATATAATTTTATAGCTAATTTATAAATATTTATAAAATAAGTTATAATTATTTACAAAATCATTTTATAGCCAAAAGCATCATTATTGTATGTGTAATTATAGAATTCATAAATCATTTTAATGATTTATATCATTTTATAAGGGTTTATAAGAGTTTTTTCGTTTGTGTCGATGGGTTTATGACATATTTATAAGAGTTGATCAAATATATATGAAATATAAGTCTATTTATAAGTGTTTATAAATCTATTTATAAGGATTTATTCAAAAGATTATAAGAATTGAAATTTATAAGAGTTTATAAATTAGTTTAGAAGTGTTTATAAATCAATTTAGAATTGTTTATAAATCATTTATAAATTCTTATAAAAATTATAAGTAAATCTTTATGAGAGTATTTATAATGTTTATAATTCTCCTATAAATGTTTGTAGATTATAAACTGATGTATTAGAGTTATAAGTTGATTTTAGGTGAGTCTTTGTCAACTGAATAATAATTGTTAATGAAGTGATTTATAAAGGTTTATAAACTGATATATAAGGCCTTATAAAAAGGTATCAGAGTCTTTGAGCTGCTTGTAAAATAATCTTTATAAGGATATATAAATTATTAATAAGAGTTTATAAACCATTTATAAAATTGTATTAAAAACAATTTATAAATTTTATAAACCTTTTATAAAGGTTTATAAATTATTTGTAAGAGTCTAAAAACCATATATAAAGGCTTATAAAACAATTTATAAAGTAAATTGTTTATAAATCTTTTAATGGTTTCTTTTGAATTTAAATTATCAAATACTTTCCAACTACTTTTTACTTGAAATCAGACATTTCTACTTTCAAGTAAATTGTTGCTTACAATTAGTTACTCATAATTCAGATACACAAGTAAATCTCATCATCGTAGGATTCTTCTAAACCCTCCGGTTTACTCTGGTCCAGTAATTCAAGTTGTCTATTAACCCCAACCGGTGTTTCTGAGTTAAGCCAGAGATTTATGTTTGAAGCCAGGCTGCTTTGGGCACTTCTTGTTTCTCCTCTTGTCCCACCACTCGTCTGGGTTCGCAAAGAAGGCTTTCCACAAGTGAATCTCATCATGCTCAGGTTCTTCTGTATCATCTTCTCCTCTTCTCTGGTCTAACAATTCAAGGTGTCTAGTAACCCAAACCGGTGTAGTATCTGAGCTAAGCCGGAGAGCTTCATCTGTATCCTTATGCTTAAAATCAGGCAGCCTTGGGTTCTTCTTACTTCTCCTCCTGTCCCAGCAATCGTCTGAATTCGCAAAAAAGGCTTCCCACTAGTCAATATCACCATTCTTGGACTCTTCTATACCATCTTCTCTCACCACTTCAAGAGACACTAAAACACACAGAAAGTTATCATCTTTCCTTGTTAAAGGTACGAAACTCTTGAAAAAGTTGACATTCAAATGTGGATGACAAGATCCTTCTAATCAATAAGAAGATGCGTAGAAGATAAAGACCTGTTTCTGAGTTTGGCTTTTGGGGTATCTCAGATTCTAAGACGTGACTTGGTGGAGCCATCACGTGATTCACCTCTGACACTTTAATCTGCAATAACTTAGCTTATAACATATATATGACTAAACATAGCTTTGGCTACACAACTAATAATATATACCATTCATCAGGAGAAGCTAGTGTATAGAGTTTGAGATAATGTTCATGGTCAAGAAGAAAGAGACACAAACCTGGTAACGCAAACCTAAGCTGCTGTTTTCATTGCCGGAGCTTTTGTCGTAAGAAACAAGGCGGCCTGAGATAGATATGAAATCATTTGGCTTCAAATGCGCAACGCACTTCCGTGCCATCACGTCCCAAATACTAAGAGGTATCCTGTCATATAATCAAACTCTCTATCAGCCCTCAAACCAATCTATGTCACAAGACATGATTCACAGATTGGACTCAAACATTGTGGCTAACAAAGATTTAACCTTTGAATCTCAAACTCAAGAACTCTATTCGTAAATTAAGCAGAACCGAACAAACCTGACCTAAAGCTCCGGTTCGGATCACGCGGGTCTTTCCCTCTAAGCAAAGTAGAAACACCGAACCTATCGGGCTCCGTGTCTATGACTCGAATAGGTTGATCGACGAAACCCATAAGGCTCATGGAGTTGGATTGATTGAAGTCGAAGCTTGTGGAGAGTGGTTTCCTGAACATGCGCGCGTGGTGATAAAGCGCGCTTTCGCCGTCGGTGCCATTGGAGAAGAAACGAATATCAAAAGAAGCAAAGGATCCGGCGTAGCGAAGGTGTTGATTTGAAGAGAGACGGGAAGCAGTGATTCTGATCAAGCTTCCGAGTTTGAAGAACGTGTTCATCTACTGTGGGGAAATACGATGAAGACGACACGGCGGTGCGGTTTGATTGCCGGAGAAATCGTCGGAGTCGCTGAACTTCCGTCGAATCTCGCCGAACTTAGCCGGAGCCGTGGACGGACAAAGAAGAAGAGATCGAGATCGAGTATATGTTTGATTAGTTAGGGATAGGATAGTAATTTATCTTTTAAAATTTTAAGGGTATTGTTGATTAGTGTATAAATGAAAAGTGGTATTGATAAAGTGGTATTTGTGGCAATTTCTCAACCTTTGTTGACTCCATTTCTCTAGAAAATGAAGATTTTATAACGGTAATTCCACTAATTTAGCTAGTATATGAAATTTTACTAAACTAAATGCTAAAAAATTATAATAATTCCTATATTTCGTGAAAGATAGTTTATAATACGTTAATTCAAATGTAGAATGTGTTTTAAAATTTTAAAACAAAAGTAAAGAGTATAAACTTCAGTATATAGAGCATTTACCGAAAACTCAATATTTTAGAAGGGATTAACCCACGGATTTTGAAAAAAATTGAAAAATATGAAAATCTGGTTTTAATGTATAGTTTCATCGAACACTGACATAAGATGATGGTCAAAGAGGTTTGGAACCTTTGTTGCCTCTATTTCTCTTGAAAATGAAGATTTTATAATGGTAATTCCACTAATTTAGGCAGTATATGAAATTTTACTAAACTAAATGTTAAAATTTTTTTAATGATTCCTATATTTCATGAAAGAGAGTTTAGAATACGTTAATTCAAATGTAGAATGTGTTTTTAAATTTTAAAACAAAAGTAAAGAGTATAAACTTCAGTATATAGAGCATTTACCGAAAACTCAATATTTTAGAAGGGGTTAACCCACGGATTTTGAAAAAAATTGAAAAATATGAAAATCTTGTTTTAATGTATAGTTTCATCGAGCACTGACATAAAATGATGGTCAAAGAGGTTTGGAACCTTTGTTGACTCCATTTCTCTAGAAAATGAAGATTTTATAATGGTAATTCCACTAATTTAGCTAGTATATGAAATTTTACTAAACTAAATATTAAAAAATTATAATGATTCCTATATTTCAAGAAAGAGAGTTTAGAATACGTTAATTCAAATGTAGAATGTGTTTTAAAATTTTGAAACAAAAGTAAAGAGTATAAACTTCAGTATATAGAGCATTTACCGAAAACTCAATATTTTAGAAGGGGTTAACCCACGGATTTTGAAAATAAATGAAAAATATGAAAATCTTGTTTTAATGTATAGTTTCATCGAGCACTGACATAAGATGATGGTCAAAGAGGTTTGGAACCTTTGTTGCCTCTATTTCTCTAGAAAATAAAGATTTTATAATTGTAATTCCACTAATTTAGGCAGTATATGAAATTTTACTAAACTAAATGTTAAAAAATTTTAATGATTCCTATATTTCATGAAAGATAGTTTAGAATACGTTAATTCAAATGTAGAATGTGTTTTAAAATTTTAAAACAAAAGTAAAGAGTATAAACTTTAGTAGATAGAGCATTTACCGAAAACTCAATATTTTAGAAGGGGTTAACCCACGGATTTTGAAAAAAATTGAAAAATATGAAAATCTGGTTTTAATGTATAGTTTCATCAAGCACTGACATAAGATGATGGTCAAAGAGGTTTGGAACCTTTGTTGCCTCTATTTCTCTTGAAAATGAAGATTTTATAATGGTAATTCCACTAATTTAGGCAGTATATGAAATTTTACTAAACTAAATGTTAAAAAATTATAATGATTCATATATTTCATGAATGAGAGTTTAGAATACTATAATTCAAGTGTAGAATGTGTTTTTAAATTTTAAAACAAAAGTAAAGAGTATGAACTTCAGTATATATAGCATTTACCGAAAACTCAATATTTTAGAAGGGGTTAACCCACTGATTTTGAAAAAATTTGAAAAATATGAAAATCTTGTTTTAATGTATAGTTGCATCGAGCACTGACATAAAATGATGGTCAAAGAGGTTTGAAACCTTTGTTGACTCCATTTCTCTAGAAAATGAAGATTTTATAACTGTAATTTCACTAATTTAGCTAGTATATGAAATTTTACTAAACTAAATATTAAAAAATTATAATGATTCCTATATTTCAAGAAAGAGAGTTTAGAATACGTTAATTCAAATGTAGAATGTGTTTTAAAATTTTGAAACAAAAGTAAAGAGTATAAACTTCAGTATATAGAGCATTTACCGAAAACTCAATATTTTAGAAGGGGTTAACCCACGGATTTTGAAAAAAATTGAAAAATATGAAAATGTTGTTTTAATGTATTGTTTCATCGAGCACTGACATAAGATGATGGTCAAAGAGGTTTGGAACCTTTGTTCCCTCTATTTCCCTAGAAAATGAAGATTTTATAATTGTAATTCCACTAATTTAGGCAGTATATGAAATTTTACTAAACTAAATGTTAAAAAATTATAATGATTCCTATATTTCATGAAAAATAGTTTAGAATACGTTAATTCAAATGTAGAATGTGTTTTAAAATTTTAAAACAAAAGTAAAGAGTATAAACTTTAGTATATAGAGCATTTACCGAAAACTCAATATTTTAGAAGGGGTTAACCCACGGATTTTGGAAAAAATTGAAAAATATGAAAATCTGGTTTTAATGTATAGTTTCATCGAGCACTGACATAGTCAAAGAGGTTTGGAACCTTTGTTGCCTCTATTTCTCTTGAAAATGGAGATTTTATAATGGTAATTCCACTAATTTAGGCAGTATATGAAATTTTACTAAACTAAATGCTAAAAAATTATAATGATTCCTATATTTCATGAAAGATAGTTTATAATACTTTAATTCAAATGTAGAATGTGTTTTAAAATTTTAAAACAAAAGTAAAGAGTATAAACTTCAGTATATTGAGCATTTGTCGAAAACTCAATATTTTAGAAGGGATTAACCCACGGATTTTGAAAAAAATTGAAAAATATGAAAATCTGGTTTAGTTGTATAGTTTCATCGAGCACTGACATAAGATGATGGTCAAAGAGGTTTGGAACCTTTGTTGACTCCATTTCCCTAGAATATGAAGATTTTATAATTGTAATTCCACTAATTTAGGCAGTATATGAAATTTTACTAAACTAAATGTTAAAAAATTATAATGATTCCTATATTTCATGAAAGATAGTTTAGAATACGTTAATTCAAATGTAGAATGTGTTTTAAAATTTTAAAACAAAAGTAAAGAGTATAAACTTCAGTATATATAGCATTTACCGAAAACTCAATATTTTAGAAGGGGTTAACCCACGGATTTTGAAAAAAATTGAAAAATATGAAAATCTGGTTTTAATGTATTGTTTCATCGAGCACTGACATAAGATGATGGTCAAAGAGGTTTGGAACCTTTGTTGCCTCTATTTCTCTAGAAAATGAAGATTTTATAAAGGTAATTCCACTAATTTAGGCAGTATATGAAATTTTACTAAACTAAATGTTAAAAAATTATAATGATTCCTATATTTCATGAAAGAGAGTTTAGAATACTATAATTCAAGTGTAGAATGTGTTTTAAAATTTTAAAACAAAAGTAAAGAGTATAAACTTCAATATATAGAGCATTTACCGAAAACTCAATATTTTAGAAGGGGTTAACCCACGGATTTTGAAAAAAATTGAAAAATATGAAAATCTGGTTTTAATGTATAGTTTCATCGAGCACTGACATAAGATGGTGGTCAAAGAGGTTTGGAACCTTTGTTGACTCCATTTCTCTAGAAAATGAAGATTTTATAACGGTAATTCCACTAATTTAGCTAGTATATGAAATTTTACTAAACTAAATATTAAAAAATTATAATGATTCCTATATTTCAATATAGAGAGTTTAGAATACGTTAATTCAAATGTAGAATGTGTTTTAAAATTTTAAAACAAAAGTAAAGAGTATAAACTTCAGTATATAGAGCATTTACCGAAAACTCAATATTTTAGAAGGGTAACACCCACGGATTTTGAAAAAAAATTGAAAAATATGAAAATGTTGTTTTAATGTATAGTTTCATCGAGCACTGACATAAGATGATGGTCAAAGAGGTTTGGAACCTTTGTTGCCTCTATTTCTCTAGAAAATGAAGATTTTATAAAGGTAATTCCACTAATTTAGGCAGTATATGAAATTTTACTAAACTAAATGTTAAAAAATTATAATGATTCCTATATTTCATGAAAGAGAGTTTAGAATACTATAATTCAAGTGTAGAATGTGTTTTAAAATTTTAAAACAAAAGTAAAGAGTATAAACTTCAGTATATAGAGCATTTACCGAAAACTCAATATTTTAGAAGGGGTTAACCCACGGATTTTGAAAAAAATTGAAAAATATGAAAATCTTGTTTTAATGTATAGTTTCATCGAGCACTGACATAAGATGTTGGTCAAAGAGGTTTGGAACCTTTGTTGACTCCATTTCTCTAGAAAATGAAGATTTTATAACGGTAATTCCACTATTTTAGCTAGTATATGAAATTTTACTAAACTAAATATTAAAAAATTATAATGATTCCTATATTTCAAGAAAGAGAGTTTAGAATACGTTAATTCAAATGTAGAATGTGTTTTAAAATTTTAAAACAAAAGTAAAGAGTATAAACTTCAGTATATAGAGCATTTACAGAAAACTCAATATTTTAGAAGGGGTTAACCCACGGATTTTGAAAAAAATTGAAAAATATGAAAATATGGTTTTAATGTATAGTTTCATCGAGCACTGACATAAGATGATGGTCAAAGAGGTTTGGAACCTTTGTTGCCTCTATTTCTCTTGAAAATGAAGATTTTATAATGGTAATTCCACTAATTTAGGCAGTATATGAAATTTTACTAAACTGAATGTTAAAAAATTATAATGATTCCTATATATCATGAAAGAGAGTTTAGAATACTATAATTCAAGTGTAGAATGTGTTTTTAAATTTTAAAACAAAAGTAAAGAGTATGAACTTCAGTATATATAGCATTTACCGAAAACTCAATATTTTAGAAGGGGTTAACCCACGGATTTTAAAAAAATTTGAAAAATATGAAAATCTTGTTTTAATGTATAGTTTCATCGAGCACTGACATAAAATGATGGTCAAAGAGGTTTGAAACCTTTGTTGACTCCATTTCTCTAGAAAATGAAGATTTTATAACGGTAATTCCACTAATTTAGCTAGTATATGAAATTTTACTAAACTAAATATTAAAAAATTATAATGATTCCTATATTTCATGAAAGAGAGTTTAGAATACGTTAATTCAAATGTAGAATATGTTTTAAAATTTTGAAACAAAAGTAAATAGTATAAACTTCAGTATATAGAGCATTTACCGAAAACTCAATATTTTAGAAGGGGTTAACCCACGGATTTTGAAAAAAATTGAAAAATATGAAAATGTTGTTTTAATGTATAGTTTCATCGAGCACTGACATAAGATGATGGTCAAAGAGGTTTGGAACCTTTGTTGCCTCTATTTCTCTAGAAAATGAAGATTTTATAATTGTAATTCCACTAATTTAGGCAGTATATGAAATTTTACTAAACTAAATGTTAAAAAATTATAATGATTCCTATATTTCATGAAAAATAGTTTAGAATACGTTAATTCAAATGTAGAATGTGTTTTAAAATTTTAAAACAAAAGTAAAGAGTATAAACTTTAGTATATAGAGCATTTACCGAAAACTCAATATTTTAGAAGGGGTTAACCCACGGATTTTGAAAAAAATTGAAAAATATGAAAATCTGGTTTTAATGTATAGTTTCATCGAGCACTGACATAAGATGATGGTCAAAGAGGTTTGGAACCTTTGTTGCCTTTATTTCTCTTGAAAATGAAGATTTTATAATGGTAATTCCACTAATTTAGGCAGTATATGAAATTTTACTAAACTAAATGTTAAAATTTTTTAATGATTCCTATATTTCATGAAAGAGAGTTTAGAATACGTTAATTCAAATGTAGAATGTGTTTTAAAATTTTAAAACAAAAGTAAAGAGTATAAACTTCAGTATATAGAGCATTTACCGAAAACTCAATATTTTAGAAGGGGTTAACCCACGGATTTTGAAAAAAATTGAAAAATATGAAAATCTTGTTTTAATGTATAGTTTCATCGAGCACTGACATAAGATGTTGGTCAAAGAGGTTTGGAACCTTTGTTGACTCCATTTCTCTAGAAAATGAAGATTTTATAACGGTAATTCCACTAATTTAGGCAGTATATGAAATTTTACTAAACTAAATGCTAAAAAATTATAATGATTCCTATATTTCATGAAAGATAGTTTATAATACGTTAATTCAAATGTAGAATGTGTTTTAAAATTTTAAAACAAAAGTAAAGAGTATAAACTTCAGTATATAGAGCATTTACCGAAAACTCAATATTTTAGAAGGGATTAACCCACGGATTTTGCAAAAAATTGAAAAATATGAAAATCTGGTTTTAATGTATAGTTTCATCGAGCACTGACATAAGATGATGGTCAAAGAGGTTTGGAACCTTTGTTGACTCCATTTCTCTAGAAAATGAAGATTTTATAACGGTAATTCCACTAATTTAGCTAGTATATGAAATTTTACTAAACTAAATATTAAAAAATTATAATGATTCCTATATTTCAATAAAGAGAGTTTAGAATACGTTAATTCAAATGTAGAATGTGTTTTAAAATTTTAAAACAAAAGTAAAGAGTATAAACTTCAGTATATAGAGCATTTACCGAAAACTCAATATTTTAGAAGGGTAACACCCACGGATTTTGAAAAAAATTGAAAAATATGAAAATGTTGTTTTAATGTATAGTTTCATCGAGCACTGACATAAGATGATGGTCAAAGAGGTTTGGAACCTTTGTTGCCTCTATTTCTCTAGAAAATGAAGATTTTATAAAGGTAATTCCACTAATTTAGGCAGTATATGAAATTTTACTAAACTAAATGTTAAAAAATTATAATGATTCCTATATTTCATGAAAGAGAGTTTAGAATACTATAATTCAAGTGTAGAATGTGTTTTAAAATTTTAAAACAAAAGTAAAGAGTATAAACTTCAGTATATAGAGCATTTACCGAAAACTCAATATTTTAGAAGGGGTTAACCTGTTGGATTAAGCTTGAAGATTACTTAAGATTCAAGTTAATCCTAATCCTACCGAGTCATGGAATTAGGAATATATTTAGGAGTTATCTAAACTATATTATCTAATAGGATTAGGAAAATAATGATCTCTATATAAAGGAGGTGCAAACATGTTGCACAACTTGTGAGCTTAGAGATTGAATTTGTGTGCTTGAGTTTTGAGTTAGTTTCTCAAGTGAATAAAGAGAATTATTCTTTGTTGTGATACATTCGATCTTTTATCTCTAGATTTGGTATCAGAGCCTGGAACAAAAGCATACCGTATGCTTGACCCAAAGACGAAGAAAATTTCAGTAAGTCGAGATGTGGTCTTTGATGAGACAAAGGGCTGGAATTGGAGTGAAATCAGTGATGAACAAAACAGAGAAGGAAACTTCACGATTAAGATTGGAGAATTTGGAAATCATGGCTTACAAGTCAACGGAGAGTCAAGCAATGCTGATGGAGAGTCAAGCAACACTGATAAGCAGCTTATAGAAGTAAGCAAGAATGAGGACGAAGGAGAGAAGATAGATGAGGAAGTCGTTGGTACAGAGGAAGAGGAGGAAGAGGTTGAGAATGACGCCCCTGTTTTGAGGAGATCACAGAGAGAGGTGTCTAAACCCAAGTACCTCGATGATTATATACTACTCATCGAAGAAGAAGAAGGAGAACGGCTACTCATGATGGTCAACTGCGAACCACAGAACTATGAAGAAGCACAAGAACACAAGGAATGGATAGCTGCGTGTGAAGAGGAGATCGCAAGCATTGTGAGAAACGGAACGTGGAAACTCGTGGATCTACCACACGGAGTTAAACCCATTGGTCTCAAGTGGGTTTTTAAGTTGAAAAGAAATTCAGATGGTAGTATTAACAAGTACAAAGCTAGACTTGTTGCAAAGGGGTACGTGCAAAAATATGGCATTGATTTTGAGGAAGTGTTTGCACCAGTGGCCAGGATTGAAACGATACGCCTACTGATCAGCCTAGCCGCTTCCAGAGGATGGGAAATCCATCACCTTGACGTCAAGACGGCATTCCTCCATGGCGAACTAAAGGAGACAGTCTACGTTAATCAACCCGAAGGCTTTGTTGTTAAGGGAGCTGAGAAACAGGTGTACAAACTAAACAAAGCACTATATGGCCTTAGACAGGCACCAAGAGCGTGGAACAATAAGTTGAACCAGATACTAAGAGAGCTGAAGTTCAGAAAGTGTGCTAAAGAGCCATCAGTTTTTCGAAAGATGGTAAAAGGTTGTCTTCTACTTCTTGCCGTATATGTTGACGATCTCTTTGTAACAGGCACCAATGTGAGTGTCATCGAAGAGTTTAAGAGGGAAATGTTGTCTAAGTTTGAAATGAGTGATCTTGGGAGATTATCATACTACCTTGGCATCGAAGTTAAACAACATAAGGATGGGATCACTTTGAATCAACAACGCTACGCCTTGAGGATCTTGGAGGAAGCTGGGATGAAGGATTGTAACCCGTGTCACATTCCAATGGATGCAGGGCTCAAATTGTCAAAAGCAGAGCACGAAAAGGAGATTGATGCAGCAGGCTATAGGAGAAACGTCGGGTGTTTGCGTTATTTACTCCATACACGACCAGACCTTGCATATTGCGTGGGGGTCTTAAGTAGATATATGCAATCACCTAGAGAATCGCATGGGGCAGCTATGAAGCAATGTTTACGTTATTTGCAAGGAACGAGTTCATATGGCATCACATTCCAAAGAAGCAACTCAACGCCGATAAATATTATAGGATATTCAGACAGCAGTCACAATGTTGATGAAGACGATGGCAGGAGCACCACCGGGCACATATTTTACATTGGAAATAGTCCGATCACTTGGTGCTCTCAAAAACAAGAGACAGTGGCTCTCTCTTCTTGTGAAGCCGAGTTCATGGCCGGAACTGAAGCAGCCAGACAAGCCATATGGTTACACGACTTGCTCGACGAGATCATGGGAGATTCGGGTGAGAAGGTGATCATTAAGATTGATAACCAGTCAGCAATTGCTTTGACAAAGAATCCTGTGTTTCATGGGAGAAGTAAGCACATTCACACTCGATATCACTTCATAAGAGAGTGTGTAGAGAAAGGGCAAATAGAAGTGCAGCATGTTCCGGGACAAGAACAAAAGGCAGACATTCTGACTAAGGCACTTGGAAGAACCAAGTTCAAGGAAATGAGAGATCTCATTGGAGTACAAGATGTGATGAAAGTGGACTTCAAGCTTATGGGGGAGAATGTTGGATTAAGCTTGAAGATTACTTAAGATTCAAGTTAATCCTAATCCTACCGAGTCATGGAATTAGGAATATATTTAGGAGTTATCTAAACTATATTATCTAATAGGATTAGGAAAATAATGATCTCTATATAAAGGAGGTGCAAACATGTTGCACAACTTGTGAGCTTAGAGATTGAATTTGTGTGCTTGAGTTTTGAGTTAGTTTCTCAAGTGAATAAAGAGAATTATTCTTTGTTGTGATACATTCGATCTTTTATCTCTAGATAACCCACAGATTTTGAAAAAAATTGAAAAATATGAAAATCTGGTTTTAATGTATAGTTTCATCGAGCACTGACATAAGATGTTGGTCAAAGAGGTTTGGAACCTTTGTGGGGAAATTTTAAGAATACACTTTTTTGAGTACCACATTTCATATATACACTTAGAATAGGGGAACATTTTCATAAATACCATATTCATTAATGTGTAAAAGACTGTACTGCCCTTGCCTTATGTTTAGCTCATCTCTCTCGATCAATCAATTCCATCCAGATCCGCCGTCTCTCTCATACACGGGCGACGAAAGCTGTCTTCATCGAGCTTTGCCACCGTCGTCTTCATCGAGTCCCCCGTCGTCATTCCTTATTGACGGAGTGGAACTTCGTTTCACTCGTACGATTACCATATCGACAATAGGGTTTTGAATTGGGAAGACTACAATGGGAAACTCCGATCGATAGGGATCTTGTTAAGACTCGTAACTTCTTAGTGTTTCAGGTGCTTGATTCTTCCTGATTTGAATAGAATTTGGTTTACGTTACGATGATTGGGAATGATTCAAGTGGTTTATGAAGAACGGAAAGCAAGATGGAAGTTCCAACTCCAGTTGTCATAATCGATCAAGATTCTGACCCTGATGCAACCGTTGTTGAAGTTACATTTGGAGATCGTCTTGGAGCTCTGCTTGACACTGTAATGTTATTCTTACTAATTCCTTTCTTTTTTTCCCACTCTTTTTTTTTGCGAGTCTGATCAAATGTTTTTGTACAGATGAATGCGCTCAAAAACTTGGGTCTGAATGTCGTCAAGGCTAATGTCTACCTTGATTCTTCTGGCAAGCACAACAAATTTGCCATTACCAAAGCGTATTGTCTTTTGAAAATACTTAAATTTTGAATCAAGTCATAGAGTTTGACTCTAAATTGAGTCGTTGTATTTGTTCTGAAAAACTGGGATAGTGGAAGAAAAGTAGAAGACCCTGAGTTGCTCGAGGCCATCCGTCTCACTGTCATAAACAATTTGCTTGAGTTTCATCCTGTAATAACGAACTACTTGTTGTAATCCTACTTTTAAAGTTTCTATATCTTGTATAATTTATCAACTCAAACATTTGCTTGTCGAGTATTTGGATCAGGAATCAAGTTCTCAACTGGCAATGGGAGCAGCTTTTGGTGTACTTCAACCAACTGAACAGGTAAGAAACCATTTAAGTTTGATGCTCTTTATTCACTTCTTTTGGTGCTTCACCATTTGTTGTACAAGTTTAGTATCCTAGCTAGGCCAATAATGCTTTTCACTCACTTGGTCAAATAAGATATAAGAACTAAGAAAATAGAAAACAGAGACTTAGCTACATAATTAACATATTTCCGTTTGGTAGATCGATAAGTGAATAAGATAAATAATCACGCAACTGTATTTTTGAATGGGATGTTGACAGGTTGATGTGGACATTGCAACACATATAAAAATTGAAGATGATGGACCAGACCGCAGGTAAAGGGAAACCCTTACCTTGTCTCAACTTCAAAAACCCTATCTTCAATGATCTCAATTATAAAAATACCTTTATATCTTTAATATATCATCTGATGATCACTGATCCATGGAGTATTATTTATTGAGAACACAGTTTACTATACATAGAAACGGCGGACAGGCCTGGAATACTAGTGGAGCTGGTGAAGAACATTACAGATATCAGTGTAGCTGTCAAATTTGGAGAATTTGACACCGAGGTAATTTAGTAATCCTGAGATTAGGGATTTCAAACCTAACTCTTCTAAAAAATATAATCACTCTCTGTCTCTGTTTTTTTTTGGCTCATATTGTTTCTTCTTGTTGTATGTGAAGGGTTTGTTGGCTAAGGTGAAGTTCCACGTAAACTCCAGAACGTATGAGAGAGACAGTAGTAGAGAAAGATGAAGTGCAGAGCTGATACTTTTACTTGCTTTCATTACACAACTTTAGCCACTACATATTTATAGAGAAAATAGAACACTCTCGATCTTCTCTATATTGCCTTATTTCTTACATATACTTAGGAGTACTCTCCATGTAGCCCATACTTTTTGACTTACACTTAAGACTACTGCAACAAGCAACTTAAAGCAACATTATTGCAGGGACTTTAATTTGAGTCCTTAGAATTTTTTTATTATTATTGCTATGGTTAGGAGATTGTTAAGAAATTTTAAGTAAAATGGTGATTATTGGTGGGACTTTTGTTGTTTCTTAGGTTAATAAAGTATTTATTTTAGTAAATAGTAACATAGAAAAGATGTGTTTAAGATAAAACATATAACATTTTAAATTGAAAACCTAAGAAATTTACAAACATTTTATTGATTTCATAGAAAATTACAAACATTTTATTACATACATTTTATTGAATTAAAAGAAACCATTCAAGACATTAAAAAAACAGAAAATCATACAAACACCATAAATAAAAGCCACACACATTTTATTCAAATGATTTACAAATTGAGTTATAAACGCTTGTCTAAATTATTAACTATTTTTTAAGGGGTTGTAATTTTTTTATAAGACTCATTTTAAATCTTTATAATTGATTTATAAATAATTACAAAATGATGTATAAACATTTATAGCTGAGTAGTAAAATATTTTTAATGATTAAAAACTCTAATAAATAATTTATAAGTCTTTATATAAATTTATATATAATTTATAAATCTTTATAAAATAAGTTATAAACCCTTAGAAATTGATTTATGAATCCTGAGAAATGATTTATAAATCTTTATAAAAACTTATAAAATATTTACAAGGGTTTATAAATCATTTCTAAGAATGTATATATATATATAAACTATTTATAAAGGTTTATAAATCAGTTATAGGAATATATAAAAATATTTTATAAGGTTTTATAAAACATTTATAAGGATTTGTAGAAAACTTTTGTCTAAATTATTAACTATTTTATAAGGGGTTATAATTTTTTATAAGACTCATTTTAAATCTTTATAATTGATTTATAAATCATTACAAAATGATGTATAAACATTTATAGCTGAGTAGTAAAATATTTTTAATGATTAAAACTCTTATAAATAATTTATAAGCCTTTATATAAATTTATAGTTAATTTATAAATTTTTATAAAATAATTTTTAAACCCTACAAATTGATTTATGAATCCTGAGAAATGATTGATAAATCTTTATAAAAACTTATAAAATATTTACAAGGGTTTATAAATCATTTCTAAGAATATATATATATATAAACTATTTATAAAGGTTTATAAATCAGTTATAGGAATATATTAAAATATTTTATAAGGTTTTATAAAACATTTATAGGATTTGTAGAAAACTTTTGTCTAAATTATTAACTATTTTTTAAGGGGTTATAATTTTTTATAAGACAATTTTTTATAAGACTCATTTTAAATCTTTTTAATTGATTTATAAATCATTACAAAATGATGTATAAACATTTATAGCTGAGTAGGAAAATATTTTTAATGATTAAAAAATCTTATAAATAATTTATAAGCCTTTATAAAATAAGTTATAAACCCTTAGAAATTGATTTATGAATCCTGAGAAATGATTTATAAATCTTTATAAAAACTTATAAAATATTTACAAGGGTTTATAAATCATTTCTAAGAATATATATATATATATATATATATAAACTATTTATAAAGGTTTATAAATCAATTATAGGAATATATAAAAATATTTTTATAAGGTTTTATAAAACATTTGTAAGGATTTGTAGAAAACTTTTGTCTAAATTATTAACTATTTTTTAAGGGGTTATAATTTTTTTATAAGACTCATTTCAAATCTTTATAATTGATTTATAAATCATTACAAATGATGTATAAACATTTATAGCTGAGTAGTAAAATATTTTTAATGATTAAAAACTCTTATAAATAATTTATAAGCCTTTATATAATTTTATAGCTAATTTATAAATATTTATAAAATAAGTTATAATTATTTACAAAATCATTTTATAGCCAAAAGCATCATTATTGTATGTGTAATTATAGAATTCATAAATCATTTTTAATGATTTATATCATTTTATAAGGGTTTATAAGAGTTTTTTTCGTTTGTGTCGATGGGTTTAGGACATATTTATAAGAGTTGATCAAATATATATGAAATATAAGTCTATTTATAAGTGTTTATAAATCTATTTATAAGGATTTATTCAAAAGATTATAAGAATTGAAATTTATAAGAGTTTATAAATTAGTTTAGAAGTGTTTATAAATCAATTTAGAATTGTTTATAAATCATTTATAAATTCTTATAAAAATTATAAGTAAATCTTTATGAGAGTATTTATAATGTTTATAATTCTCCTATAAATGTTTGTAGATTATAAACTGATGTATTAGAGTTATAAGTTGATTTTAGGTGAGTCTTTGTCAACTGAATAATAATTGTTAATGAAGTGATTTATAAAGGTTTATAAACTGATATATAAGGCCTTATAAAAAGGTATCAGAGTCTTTGAGCTGCTTGTAAAATAATCTTTATAAGGATATATAAATTATTAATAAGAGTTTATAGACCATTTATAAAATTGTATTAAAAACAATTTATAAATTTTATAAACCTTTTATAAAGGTTTATAAATTATTTGTAAGAGTCTATAAACCATATATAAAGGCTTATAAAACAATTTATAAAGTAAATTGTTTATAAATCTTTTAATGGTTTCTTTTGAATTTAAATTATCAAATACTTTCCAACTACTTTTTACTTGAAATCAGACATTTCTACTTTCAAGTAAATTGTTGCTTACAATTAGTTACACATAATTAAGATACACATAGTTTATATTGTTTATAAATCAATTGTAGTGATTTATAAATCATTTATAAAGATATATAAACTTACTTATAAGAGTTAATAAAACGTTTTACCAAAAAAGACATACACATAGCTAACCTCTCCAAAGTTTTACCAAAACACCACTTCGAACTGTGGTGGTCACACCACTGACCCATGACATTGCTCACCACTGAACTGTAAGAAAAGCTGCATACATGGCGGCTCACTAAATATATTATATATACTTTGATTTACATGAATTGTAGAAAACAAATTAACAAGTAGTGATCATTTTAAATTGGGAAAATGTTGCAGGAACTATGGGAACCTATAGTTAATTAAATTCATCTAACACTCTTTTTAATTATAAATACTTAAGATGATAAAGATAAGAGTGATGAAACACATTTTGTAATATATCTAAGAAACATCTAATCCAATCCTAAACCCAGTCGCCAAGACGGCCACGACCTGTTTGTTCCTGGTCGCAGCAGCTCTTATTTGAATTACTTTGGTCGTACAACTCAAGTTGTCTGGTAACCCAAACCGGTACATCTGAGTCAAGCCAGAGAGCTTCACCTGTATCTTTATGCTTGAAGTCAGGCTGTCTCGGGTTCGTCTTACTTTTCCTTTTGTCCCACCACTCGTGTGGATTCGCAAAGAAGACTTGCCACAAGTAAATCTTATCATCGTAGGATTCTTCTAAACCCTCCGGTTTACTCTGGTCCAGTAATTCAAGTTGTCTATTAACCCCAACCGGTGTTTCTGAGTTAAGCCAGAGCTTTATGTTTGAAGCCAGGCTGCTTTGGGCACTTCTTGTTTCTCCTCTTGTCCCACCACTCGTCTGGGTTCGCAAAGAAGGCTTTCCACAAGTGAATCTCATCATGCTCAGGTTCTTCTGTATCATCTTCTCCTCTTCTCTGGTCTAACAATTCAAGGTGTCTAGTAACCCAAACCGGTGTAGTATCTGAGCTAAGCCAGAGAGCTTCATCTGTATCCTTATGCTTAAAATCAGGCAGCCTTGGGTTCTTCTTACTTCTCCTCCTGTCCCACCAATCGTCTGAATTCGCAAAAAAGGCTTCCCACTAGTCAATATCACCATTCTTGGACTCTTCTATACCATCTTCTCTCACCACTTCAAGAGACACTAAAACACACAGAAAGTTATCATCTTTCCTTGTTAAAGGTACGAAACTCTTGAAAAAGTTGACATTCAAATGTGGATGACAAGATCCTTCTAATCAATAAGAAGATGCGTAGGAGATAAAGACCTGTTTCTGAGTTTGGCTTTTGGGGTATCTCAGATTCTAAGACGTGACTTGGTGGAGCCATCACGTGATTCACCTCTGACACTTTAATCTGCAATAACTTAGCTTATAACATATATATGACTAAACATAGCTTTGGCTACACAACTAATAATATATACCATTCATCAGGAGAAGCTAGTGTATAGAGTTTGAGATAATGTTCATGGTCAAGAAGAAAGAGACACAAACCTGGTAACGCAAACCTAAGCTGCTGTTTTCATTGCCGGAGCTTTTGTCGTAAGAAACAAGGCGGCCTGAGATAGATATGAAATCATTTGGCTTCAAATGCGCAACGCACTTCCGTGCCATCACGTCCCAAATACTAAGAGGTATCCTGTCATATAATCAAACTCTCTATCAGCCCTCAAACCAATCTATGTCACAAGACATGATTCACAGATTGGACTCAAACATTGTGGCTAACAAAGATTTAACCTTTGAATCTCAAACTCAAGAACTCTATTCGTAAATTAAGCAGAACCGAACAAACCTGACCTAAAGCTCCGGTTCGGATCACGCGGGTCTTTCCCTCTAAGCAAAGTAGAAACACCGAACCTATCGGGCTCCGTGTCTATGACTCGAATAGGTTGATCGACGAAACCCATAAGGCTCATGGAGTTGGATTGATTGAAGTCGAAGCTTGTGGAGAGTGGTTTCCTGAACATGCGCGCGTGGTGATAAAGCGCGCTTTCGCCGTCGGTGCCATTGGAGAAGAAACGAATATCAAAAGAAGCAAAGGATCCGGCGTAGCGAAGGTGTTGATTTGAAGAGAGACGGGAAGCAGTGATTCTGATCAAGCTTCCGAGTTTGAAGAACGTGTTCATCTACTGTGGGGAAATACGATGAAGACGACACGGCGGTGCGGTTTGATTGCCGGAGAAATCGTCGGAGTCGCTGAACTTCCGTCGAATCTCGCCGAACTTAGCCGGAGCCGTGGACGGACAAAGAAGAAGAGATCGAGATCGAGTATATGTTTGATTAGTTAGGGATAGGATAGTAATTTATCTTTTAAAATTTTAAGGGTATTGTTGATTAGTGTATAAATGAAAAGTGGTATTGATAAAGTGGTATTTGTGGCAATTTCTCAACCTTTGTTGACTCCATTTCTCTAGAAAATGAAGATTTTATAACGGTAATTCCACTAATTTAGCTAGTATATGAAATTTTACTAAACTAAATGCTAAAAAATTATAATAATTCCTATATTTCGTGAAAGATAGTTTATAATACGTTAATTCAAATGTAGAATGTGTTTTAAAATTTTAAAACAAAAGTAAAGAGTATAAACTTCAGTATATAGAGCATTTACCGAAAACTCAATATTTTAGAAGGGATTAACCCACGGATTTTGAAAAAAATTGAAAAATATGAAAATCTGGTTTTAATGTATAGTTTCATCGAACACTGACATAAGATGATGGTCAAAGAGGTTTGGAACCTTTGTTGCCTCTATTTCTCTTGAAAATGAAGATTTTATAATGGTAATTCCACTAATTTAGGCAGTATATGAAATTTTACTAAACTAAATGTTAAAATTTTTTTAATGATTCCTATATTTCATGAAAGAGAGTTTAGAATACGTTAATTCAAATGTAGAATGTGTTTTTAAATTTTAAAACAAAAGTAAAGAGTATAAACTTCAGTATATAGAGCATTTACCGAAAACTCAATATTTTAGAAGGGGTTAACCCACGGATTTTGAAAAAAATTGAAAAATATGAAAATCTTGTTTTAATGTATAGTTTCATCGAGCACTGACATAAAATGATGGTCAAAGAGGTTTGGAACCTTTGTTGACTCCATTTCTCTAGAAAATGAAGATTTTATAATGGTAATTCCACTAATTTAGCTAGTATATGAAATTTTACTAAACTAAATATTAAAAAATTATAATGATTCCTATATTTCAAGAAAGAGAGTTTAGAATACGTTAATTCAAATGTAGAATGTGTTTTAAAATTTTGAAACAAAAGTAAAGAGTATAAACTTCAGTATATAGAGCATTTACCGAAAACTCAATATTTTAGAAGGGGTTAACCCACGGATTTTGAAAATAAATGAAAAATATGAAAATCTTGTTTTAATGTATAGTTTCATCGAGCACTGACATAAGATGATGGTCAAAGAGGTTTGGAACCTTTGTTGCCTCTATTTCTCTAGAAAATAAAGATTTTATAATTGTAATTCCACTAATTTAGGCAGTATATGAAATTTTACTAAACTAAATGTTAAAAAATTTTAATGATTCCTATATTTCATGAAAGATAGTTTAGAATACGTTAATTCAAATGTAGAATGTGTTTTAAAATTTTAAAACAAAAGTAAAGAGTATAAACTTTAGTAGATAGAGCATTTACCGAAAACTCAATATTTTAGAAGGGGTTAACCCACGGATTTTGAAAAAAATTGAAAAATATGAAAATCTGGTTTTAATGTATAGTTTCATCAAGCACTGACATAAGATGATGGTCAAAGAGGTTTGGAACCTTTGTTGCCTCTATTTCTCTTGAAAATGAAGATTTTATAATGGTAATTCCACTAATTTAGGCAGTATATGAAATTTTACTAAACTAAATGTTAAAAAATTATAATGATTCATATATTTCATGAATGAGAGTTTAGAATACTATAATTCAAGTGTAGAATGTGTTTTTAAATTTTAAAACAAAAGTAAAGAGTATGAACTTCAGTATATATAGCATTTACCGAAAACTCAATATTTTAGAAGGGGTTAACCCACTGATTTTGAAAAAATTTGAAAAATATGAAAATCTTGTTTTAATGTATAGTTTCATCGAGCACTGACATAAAATGATGGTCAAAGAGGTTTGAAACCTTTGTTGACTCCATTTCTCTAGAAAATGAAGATTTTATAACTGTAATTTCACTAATTTAGCTAGTATATGAAATTTTACTAAACTAAATATTAAAAAATTATAATGATTCCTATATTTCAAGAAAGAGAGTTTAGAATACGTTAATTCAAATGTAGAATGTGTTTTAAAAATTTTGAAACAAAAGTAAAGAGTATAAACTTCAGTATATAGAGCATTTACCGAAAACTCAATATTTTAGAAGGGGTTAACCCACGGATTTTGAAAAAAATTGAAAAATATGAAAATGTTGTTTTAATGTATTGTTTCATCAAGCACTGACATAAGATGATGGTCAAAGAGGTTTGGAACCTTTGTTCCCTCTATTTCCCTAGAAAATGAAGATTTTATAATTGTAATTCCACTAATTTAGGCAGTATATGAAATTTTACTAAACTAAATGTTAAAAAATTATAATGATTCCTATATTTCATGAAAAATAGTTTAGAATACGTTAATTCAAATGTAGAATGTGTTTTAAAATTTTAAAACAAAAGTAAAGAGTATAAACTTTAGTATATAGAGCATTTACCGAAAACTCAATATTTTAGAAGGGGTTAACCCACGGATTTTGAAAAAAATTGAAAAATATGAAAATCTGGTTTTAATGTATAGTTTCATCGAGCACTGACATAAGATGATGGTCAAAGAGGTTTGGAACCTTTGTTGCCTCTATTTCTCTTGAAAATGGAGATTTTATAATGGTAATTCCACTAATTTAGGCAGTATATGAAATTTTACTAAACTAAATGCTAAAAAATTATAATGATTCCTATATTTCATGAAAGATAGTTTATAATACGTTAATTCAAATGTAGAATGTGTTTTAAAATTTTAAAACAAAAGTAAAGAGTATAAACTTCAGTATATTGAGCATTTGTCGAAAACTCAATATTTTAGAAGGGATTAACCCACGGATTTTGAAAAAAATTGAAAAATATGAAAATCTGGTTTAGTTGTATAGTTTCATCGAGCACTGACATAAGATGATGGTCAAAGAGGTTTGGAACCTTTGTTGACTCCATTTCCCTAGAATATGAAGATTTTATAATTGTAATTCCACTAATTTAGGCAGTATATGAAATTTTACTAAACTAAATGTTAAAAAATTATAATGATTCCTATATTTCATGAAAGATAGTTTAGAATACGTTAATTCAAATGTAGAATGTGTTTTAAAATTTTAAAACAAAAGTAAAGAGTATAAACTTCAGTATATATAGCATTTACCGAAAACTCAATATTTTAGAAGGGGTTAACCCACGGATTTTGAAAAAAATTGAAAAATATGAAATTCTGGTTTTAATGTATTGTTTCATCGAGCACTGACATAAGATGATGGTCAAAGAGGTTTGGAACCTTTGTTGCCTCTATTTCTCTAGAAAATGAAGATTTTATAAAGGTAATTCCACTAATTTAGGCAGTATATGAAATTTTACTAAACTAAATGTTAAAAAATTATAATGATTCCTATATTTCATGAAAGAGAGTTTAGAATACTATAATTCAAGTGTAGAATGTGTTTTAAAATTTTAAAACAAAAGTAAAGAGTATAAACTTCAATATATAGAGCATTTACCGAAAACTCAATATTTTAGAAGGGGTTAACCCACGGATTTTGAAAAAAATTGAAAAATATGAAAATCTGGTTTAATGTATAGTTTCATCGAGCACTGACATAAGATGGTGGTCAAAGAGGTTTGGAACCTTTGTTGACTCCATTTCTCTAGAAAATGAAGATTTTATAACGGTAATTCCACTAATTTAGCTAGTATATGAAATTTTACTAAACTAAATATTAAAAAATTATAATGATTCCTATATTTCAATATAGAGAGTTTAGAATACGTTAATTCAAATGTAGAATGTGTTTTAAAATTTTAAAACAAAAGTAAAGAGTATAAACTTCAGTATATAGAGCATTTACCGAAAACTCAATATTTTAGAAGGGTAACACCCACGGATTTTGAAAAAAATTGAAAAATATGAAAATGTTGTTTTAATGTATAGTTTCATCGAGCACTGACATAAGATGATGGTCAAAGAGGTTTGGAACCTTTGTTGCCTCTATTTCTCTAGAAAATGAAGATTTTATAAAGGTAATTCCACTAATTTAGGCAGTATATGAAATTTTACTAAACTAAATGTTAAAAAATTATAATGATTCCTATATTTCATGAAAGAGAGTTTAGAATACTATAATTCAAGTGTAGAATGTGTTTTAAAATTTTAAAACAAAAGTAAAGAGTATAAACTTCAGTATATAGAGCATTTACCGAAAACTCAATATTTTAGAAGGGGTTAACCCACGGATTTTGAAAAAAATTGAAAAATATGAAAATCTTGTTTTAATGTATAGTTTCATCGAGCACTGACATAAGATGTTGGTCAAAGAGGTTTGGAACCTTTGTTGACTCCATTTCTCTAGAAAATGAAGATTTTATAACGGTAATTCCACTATTTTAGCTAGTATATGAAATTTTACTAAACTAAATATTAAAAAATTATAATGATTCCTATATTTCAAGAAAGAGAGTTTAGAATACGTTAATTCAAATGTAGAATGTGTTTTAAAATTTTAAAACAAAAGTAAAGAGTATAAACTTCAGTATATAGAGCATTTACAGAAAACTCAATATTTTAGAAGGGGTTAACCCACGGATTTTGAAAAAAATTGAAAAATATGAAAATATGGTTTTAATGTATAGTTTCATCGAGCACTGACATAAGATGATGGTCAAAGAGGTTTGGAACCTTTGTTGCCTCTATTTCTCTTGAAAATGGAGATTTTATAATGGTAATTCCACTAATTTAGGCAGTATATGAAATTTTACTAAACTAAATGCTAAAAAATTATAATGATTCCTATATTTCATGAAAGATAGTTTATAATACGTTAATTCAAATGTAGAATGTGTTTTAAAATTTTAAAACAAAAGTAAAGAGTATAAACTTCAGTATATTGAGCATTTGTCGAAAACTCAATATTTTAGAAGGGATTAACCCACGGATTTTGAAAAAAATTGAAAAATATGAAAATCTGGTTTAGTTGTATAGTTTCATCGAGCACTGACATAAGATGATGGTCAAAGAGGTTTGGAACCTTTGTTGACTCCATTTCCCTAGAATATGAAGATTTTATAATTGTAATTCCACTAATTTAGGCAGTATATGAAATTTTACTAAACTAAATGTTAAAAAATTATAATGATTCCTATATTTCATGAAAGATAGTTTAGAATACGTTAATTCAAATGTAGAATGTGTTTTAAAATTTTAAAACAAAAGTAAAGAGTATAAACTTCAGTATATATAGCATTTACCGAAAACTCAATATTTTAGAAGGGGTTAACCCACGGATTTTGAAAAAAATTGAAAAATATGAAAATCTGGTTTTAATGTATTGTTTCATCGAGCACTGACATAAGATGATGGTCAAAGAGGTTTGGAACCTTTGTTGCCTCTATTTCTCTAGAAAATGAAGATTTTATAAAGGTAATTCCACTAATTTAGGCAGTATATGAAATTTTACTAAACTAAATGTTAAAAAATTATAATGATTCCTATATTTCATGAAAGAGAGTTTAGAATACTATAATTCAAGTGTAGAATGTGTTTTAAAATTTTAAAACAAAAGTAAAGAGTATAAACTTCAATATATAGAGCATTTACCGAAAACTCAATATTTTAGAAGGGGTTAACCCACGGATTTTGAAAAAAATTGAAAAATATGAAAATCTGGTTTTAATGTATAGTTTCATCGAGCACTGACATAAGATGGTGGTCAAAGAGGTTTGGAACCTTTGTTGACTCCATTTCTCTAGAAAATGAAGATTTTATAACGGTAATTCCACTAATTTAGCTAGTATATGAAATTTTACTAAACTAAATATTAAAAAATTATAATGATTCCTATATTTCAATATAGAGAGTTTAGAATACGTTAATTCAAATGTAGAATGTGTTTTAAAATTTTAAAACAAAAGTAAAGAGTATAAACTTCAGTATATAGAGCATTTACCGAAAACTCAATATTTTAGAAGGGTAACACCCACGGATTTTGAAAAAAATTGAAAAATATGAAAATGTTGTTTTAATGTATAGTTTCATCGAGCACTGACATAAGATGATGGTCAAAGAGGTTTGGAACCTTTGTTGCCTCTATTTCTCTTGAAATTAAAGATTTTATAATGGTAATTCCACTAATTTAGGCAGTATATGAAATTTTACTAAACTAAATGCTAAAAAATTATAATGATTCCTATATTTCATGAAAGATAGTTTATAATACGTTATTTTCAAATGTATAATGTGTTTTAAAATTTTAAAACAAAAGTAAAGAGTATAAACTTCAGTATATAGAGCATTTACCGGAAACTCAATATTTTAGAAGGGGTTAACCCACGGATTTTGAAAAAAATTGAAAAATATGAAAATCTTGTTTTAATGTATAGTTTCATCGAGCACTGACATAAGATGTTGGTCAAAGAGGTTTGGAACCTTTGTTGACTCCATTTCTCTAGAAAATGAAGATTTTATAACGGTAATTCCACTAATTTAGCTAGTATATGAAATTTTACAAAACTAAATATTAAAAAATTATAATGATTCCTATATTTCAAGAAAGAGAGTTTAGAATACGTTAATTCAAATGTAGAATGTGTTTTAAAATTTTAAAACAAAAGTAAAGAGTATAAACTTCAGTATATAGAGCATTTACAGAAAACTCAATATTTTAGAAGGGGTTAACCCACGGATTTTGAAAAAAATTGAAAAATATGAAAATATGGTTTTAATGTATAGTTTCATCGAGCACTGACATAAGATGATGGTCAAAGAGGTTTGGAACCTTTGTTGCCTCTATTTCTCTTGAAAATGAAGATTTTATAACGGTAATTCCACTAATTTAGGCAGTATATGAAATTTTACTAAACTAAATGTTAAAAAATTATAATGATTCCTATATATCATGAAAGAGAGTTTAGAATACTATAATTCAAGTGTAGAATGTGTTTTTAAATTTTAAAACAAAAGTAAAGAGTATGAACTTCAGTATATATAGCATTTACCGAAAACTCAATATTTTAGAAGGGGTTAACCAACGGATTTTGAAAAAATTTGAAAAATATGAAAGTCTTGTTTTAATGTATAGTTTCATCGAGCACTGACATAAAATGATGGTCAAAGAGGTTTGAAACCTTTGTTGACTCCATTTCTCTAGAAAATGAAGATTTTAGAACGGTAATTCCACTAATTTAGCTAGTATATGAAATTTTACTAAACTAAATATTAAAAAATTATAATGATTCCTATATTTCAAGAAAGAGAGTTTAGAATACGTTAATTCAAATGTAGAATGTGTTTTAAAATTTTGAAACAAAAGTAAAGAGTATAAACTTCAGTATATAGAGCATTTACCGAAAACTCAATATTTTAGAAGGGGTTAACCCACGGATTTTGAAAAAAATTGAAAAATATGAAAATGTTGTTTTAATGTATAGTTTCATCGAGCACTGACATAAGATGATGGTCAAAGAGGTTTGGAACCTTTGTTGCCTCTATTTCTCTAGAAAATGAAGATTTTATAATTGTAATTCCACTAATTTAGGCAGTATATGAAATTTTACTAAACTAAATGTTAAAAAATTATAATGATTCCTATATTTCATGAAAAATAGTTTAGAATACGTTAATTTAAATGTAGAATGTGTTTTAAAATTTTAAAACAAAAGTAAAGAGTATAAACTTTAGTATATAGAGCATTTACCGAAAACTCAATATTTTAGGTTAACCCACGGATTTTGAAAAAAATTGAAAAATATGAAAATCTGGTTTTAATGTATAGTTTCATCGAGCACTGACATAAGATGATGGTCAAAGAGGTTTGGAACCTTTGTTGCCTCTATTTCTCTTGAAAATGAAGATTTTATAATGGTAATTCCACTAATTTAGGCATTATATGAAATTTTACTAAACTAAATGTTAAAAAATTATAATGATTCATATATTTCATGAATGAGAGTTTAGAATACTATAATTCAAGTGTAGAATGTGTTTTTAAATTTTAAAACAAAAGTAAAGAGTATAAACTTCAGTATATAGAGCATTTACCGAAAACTCAATATTTTAGAAGGGGTTAACCCACGGATTTTGAAAAAAAAAATGAAAAATATGAAAATCTTGATTTAATGTATAGTTTCATCGAGCACTGACATAAGATGATGGTCAAAGAGGTTTGGAACCTTTGTTGCCTCTATTTCTCTTGAAAATGAAGATTTTATAATGGTAATTCCACTAATTTAGGCAGTATATGAAATTTTACTAAACTAAATGCTAAAAAATTATAATGATTCCTATATTTCATGAAAGATAGTTTATAATACGTTAATTCAAATGTAGAATGTGTTTTAAAATTTTAAAACAAAAGTAAAGAGTATAAACTTCAGTATATAGAGCATTTGTCGAAAACTCAATATTTTAGAAGAGATTAACCCACGGATTTTGAAAAAAAATTGAAAAATATGAAAATCTGGTTTTAATGTATAGTTTCATCGAGCACTGACATAAGATGATGGTCAAAGAGGTTTGGAACCTTTGTTGACTCCATTTCTCTAGAATATGAAGATTTTATAATTGTAATTCCACTAATTTAGGCAGTATATGAAATTTTACTAAACTAAATGTTAAAAAATTATAATGATTCCTATATTTCATGAAAGATAGTTTAGAATACGTTAATTAAAATGTAGAATGTGTTCTAAAATTTTAAAACAAAAGTAAAGAGTATAAACTTTAGTATATAGAGCATTTACCGAAAACTCAATATTTTAGAAGGGGTTAACCCACGGATTTTGAAAAAAATTGAAAAATATGAAAATCTGGTTTTAATGTATAGTTTCATCGAGCACTGACATAAGATGATGGTCAAAGAGGTTTGGAACCTTTGTTGACTCCATTTCTCTAGAAAATGAAGATTATATAACGGTAATTCCACCAATTTAGCTAGTATATGAAATTTTACTAAACTAAATATTAAAAAATTATAATGATTCCTATATTTCAAGAAAGAGAGTTTAGAATACGTTAATTCAAATGTAGAATGTGTTTTAAAATTTTAAAACAAAAGTAAAGAGTATAAACTTTAGTATATAGAGCATTTACCGAAAACTCAATATTTTAGAAGGGGTTAACCCACGGATTTTGAAAAAAATTGAAAAATATGAAAATATGGTTTTAATGTATAGTTTCATCGAGCACTGACATAAGATGATGGTCAAAGAGGTTTGGAACCTTTGTTGCCTCTATTTCTCTTGAAATTAAAGATTTTATAATGGTAATTCCACTAATTTAGGCAGTATATGAAATTTTACTAAACTAAATGCTAAAAAATTATAATGATTCCTATATTTCATGAAAGATAGTTTATAATACGTTATTTTCAAATGTAGAATGTGTTTTAAAATTTTAAAACAAAAGTAAAGAGTATAAACTTCAGTATATAGAGCATTTACCGAAAACTCAATATTTTAGAAGGGATTAACCCACGGATTTTGAAAAAAAATTGAAAAATATGAAAATCTGGTTTTAATGTATAGTTTCATCGAGCACTGACATAAGATGATGGTCAAAGAGGTTTGGAACCTTTGTTGACTCCATTTCTCTAGAAAATGAAGATTTTATAACGGTAATTCCACCAATTTAGCTAGTATATGAAATTTTACTAAACTAAATATTAAAAAATTATAATGATTTCTATATTTCATGAAACAGAGTTTAGAATACGTTAATTCAAATGTAGAATGTGTTTTAAAATTTTATAACAAAAGTAAAGAGTATAAACTTTAGTATATAGAGCATTTACCGAAAACTCAATATTTTAGAAGGGGGTTAACCCACGGATTTTGAAAAAAATTGAAAAATATGAAAATCTGGTTTTAATGTATAGTTTCATCGAGCACTGACATAAGATGATGGTCAAAGAGGTTTGGAACCTTTGTTGCCTCTATTTCTCTTGAAAATGAAGATTTTATAATGGTAATTCCACTAATTTAGGCAGTATATGAAATTTTACTAAACTAAATGCTAAAAAATTATAATGATTCCTATATTTCATGAAAGATAGTTTATAATACGTTAATTCAAATGTAGAATGTGTTTTTAAATTTTAAAACAAAAGTAAAGAGTATAAACTTCAGTATATAGAGCATTTACCGAAAACTCAATATTTTAGAAGGGATTAACCCACGGATTTTGAAAAAAATTGAAAAATATGAAAATCTGGTTTTAATGTATAGTTTCATCGAGCACTGACATAAGATGATGGTCAAAGAGGTTTGGAACCTTTGTTGACTCCATTTCTCTAGAAAATGAAGATTTTCTAACGGTAATTCCACCAATTTAGCTAGTATATGAAATTTTCCTAAACTAAATATTAAAAAATTATAATGATTCCTATATTTAAAGAAAGAGAGTTTAGAATACGTTAATTCAAATGTAGAATGTGTTTTTAAATTTTAAAACAAAAGTAAAGAGTATAAACTTCAGTATATAGAGCATTTACCGAAAACTCAATATTTTAGAAGGGTAACACCCACGGATTTTGAAAAAAATTGAAAAATATGAAAATGTTGTTTTAATGTATAGTATCATCGAGCACTGACATAAGATGATGGTCAAAGAGGTTTGGAACCTTTGTTGCCTCTATTTTTCTTGAAAATGAAGATTTTATAATGGTAATTCCACTAATTTAGGCAGTATATGAAATTTTACTAAACTAAACACTAAAAAATTATAATGATTCCTATATTTCATGAAAGATAGTTTATAATACGTTAATTCAAATGTAGAATGTGTTTTAAAATTTTAAAACAAAAGTAAAGAGTATAAACTTCAGTATATAGAGCATTTGTCGAAAACTCAATATTTTAGAAGGGATTAACCCACGGATTTTGAAAAAAATTGAAAAATATGAAAATCTGGTTTTAATGTATAGTTTCATCGAGCACTGACATAAGATGATGGTCAAAGAGGTTTGGAACCTTTGTTGACTCCATTTCTCTAGAATATGAAGATTTTATAATTGTAATTCCACTAATTTAGGCAGTATATGAAATTTTACTAAACTAAATGTTAGAAAATTATAATGATTCCTATATTTCATGAAAGATTGTTTAGAATACGTTAATTCAAATGTAGAATGTGTTTTAAAATTTTAAAACAAAAGTAAAGAGTATAAACTTTAGTATATAGAGCATTTACCGAAAACTCAATATTTTAGAAAGGGACCCACGGATTTTGAAAAAAATTGAAAAATATGAAAATCTGGTTTTAATGTATAGTTTCATCGAGCACTGACATAAGATGATGGTCAAAGAGGTTTGGAACCTTTGTTGACTCCATTTCTCTAGAAAATGAAGATTATATAACGGTAATTCCACCAATTTAGCTAGTATATGAAATTTTACTAAACTAAATATTAAAAAATTATAATGATACCTATATTTCAAGAAAGAGAGTTTAGAATACGTTAATTCAAATGTAGAATGTGTTTTAAAATTTTAAAACAAAAGTAAAGAGTATAAACTTTAGTATATAGAGCATTTACCGAAAACTCAATATTTTAGAAAGGGACCCACGGATTTTGAAAAAAATTGAAAAATATGAAAATCTGGTTTTAATGTATAGTTTCATCGAGCACTGACATAAGATGATGGTCAAAGAGGTTTGGAACCTTTGTTGACTCCATTTCTCTAGAAAATGAAGATTATATAACGGTAATTCCACCAATTTAGCTAGTATATGAAATTTTACTAAACTAAATATTAAAAAATTATAACGATTCCTATATTTCAAGAAAGAGAGTTTAGAATACGTTAATTCAAATGTAGAATGTGTTCTAAAATTTAAAAACAAAAGTAAAGAGTATAAACTTTAGTATATATAGCATTTACCGAAAACTCAATATTTTAGAAGGGGTTAACCCACGGATTTTGAAAAAAAATTGAAAAATATGAAAATCTGGTTTTAATGTATAGTTTCATCGAGCACTGACATAAGATGATGGTCAAAGAGGTTTGGAACCTTTGTTGCCTCTATTTCTCTTGAAAATGAAGATTTTATAATGGTAATTCCACTAATTTAGGCAGTATATGAAATTTTACTAAACTAAATGCTAAAAAATTATAATGATTCCTATATTTCATGAAAGATAGTTTATAATACGTTAATTCAAATGTAGAATGTGTTTTTAAATTTTAAAACAAAAGTAAAGAGTATAAACTTCAGTATATAGAGCATTTACCGAAAACTCAATATTTTAGAAGGGATTAACCCACGGATTTTGAAAAAAATTGAAAAATATGAAAATCTGGTTTTAATGTATAGTTTCATCGAGCACTGACATAAGATGATGGTCAAAGAGGTTTGGAACCTTTGTTGACTCCATTTCTCTAGAAAATGAAGATTTTCTAACGGTAATTCCACCAATTTAGCTAGTATATGAAATTTTCCTAAACTAAATATTAAAAAATTATAATGATTCCTATATTTAAAGAAAGAGAGTTTAGAATACGTTAATTCAAATGTAGAATGTGTTTTAAAATTTTAAAACAAAAGTAAAGAGTATAAACTTCAGTATATAGAGCATTTACCGAAAACTCAATATTTTAGAAGGGATTAACCCACGGATTTTGAAAAAAATTGAAAAATATGAAAATCTGGTTTTAATGTATAGTTTCATCGAGCACTGACATAAGATGATGGTCAAAGAGGTTTGGAACCTTTGTTGACTCCATTTCTCTAGAAAATGAAGATTTTATAATTGTAATTCCACTAATTTAGGCAGTATATGAAATTTTACTAAACTAAATGTTAAAAAATTATAATGATTCCTATATTTCATGAAAGATAGTTTAGAATACGTTAATTCAAATGTAGAATGTGTTTTAAAATTTTAAAACAAAAGTAAAGAGTATAAACTTTAGTATATAGAGCATTTACCGAAAACTCAATATTTTAGAAAGGGACCCACGGATTTTGAAAAAAATTGAAAAATATGAAAATCTGGTTTTAATGTATAGTTTCATCGAGCACTGACATAAGATGATGGTCAAAGAGGTTTGGAACCTTTGTTGACTCCATTTCTCTAGAAAATGAAGATTATATAACGGTAATTCCACCAATTTAGCTAGTATATGAAATTTTACTAAACTAAATATTAAAAAATTATAATGATTCCTATATTTCATGAAAGAGAGTTTAGAATACTATAATTCAAGTGTAGAATGTGTTTTAAAATTTTAAAACAAAAGTAAAGAGTATAAACTTCAATATATAGAGCATTTACCGAAAACTCAATATTTTAGAAGGGGTTAACCCACGGATTTTGAAAAAAATTGAAAAATATGAAAATCTGGTTTTAATGTATAGTTTCATCGAGCACTGACATAAGATGATGGTCAAAGAGGTTTGGAACCTTTGTTGACTCCATTTCTCTAGAAAATGAAGATTTTATAATTGTAATTCCACTAATTTAGGCAGTATATGAAATTTTACTAAACTAAATGTTAAAAAATTATAATGATTCCTATATTTCATGAAAGATAGTTTAGAATACGTTAATTCAAATGTAGAATGTGTTTTAAAATTTTAAAACAAAAGTAAAGAGTATAAACTTTAGTATATAGAGCATTTACCGAAAACTCAATATTTTAGAAAGGGACCCACGGATTTTGAAAAAAATTGAAAAATATGAAAATCTGGTTTTAATGTATAGTTTCATCGAGCACTGACATAAGATGATGGTCAAAGAGGTTTGGAACCTTTGTTGACTCCATTTCTCTAGAAAATGAAGATTATATAACGGTAATTCCACCAATTTAGCTAGTATATGAAATTTTACTAAACTAAATATTAAAAAATTATAATGATTCCTATATTTCAAGAAAGAGAGTTTAGAATACGTTAATTCAAATGTAGAATGTGTTTTAAAATTTTAAAACAAAAGTAAAGAGTATAAACTTTAGTATATATAGCATTTACCGAAAACTCAATATTTTAGAAGGGTTAACCCACGGATTTTGAAAAAAAAATTGAAAAATATGAAAATCTGGTTTTAATGTATAGTTTCATCGAGCACTGACATAAGATGATGGTCAAAGAGGTTTGAAACCTTTGTTGCCTCTATTTCTCTTGAAAATGAAGATTTTATAATGGTAATTCCACTAATTTAGGCAGTATATGAAATTTTACTAAACTAAATGCTAAAAAATTATAATGATTCCTATATTTCATGAAAGATAGTTTATAATACGTTAATTCAAATGTAGAATGTGTTTTAAAATTTTAAAACAAAAGTAAAGAGTATAAACTTCAGTATATAGAGCATTTACCGAAAACTCAATATTTTAGAAGGGATTAACCCACGGATTTTGAAAAAAAATTGAAAAATATGAAAATCTGGTTTTAATGTATAGTTTCATCGAGCACTGACATAAGATGATGGTCAAAGAGGTTTGGAACCTTTGTTGACTCCATTTCTCTAGAAAATGAAGATTTTATAACGGTAATTCCACCAATTTAGCTAGTATATGAAATTTTACTAAACTAAATATTAAAAAATTATAATGATTTCTATATTTCATGAAACAGAGTTTAGAATACGTTAATTCAAATGTAGAATGTGTTTTAAAATTTTATAACAAAAGTAAAGAGTATAAACTTTAGTATATAGAGCATTTACCGAAAACTCAATATTTTAGAAGGGGGTTAACCCACGGATTTTGAAAAAAATTGAAAAATATGAAAATCTGGTTTTAATGTATAGTTTCATCGAGCACTGACATAAGATGATGGTCAAAGAGGTTTGGAACCTTTGTTGCCTCTATTTCTCTTGAAAATGAAGATTTTATAATGGTAATTCCACTAATTTAGGCAGTATATGAAATTTTACTAAACTAAATGCTAAAAAATTATAATGATTCCTATATTTCATGAAAGATAGTTTATAATACGTTAATTCAAATGTAGAATGTGTTTTTAAATTTTAAAACAAAAGTAAAGAGTATAAACTTCAGTATATAGAGCATTTACCGAAAACTCAATATTTTAGAAGGGATTAACCCACGGATTTTGAAAAAAATTGAAAAATATGAAAATCTGGTTTTAATGTATAGTTTCATCGAGCACTGACATAAGATGATGGTCAAAGAGGTTTGGAACCTTTGTTGACTCCATTTCTCTAGAAAATGAAGATTTTCTAACGGTAATTCCACCAATTTAGCTAGTATATGAAATTTTCCTAAACTAAATATTAAAAAATTATAATGATTCCTATATTTAAAGAAAGAGAGTTTAGAATACGTTAATTCAAATGTAGAATGTGTTTTTAAATTTTAAAACAAAAGTAAAGAGTATAAACTTCAGTATATAGAGCATTTACCGAAAACTCAATATTTTAGAAGGGTAACACCCACGGATTTTGAAAAAAATTGAAAAATATGAAAATGTTGTTTTAATGTATAGTATCATCGAGCACTGACATAAGATGATGGTCAAAGAGGTTTGGAACCTTTGTTGCCTCTATTTTTCTTGAAAATGAAGATTTTATAATGGTAATTCCACTAATTTAGGCAGTATATGAAATTTTACTAAACTAAACACTAAAAAATTATAATGATTCCTATATTTCATGAAAGATAGTTTATAATACGTTAATTCAAATGTAGAATGTGTTTTAAAATTTTAAAACAAAAGTAAAGAGTATAAACTTCATTATATAGAGCATTTACCGAAAACTCAATATTTTAGAAGGGATTAACCCACGGATTTTGAAAAAAATTGAAAAATATGAAAATCTGGTTTTAATGTATAGTTTCATCGAGCACTGACATAAGATGATGGTCAAAGAGGTTTGGAACCTTTGTTGACTCCATTTCTCTAGAAAATAAAGATTTTATAACGGTAATTCCACCAATTTAGCTAGTATATGAAATTTTACTAAACTAAATATTAAAAAATTATAATGATTCCTATATTTCAAGAAAGAGAGTTTAGAATACGTTAATTCAAATGTAGAATGTGTTTTAAAATTTTAAAACAAAAGTAAAGAGTATAAACTTTAGTATATAGAGAATTTACCGAAAATTCAATATTTTAGAAGGGGGGTTAACCCACGGATTTTGAAAAAAATTGAAATATATGAAAATCTGGTTTTAATGTATAGTTTCATCGAGCACTGACATAAGATGATGGTCAAAGAGGTTTGGAACCTTTGTTGCCTCTATTTCTCTTGAAAATGAAGATTTTATAATGGTAATTCCACTAATTTAGGCAGTATATGAAATTTTACTAAACTAAATGCTAAAAAATTATAATGATTCCTATATTTCATGAAAGATAGTTTATAATACGTTAATTCAAATGTAGAATGTGTTTTTAAATTTTAAAACAAAAGTAAAGAGTATAAACTTCAGTATATAGAGCATTTACCGAAAACTCAATATTTTAGAAGGGATTAACCCACGGATTTTGAAAAAAATTGAAAAATATGAAAATCTGGTTTTAATGTATAGTTTCATCGAGCACTGACATAAGATGATGGTCAAAGAGGTTTGGAACCTTTGTTGACTCCATTTCTCTAGAAAATGAAGATTTTATAACGGTAATTCCACCAATTTAGCTACTATATGAAATTTTCCTAAACTAAATATTAAAAAATTATAATGATTCATATATTTCATGAATGAGAGTTTAGAATACTATAATTCAAGTGTAGAATGTGTTTTTAAATTTTAAAACAAAAGTAAAGAGTATAAACTTCAGTATATAGAGCATTTACCGAAAACTCAATATTTTAGAAGGGGTTAACCCACGGATTTTGAAAATAAATGAAAAATATGAAAATCTTGTTTTAATGTATAGTTTCATCGAGCACTGACATAAGATGATGGTCAAAGAGGTTTGAAACCTTTGTTGCCTCTATTTCTCTTGAAAATGAAGATTTTATAATGGTAATTCCACTAATTTAGGCAGTATATGAAATTTTACTAAACTAAATGCTAAAAAATTATAATAATTCCTATATTTCGTGAAAGATAGTTTATAATACGTTAATTCAAATGTAGAATGTGTTTTAAAATTTTAAAACAAAAGTAAAGAGTATAAACTTCAGTATATAGAGCATTTACCGAAAACTCAATATTTTAGAAGGGGTTAACCCACGGATTTTGAAAAAAATTGAAAAATATGAAAATCTTGTTTTAATGTATAGTTTTATCGAGCACTGACATAAAATGATGGTCAAAGAGGTTTGGAACCTTTGTTGACTCCATTTCTCTAGAAAATGAAGATTTTATAATGGTAATTCCACTAATTTAGCTAGTATATGAAATTTTACTAAACTAAATATTACAAAATTATAATGATTCCTATATTTCAAGAAAGAGAGTTTAGAATACGTTAATTCAAATGTAGAATGTGTTTTAAAATTTTGAAACAAAAGTAAAGAGTATAAACTTCAGTATATAGAGCATTTACCGAAAACTCAATATTTTAGAAGGGGTTAACCCACGGATTTTGAAAAAAAATTTAAAAATATGAAAATGTTGTTTTAATGTATAGTTTCATCGAGTACTGACATAAGATGATGGTCAAAGAGATTTGGAACCTTTGTTGACTCCATTTCTCTAGAAAATGAAGATTTTATAACGGTAATTCCAAAACCACAATGATCCGGACCGAACCAAATCAAATGGTGCTAAAATGTCTACCTCTAATCAAATGTAAAAAATGTTATTGATAACAAAATGTATATTCTTTATAACATTTAAATAAAACATTTGTTAAAAAATATTCACTCCTGCGCGGATTATCATCTAGTATATATATACAAACAGAACATTCATTTGTGTGCATCTCTTGTTGTCTAAAAGAAGTGAGAAGAAGAAGAAGAGAAAGAGAGAAGCCATGTTCGTGTTGAATGCCAATGCCCTTCCATTTTATCCGGTATACACCGACAAACATGCCCTCTTTCTTACCTTCTTCAATGGGTTTCCCCTCTTCGAAATGCAAATCTTTCATTACTTCAACTGGCAAGTAACTAACCCTATTGCTCTAACTCTCTAAATTTATAATTGTTTTTGTTTTGTGAAATCCATTAACTTCAGACCATACCCTTTACATCGGGATTCCTGTTTCATCGTTATATGACAAAATTTATAAATGAATACCGATTTTGGTTTAGTTCGTACAAATGTTATATCTCGTAGACACATACTTTCACGTTACATCATACATCGCATTTCTAAAGCTAATTTACATTAGAAAGTTGTCTTGCTTGTCACATTTGGTAATTCATGCTATGATTTTGGTGATAAAATTATATATTTGTGATAACCAGATTGTTATATACATACGATGATATTAATGTTGATTAATGATTATGATCAGGTTCTACTCCCCGTATGTTGAGGGAGTGAATGTATACAAGCCTAGGACAGGAAGTGGGCCGTCCTTGTTTCGAAAAATTGTATTTAAGCTATACCTCATTCCAGATTTTCTGATGGGAGATCATGAAAATTTTATTTTGAGGTGGAGGGGGCGACCTCTTTATTGCAAGAGGTTCGTTAGTGATCAGAATACCAAAAAATGCAGCCACTGCGAGTACTAGCGTCGCTGATGGTGGAAACAACTCCGGTGGTGATGAGTGTGATATGAGAGTTTATGGAAAAAATCTCAGTCTGAGGGTTGGACCCAGCGAGAATAAATTTGTTGTTTTTCAGTTTAATTAATAAGTGTAATCATTTTATTATGTGAGAACGGATGTTGGAGATGTTCGTCTCAGTTAAGATATCACTAGGTGGTTGCCCGCGAATTCGCGGATATAAATATTGTATAAAAATATATATTATGTATATAATGTCGTAAAGTTTCCATAAATTTGATCTAAAATAACAGATGAATATTTAGTAATAACAAATATTTGTAGAATTATATATGTAAGTATAGATTAACCTCTCCATCACATATTACGCTTCTTCTCCGACCTCTTCTAATTTTTTTCGTTATTAATTTGTTTTTTTATTAAATTTTTGCTAATGTTTTCCTAATTTTTTACTAAATATTTATTTATCTCTCTAAATAGTAATACAAACCATACATGAACCAAAAATTCATCTTATAATTCTTTTTGAACATAACATTACCTTATTCACTTTATTATTTGATTTAAATGAAAAAAAAAGTAATCAAAATTTTCACACTATTTAATATAATTCGTCCAATCTTCAAAAGCATAATTATTTATAAAACATATATGGAAATTATAAGAGAATAATAATTATTATGGATACTATAATATTTTATATCAATATGAAATTATTATATTAATTCCTATAAATTGTTTTCTATTCATTATAATAATTGTATATTTGAGATAACCAATTGGTTCTGTATATATGATGATGATGATTTTAATGATGAAGCTGGTGATTATGATCAGGTCTTATGGACCGGTTGTTGAAACAGTGAATGTACACAAGCCTAAGCCATGACGTGGGACGCCCTTGTTCGGTAAAATTGTGTTTAAGCAACAACATTTTCCAGCCTCTCTTATGGGAAAGAAGGAGAAGATACATTTTATAGTGGAGGGGCGCTATCTCTACTGCAAAAAGTTCGTTAGCAAGAAGAGCAAACCCAGAGCGACTGGCCTCCCCTGATGGTGGAGGCATACATTATTTTGGCATACATTATTAAAATTTATATAATATATTATTTTGATTTTTAGATTTTGAAAAATTTAAAACATATATGAACTTTACTTTTTGAAATTTTTTTTAAATAGGTTATCTGAACCCAAAACCGAATCAAATCCACGAAAATCTGAACCGAACCAAAACCACAATGATCCGGACCGAACCAAATCAAATGGTGCTAAAATGTCTACCTCTAATCAAATGTAAAAAATGTTATTGATAACAAAATGTATATTCTTTATAACATTTAAATAAAACATTTGTTAAAAAATATTCACTCCTGCGCGGATTATCATCTAGTATATATATACAAACAGAACATTCATTTGTGTGCATCTCTTGTTGTCTAAAAGAAGTGAGAAGAAGAAGAAGAGAAAGAGAGAAGCCATGTTCGTGTTGAATGCCAATGACCTTCCATTTTATCCGGTATACACCGACAAACATGCCCTCTTTCTTACCTTCTTCAATGGGTTTCCCCTCTTCGAAATGCAAATCTTTCATTACTTCAACTGGCAAGTAACTAACCCTATTGCTCTAACTCTCTAAATTTATAATTGTTTTTGTTTTGTGAAATCCATTAACTTCAGACCATACCCTTTACATCGGGATTCCTGTTTCATCGTTATATGACAAAATTTATAAATGAATACCGATTTTGGTTTAGTTCGTACAAATGTTATATCTCGTAGACACATACTTTCACGTTACATCATACATCGCATTTCTAAAGCTAATTTACATTAGAAAGTTGTCTTGCTTGTCACATTTGGTAATTCATGCTATGATTTTGGTGATAAAATTATATATTTGTGATAACCAGATTGTTATATACATACGATGATATTAATGTTGATTAATGATTATGATCAGGTTCTACTCCCCGTATGTTGAGGGAGTGAATGTATACAAGCCTAGGACAGGAAGTGGGCCGTCCTTGTTTGGAAAAATTGTATTTAAGCTATACCTCATTCCAGATTTTCTGATGGGAGATCATGAAAATTTTATTTTGAGGTGGAGGGGGCGACCTCTTTATTGCAAGAGGTTCATTAGTGATCAGAATACCAAAAAATGCAGCCACTGCGAGTACTAGCGTTGCTGATGGTGGAAACAACTCCGGTGGTGATGAGTGTGATATGAGAGTTTATGGAAAAAATCTCAGTCTGAGGGTTGGACCCAGCGAGAATAAATTTGTTGTTTTTCAGTTTAATTAATAAGTGTGTAATCATTTTATTATGTGAGAACGGATGTTGGAGATGTTCGTCTCAGTTAAGATATCACTAGGTGGTTGCCCGCGAATTCGCGGATATAAATATTGTATAAAAATATATATTATGTATATAATGTCGTAAAGTTTCCATAAATTTGATCTAAAATAACAGATGAATATTTAGTAATAACAAATATTTGTAGAATTATATATGTAAGTATAGATTAACCTCTCCATCACATATTACGCTTCTTCTCCGACCTCTTCTAATTTTTTTCGTTATTAATTCGTTTTTTTATTAAATTTTTGCTAATGTTTTCCTAATTTTTTACTAAATATTTATTTATCTCTCTAAATAGTAATACAAACCATACATGAACCAAAAATTCATCTTATAATTCTTTTTGAACATAACATTACCTTATTCACTTTATTATTTGATTTAAATGAAAAAAAAAGTAATCAAAATTTTCACACTATTTAATATAATTCGTCCAATCTTCAAAAGCCTAATTATTTATAAAACATATATGGAAATTATAAGAGAATAATAATTATTATGGATACTATAATATTTTATATCAATATGAAATTATTATATTAATTCCTATAAATTGTTTTCTATTCATTATAATAATTGTATATTTGAGATAACCAATTGGTTCTGTATATATGATGATGATGATTTTAATGATGAAGCTGGTGATTATGATCAGGTCTTATGGACCGGTTGTTGAAACAGTGAATGTACACAAGCCAAAGCCATGACGTGGGACGCCCTTGTTCGGTAAAATTGTGTTTAAGCAACAACATTTTCCAGCCTCTCTTATGGGAAAGAAGGAGAAGATACATTTTATAGTGGAGGGGCGCTATCTCTACTGCAAAAGGTTCGTTAGCAAGAAGAGCAAACCCAGAGCGACTAGCCTCCCCTGATGGTGGAGGCATACATTATTTTGGCATACATTATTAAAATTTATATAATATATTATTTTGATTTTTAGATTTTGAAAAATTTAAAACATATATGAACTTTACTTTTTGAAATTTTTTTTAAATAGGTTATCTGAACCCAAAACCGAATCAAATCCACGAAAATCTGAACCGAACCAAAACCACAATGATCCGGACCGAACCAAATCAAATGGTGCTAAAATGTCTACCTCTAATCAAATGTAAAAAATGTTATTGATAACAAAATGTATATTCTTTATAACATTTAAATAAAACATTTGTTAAAAAATATTCACTCCTGCGCGGATTATCATCTAGTATATATATACAAACAGAACATTCATTTGTGTGCATCTCTTGTTGTCTAAAAGAAGTGAGAAGAATAAGAAGAGAAAGAGAGAAGCCATGTTCGTGTTGAATGCCAATGACCTTCCATTTTATCCGGTATACACCGACAAACATGCCCTCTTTCTTACCTTCTCCAATGGGTTTCCCCTCTTCGAAATGCAAATTTTTCATTACTTCAACTGGCAAGTAACTAACCCTATTGCTCTAACTCTCTAAATTTATAATTGTTTTTGTTTTGTGAAATCCATTAACTTCAGACAATACCCTTTACATCGGGATTCCTGTTTCATCGTTATATGACAAAATTTATAAATGAATACCGATTTTGGTTTAGTTCGTACAAATGTTATATCTCGTAGACACATACTTTCACGTTACATCATACATCGCATTTCTAAAGCTAATTTACATTAGAAAGTTGTCTTGCTTGTCACATTTGGTAATTCATGCTATGATTTTGGTGATAAAATTATATATTTGTGATAACCAGATTGTTATATACATACGATGATATTAATGTTGATTAATGATTATGATCAGGTTCTACTCCCCGTATGTTGAGGGAGTGAATGTATACAAGCCTAGGACAGGAAGTGGGCCGTCCTTGTTTGGAAAAATTGTATTTAAGCTATACCTCATTCCAGATTTTCTGATGGGAGATCATGAAAAATTTATTTTGAGGTGGAGGGGGCGACCTCTTTACTGCAAGAGGTTCGTTAGTGATCAGAATACCAAAAAATGCAGCCACTGCGAGTACTAGCGTCGCTGATGGTGGAAACAACTCCGGTGGTGATGAGTGTGATATGAGAGTTTATGGAAAAAATCTCAGTCTGAGGGTTGGACCCAGCGAGAATAAATTTGTTGTTTTTCAGTTTAATTAATAAGTGTGTAATCATTTTATTATGTGAGAACGGATGTTGGAGATGTTCGTCTCAGTTAAGATATCACTAGGTGGTTGCCCGCGAATTCGCGGATATAAATATTGTATAAAAATATATATTATGTATATAATGTCGTAAAGTTTCCATAAATTTGATCTAAAATAACAGATGAATATTTAGTAATAACAAATATTTGTAGAATTATATATGTAAGTATAGATTAACCTCTCCATCACATATTACGCTTCTTCTCCGACCTCTTCTAATTTTTTTCGTTATTAATTCGTTTTTTTATTAAATTTTTGCTAATGTTTTCCTAATTTTTTACTAAATATTTATTTATCTCTCTAAATAGTAATACAAACTATACATGAACCAAAAATTCATCTTATAATTCTTTTTGAACATAACATTACCTTATTCACTTTATTATTTGATTTAAATGAAAAAAAAAAGTAATCAAAATTTTCACACTATTTAATATAATTCGTCCAATCTTCAAAAGCCTAATTATTTATAAAACATATATGGAAATTATAAGAGAATAATAATTATTATGGATACTATAATATTTTATATCAATATGAAATTATTATATTAATTCCTATAAATTGTTTTCTATTCATTATAATAATTGTATATTTGAGATAACCAATTGGTTCTGTATATATGATGATGATGATGATTTTAATGATGAAGCTGGTGATTATGATCAGGTCTTATGGACCGGTTGTTGAAACATTGAATGTACACAAGCCTAAGCCATGACGTGGGACGCCCTTGTTCGGTAAAATTGTGTTTAAGCAATAACATTTTCCAGCCTCTCTTATGGGAAAGAAGGAGAAGATACATTTTATAGTGGAGGGGCGCTATCTCTACTGCAAAAAGTTCGTTAGCAAGAAGAGCAAACCCAGAGCGACTAGCCTCCCCTGATGGTGGAGGCATACATTATTTTGGCATACATTATTAAAATTTATATAATATATTATTTTGATTTTTAGATTTTGAAAAATTTAAAACATATATGAACTTTACTTTTTGAAATTTTTTTTAAATAGGTTATCTGAACCCAAAACCGAATCAAATCCACGAAAATCTGAACCGAACCAAAACCACAATGATCCGGACCGAACCAAATCAAATGGTGCTAAAATGTCTACCTCTAATCAAATGTAAAAAATGTTATTGATAACAAAATGTATATTCTTTATAACATTTAAATAAAACATTTGTTAAAAAATATTCACTCCTGCGCGGATTATCATCTAGTATATATATACAAACAGAACATTCATTTGTGTGCATCTCTTGTTGTCTAAAAGAAGTGAGAAGAAGAAGAAGAGAAAGAGAGAAGCCATGTTCGTGTTGAATGCCAATGCCCTTCCATTTTTTCCGGTATACACCGACAAACATGCCCTCTTTCTTACCTTCTCCAATGGGTTTCCCCTCTTCGAAATGCAAATTTTTCATTACTTCAACTGGCAAGTAAATAACCCTATTGCTCTAACTCTCTAAATTTATAATTGTTTTTGTTTTGTGAAATCCATTAACTTCAGACCATAACCTTTACATCGGGATTCCTGTTTCATCGTTATATGACAAAATTTATAAATGAATACCGATTTTGGTTTAGTTCGTACAAATGTTATATCTCGTAGACACATACTTTCACGTTACATCATACATCGCATTTCTAAAGCTAATTTACATTAGAAAGTTGTCTTGCTTGTCACATTTGGTAATTCATGCTATGATTTTGGTGATAAAATTATATATTTGTGATAACCAGATTGTTATATACATACGATGATATTAATGTTGATTAATGATTATGATCAGGTTCTACTCCCCGTATGTTGAGGGAGTGAATGTATACAAGCCTAGGACAGGAAGTGGGCCTTCCTTGTTTGGAAAAATTGTATTTAAGCTATACCTCATTCCAGATTTTCTGATGGGAGATCATGAAAAAATTATTTTGAGGTGGAGGGGGCGATCTCTTTACTGCAAGAGGTTCGTTAGTGATCAGAATACCAAAAAATGCAGCCACTGCGAGTACTAGCGTCGCTGATGGTGGAAACAACTCCGGTGGTGATGAGTGTGATATGAGAGTTTATGGAAAAAATCTCAGTCTGAGGGTTGGACCCAGCGAGAATAAATTTGTTGTTTTTCAGTTTAATTAATAAGTGTGTAATCATTTTATTATGTGAGAACGGATGTTGGAGATGTTCGTCTCAGTTAAGATATCACTAGGTGGTTGCCCGCGAATTCGCGGATATAAATATTGTATAAAAATATATATTATGTATATAATGTCGTAAAGTTTCCATAAATTTGATCTAAAATAACAGATGAATATTTAGTAATAACGAATATTTGTAGAATTATATATGTAAGTATAGATTAACCTCTCCATCACATATTACGCTTCTTCTCCGACCTCTTCTAATTTTTTTCGTTATTAATTCGTTTTTTATTAAATTTTTGCTAATGTTTTCCTAATTTTTTACTAAATATTTATTTATCTCTCTAAATAGTAATACAAACCATACATGAACCAAAAATTCATCTTATAATTCTTTTTGAACATAACATTACCTTATTCACTTTATTATTTGATTTAAATGAAAAAAAAAGTAATCAAAATTTTCACACTATTTAATATAATTCGTCCAATCTTCAAAAGCCTAATTATTTATAAAACATATATGGAAATTATAAGAGAATAATTATTATTATGGATACTATAATATTTTATATCAATATGAAATTATTATATTAATTCCTATAAATTGTTTTCTATTCATTATAATAATTGTATATTTGAGATAACCAATTGGTTCTGTATATATGATGATGATGATTTTAATGATGAAGCTGGTGATTATGATCAGGTCTTATGGACCGGTTGTTGAAACAGTGAATGTACACAAGCCTAAGCCATGACGTGGGACGCCCTTGTTCGGTAAAATTGTGTTTAAGCAACAACATTTTCCAGCCTCTCTTATGGGAAAGAAGGAGAAGATACATTTTATAGTGGAGGGGCGCTATCTCTACTGCAAAAGGTTCGTTAGCAAGAAGAGCAAACCCAGAGCGACTAGCCTCCCCTGATGGTGGAGGCATACATTATTTTGGCATACATTATTAAAATTTATATAATATATTATTTTGATTTTTAGATTTTGAAAAATTTAAAACATATATGAACTTTACTTTTTGAAATTTTTTTTAAATAGGTTATCTGAACCCAAAACCGAATCAAATCCACGAAAATCTGAACCGAACCAAAACCACAATGATCCGGACCGAACCAAATCAAATGGTGCTAAAATGTCTACCTCTAATCAAATGTAAAAAATGTTATTGATAACAAAATGTATATTCTTTATAACATTTAAATAAAACATTTGTTAAAAAATATTCACTCCTGCGCGGATTATCATCTAGTATATATATACAAACAGAACATTCATTTGTGTGCATCTCTTGTTGTCTAAAAGAAGTGAGAAGAAGAAGAAGAGAAAGAGAGAAGCCATGTTCGTGTTGAATGCCAATGCCCTTCCATTTTATCCGGTATACACCGACAAACATGCCCTCTTTCTTACCTTCTCCAATGGGTTTCCCCTCTTCGAAATGCAAATTTTTCATTACTTCAACTGGCAAGTAACTAACCCTATTGCTCTAACTCTCTAAATTTATAATTGTTTTTGTTTTGTGAAATCCATTAACTTCAGACCATACCCTTTACATCGGGATTCCTGTTTCATCGTTATATGACAAAATTTATAAATGAATACCGATTTTGGTTTAGTTCGTACAAATGTTATATCTCGTAGACACATACTTTCACGTTACATCATACATCGCATTTCTAAAGCTAATTTACATTAGAAAGTTGTCTTGCTTGTCACATTTGGTAATTCATGCTATGATTTTGGTGATAAAATTATATATTTGTGATAACCAGATTGTTATATACATACGATGATATTAATGTTGATTAATGGTTATGATCAGGTTCTACTCCTCGTATGTTGAGGGAGTGAATGTATACAAGCCTAGGACAGGAAGTGGGCCGTCCTTGTTTGGAAAAATTGTATTTAAGCTATACCTCATTCCAGATTTTCTGATGGGAGATCATGAAAAATTTATTTTGAGGTGGAGGGGGCGACCTCTTTACTGCAAGAGGTTCGTTAGTGATCAGAATACCAAAAAATGCAGCCACTGCGAGTACTAGCGTCGCTGATGGTGGAAACAACTCCGGTGGTGATGAGTGTGATATGAGAGTTTATGGAAAAAATCTCAGTCTGAGGGTTGGACCCAGCGAGAATAAATTTGTTGTTTTTCAGTTTAATTAATAAGTGTGTAATCATTTTATTATGTGAGAACGGATGTTGGAGATGTTCGTCTCAGTTAAGATATCACTAGGTGGTTGCCCGCGAATTCGCGGATATAAATATTGTATAAAAATATATATTATGTATATAATGTCGTAAAGTTTCCATAAATTTGATCTAAAATAACAGATGAATATTTAGTAATAACGAATATTTGTAGAATTATATATGTAAGTATAGATTAACCTCTCCATCACATATTACGCTTCTTCTCCGACCTCTTCTAATTTTTTTCGTTATTAATTCGGTTTTTATTAAATTTTTGCTAATGTTTTCCTAATTTTTTACTAAATATTTATTTATCTCTCTAAATAGTAATACAAACCATACATGAACCAAAAATTCATCTTATAATTCTTTTTGAACATAACATTACCTTATTCACTTTATTATTTGATTTAAATGAAAAAAAAAAGTAATCAAAATTTTCACACTATTTAATATAATTCGTCCAATCTTCAAAAGCCTAATTATTTATAAAACATATATGGAAATTATAAGAGAATAATAATTATTATGGATACTATAATATTTTATATCAATATGAAATTATTATATTAATTCCTATAAATTGTTTTCTATTCATTATAATAATTGTATATTTGAGATAACCAATTGGTTCTGTATATATGATGATGATGATTTTAATGATGAAGCTGGTGATTATGATCAGGTCTTATGGACCGGTTGTTGAAACAGTGAATGTACACAAGCCTAAGCCATGACGTGGGACGCCCTTGTTCGGTAAAATTGTGTTTAAGCAACAACATTTTCCAGCCTCTCTTATGGGAAAGAAGGAGAAGATACATTTTATAGTGGAGGGGCGCTATCTCTACTGCAAAAAGTTCGTTAGCAAGAAGAGCAAACCCAGAGCGACTAGCCTCCCCTGATGGTGGAGGCATACATTATTTTGGCATACATTATTAAAATTTATATAATATATTATTTTGATTTTTAGATTTTGAAAAATTTAAAACATATATGAACTTTACTTTTTGAAATTTTTTTTAAATAGGTTATCTGAACCCAAAACCGAATCAAATCCACGAAAATCTGAACCGAACCAAAACCACAATGATCCGGACCGAACCAAATCAAATGGTGCTAAAATGTCTACCTCTAATCAAATGTAAAAAATGTTATTGATAACAAAATGTATATTCTTTATAACATTTAAATAAAACATTTGTTAAAAAATATTCACTCCTGCGCGGATTATCATCTAGTATATATATACAAACAGAACATTCATTTGTGTGCATCTCTTGTTGTCTAAAAGAAGTGAGAAGAATAAGAAGAGAAAGAGAGAAGCCATGTTCGTGTTGAATGCCAATGACCTTCCATTTTATCCGGAATACACCGACAAACATGCCTTCTTTCTTACCTTCTTCAATGGGTTTCCCCTCTTCGAAATGCAAATCTTTCATTACTTCAACTGGCAAGTAACTAACCCTATTGCTCTAACTCTCTAAATTTATAATTGTTTTTGTTTTGTGAAATCCATTAACTTCAGACCATACCCTTTACATCGGGATTCCTGTTTCATCGTTATATGACAAAATTTATAAATGAATACCGATTTTGGTTTAGTTCGTACAAATGTTATATCTCGTAGACACATACTTTCACGTTACATCATACATCGCATTTCTAAAGCTAATTTACATTAGAAAGTTGTCTTGCTTGTCACATTTGGTAATTCATGCTATGATTTTGGTGATAAAATTATATATTTGTGATAACCAGATTGTTATATACATACGATGATATTAATGTTGATTAATGGTTATGATCAGGTTCTACTCCTCGTATGTTGAGGGAGTGAATGTATACAAGCCTAGGACAGGAAGTGGGCCGTCCTTGTTTGGAAAAATTGTATTTAAGCTATACCTCATTCCAGATTTTCTGATGGGAGATCATGAAAAATTTATTTTGAGGTGGAGGGGGCGACCTCTTTACTGCAAGAGGTTCGTTAGTGATCAGAATACCAAAAAATGCAGCCACTGCGAGTACTAGCGTCGCTGATGGTGGAAACAACTCCGGTGGTGATGAGTGTGATATGAGAGTTTATGGAAAAAATCTCAGTCTGAGGGTTGGACCCAGCGAGAATAAATTTGTTGTTTTTCAGTTTAATTAATAAGTGTGTAATCATTTTATTATGTGAGAACGGATGTTGGAGATGTTCGTCTCAGTTAAGATATCACTAGGTGGTTGCCCGCGAATTCGCGGATATAAATATTGTATAAAAATATATATTATGTATATAATGTCGTAAAGTTTCCATAAATTTGATCTAAAATAACAGATGAATATTTAGTAATAACGAATATTTGTAGAATTATATATGTAAGTATAGATTAACCTCTCCATCACATATTACGCTTCTTCTCCGACCTCTTCTAATTTTTTTCGTTATTAATTCGGTTTTTATTAAATTTTTGCTAATGTTTTCCTAATTTTTTACTAAATATTTATTTATCTCTCTAAATAGTAATACAAACCATACATGAACCAAAAATTCATCTTATAATTCTTTTTGAACATAACATTACCTTATTCACTTTATTATTTGATTTAAATGAAAAAAAAAAGTAATCAAAATTTTCACACTATTTAATATAATTCGTCCAATCTTCAAAAGCCTAATTATTTATAAAACATATATGGAAATTATAAGAGAATAATAATTATTATGGATACTATAATATTTTATATCAATATGAAATTATTATATTAATTCCTATAAATTGTTTTCTATTCATTATAATAATTGTATATTTGAGATAACCAATTGGTTCTGTATATATGATGATGATGATTTTAATGATGAAGCTGGTGATTATGATCAGGTCTTATGGACCGGTTGTTGAAACAGTGAATGTACACAAGCCTAAGCCATGACGTGGGACGCCCTTGTTCGGTAAAATTGTGTTTAAGCAACAACATTTTCCAGCCTCTCTTATGGGAAAGAAGGAGAAGATACATTTTATAGTGGAGGGGCGCTATCTCTACTGCAAAAAGTTCGTTAGCAAGAAGAGCAAACCCAGAGCGACTAGCCTCCCCTGATGGTGGAGGCATACATTATTTTGGCATACATTATTAAAATTTATATAATATATTATTTTGATTTTTAGATTTTGAAAAATTTAAAACATATATGAACTTTACTTTTTGAAATTTTTTTTAAATAGGTTATCTGAACCCAAAACCGAATCAAATCCACGAAAATCTGAACCGAACCAAAACCACAATGATCCGGACCGAACCAAATCAAATGGTGCTAAAATGTCTACCTCTAATCAAATGTAAAAAATGTTATTGATAACAAAATGTATATTCTTTATAACATTTAAATAAAACATTTGTTAAAAAATATTCACTCCTGCGCGGATTATCATCTAGTATATATATACAAACAGAACATTCATTTGTGTGCATCTCTTGTTGTCTAAAAGAAGTGAGAAGAATAAGAAGAGAAAGAGAGAAGCCATGTTCGTGTTGAATGCCAATGACCTTCCATTTTATCCGGAATACACCGACAAACATGCCTTCTTTCTTACCTTCTTCAATGGGTTTCCCCTCTTCGAAATGCAAATCTTTCATTACTTCAACTGGCAAGTAAATAACCCTATTGCTCTAACTCTCTAAATTTATAATTGTTTTTGTTTTGTGAAATCCATTAACTTCAGACCATACCCTTTACATCGGGATTCCTGTTTCATCGTTATATGACAAAATTTATAAATGAATACCGATTTTGGTTTAGTTCGTACAAATGTTATATCTCGTAGACACATACTTTCACGTTACATCATACATCGCATTTCTAAAGCTAATTTACATTAGAAAGTTGTCTTGCTTGTCACATTTGGTAATTCATGCTATGATTTTGGTGATAAAATTATATATTTGTGATAACCAGATTGTTATATACATACGATGATATTAATGTTGATTAATGGTTATGATCAGGTTCTACTCCTCGTATGTTGAGGGAGTGAATGTATACAAGCCTAGGACAGGAAGTGGGCCGTCCTTGTTTGGAAAAATTGTATTTAAGCTATACCTCATTCCAGATTTTCTGATGGGAGATCATGAAAAATTTATTTTGAGGTGGAGGGGGCGACCTCTTTACTGCAAGAGGTTCGTTAGTGATCAGAATACCAAAAAATGCAGCCACTGCGAGTACTAGCGTCGCTGATGGTGGAAACAACTCCGGTGGTGATGAGTGTGATATGAGAGTTTATGGAAAAAATCTCAGTCTGAGGGTTGGACCCAGCGAGAATAAATTTGTTGTTTTTCAGTTTAATTAATAAGTGTGTAATCATTTTATTATGTGAGAACGGATGTTGGAGATGTTCGTCTCAGTTAAGATATCACTAGGTGGTTGCCCGCGAATTCGCGGATATAAATATTGTATAAAAATATATATTGTGTATATAATGTCGTAAAGTTTCCATAAATTTGATCTAAAATAACAGATGAATATTTAGTAATAACGAATATTTGTAGAATTATATATGTAAGTATAGATTAACCTCTCCATCACATATTACGCTTCTTCTCCGACCTCTTCTAATTTTTTTCGTTATTAATTCGGTTTTTATTAAATTTTTGCTAATGTTTTCCTAATTTTTTACTAAATATTTATTTATCTCTCTAAATAGTAATACAAACCATACATGAACCAAAAATTCATCTTATAATTCTTTTTGAACATAACATTACCTTATTCACTTTATTATTTGATTTAAATGAAAAAAAAAAGTAATCAAAATTTTCACACTATTTAATATAATTCGTCCAATCTTCAAAAGCCTAATTATTTATAAAACATATATGGAAATTATAAGAGAATAATAATTATTATGGATACTATAATATTTTATATCAATATGAAATTATTATATTAATTCCTATAAATTGTTTTCTATTCATTATAATAATTGTATATTTGAGATAACCAATTGGTTCTGTATATATGATGATGATGATTTTAATGATGAAGCTGGTGATTATGATCAGGTCTTATGGACCGGTTGTTGAAACAGTGAATGTACACAAGCCTAAGCCATGACGTGGGACGCCCTTGTTCGGTAAAATTGTGTTTAAGCAACAACATTTTCCAGCCTCTCTTATGGGAAAGAAGGAGAAGATACATTTTATAGTGGAGGGGCGCTATCTCTACTGCAAAAGGTTCGTTAGCAAGAAGAGCAAACCCAGAGCGACTAGCCTCCCCTGATGGTGGAGGCATACATTATTTTGGCATACATTATTAAAATTTATATAATATATTATTTTGATTTTTAGATTTTGAAAAATTTAAAACATATATGAACTTTACTTTTTGAAATTTTTTTTAAATAGGTTATCTGAACCCAAAACCGAATCAAATCCACGAAAATCTGAACCGAACCAAAACCACAATGATCCGGACCGAACCAAATCAAATGGTGCTAAAATGTCTACCTCTAATCAAATGTAAAAAATGTTATTGATAACAAAATGTATATTCTTTATAACATTTAAATAAAACATTTGTTAAAAAATATTCACTCCTGCGCGGATTATCATCTAGTATATATATACAAACAGAACATTCATTTGTGTGCATCTCTTGTTGTCTAAAAGAAGTGAGAAGAATAAGAAGAGAAAGAGAGAAGCCATGTTCGTGTTGAATGCCAATGACCTTCCATTTTATCCGGAATACACCGACAAACATGCCTTCTTTCTTACCTTCTTCAATGGGTTTCCCCTCTTCGAAATGCAAATCTTTCATTACTTCAACTGGCAAGTAAATAACCCTATTGCTCTAACTCTCTAAATTTATAATTGTTTTTGTTTTGTGAAATCCATTAACTTCAGACCATACCCTTTACATCGGGATTCCTGTTTCATCGTTATATGACAAAATTTATAAATGAATACCGATTTTGGTTTAGTTCGTACAAATGTTATATCTCGTAGACACATACTTTCACGTTACATCATACATCGCATTTCTAAAGCTAATTTACATTAGAAAGTTGTCTTGCTTGTCACATTTGGTAATTCATGCTATGATTTTGGTGATAAAATTATAAATTTGTGATAACCAGATTGTTATATTCATACGATGATATTAATGTTGATTAATGATTATGATCAGGTTCTACTCCCCGTATGTTGAGGGAGTGAATGTATACAAGCCTAGGACAGGAAGTGGGCCGTCCTTGTTTGGAAAAATTGTATTTAAGCTATACCTCAATACAAACCATACGTGAACCAAAAATTCATCTTATCATTTTTTTTGAACATAACATTACCTTATTCACTTTATTATTTAATTTAAATGCAAAAAAAAAAGATTTTAATCATAGTTTTCACACTGTTTAATATAATTCGTCCAATCTTCAAAAGCGTAATTATTTATAAAACATATATGGAAATTATAAGAGAATAATAATTATTATGGATACTATAATATTTTATATCAATATGAAATCATTACATTAATTTCTATAAATTATTTTCTATTCATTATTTTATTTAGTACATAAATATAAAAAAATTGTCAAATATTATTACACTTTCTATAATTTTTAAAATTAACTACCATATATTATTATTTGTAATATCATTTAGTTTATTTGGCAAGTGATAATAATTAGCTAGACTTACATTTTATTTTATATCAAATTAAATAAAACAAAACTATAAAAAGTTTAGTTTGTTATATTACGTAATTTTTAAATATAAAAAGAATTAATCAAGCGTTATTATTCTTTATATAATTACAAAAATTTGTTACCATAAATAATTATTTTTAATATAGTTTAGATTATTTGGCAAGTTATATTAATTCTATATTGGTTCTTTAATTTAAATCTAAACTAAAATAAATAAAATAAAAAATTATTGACCAAGCAATTTATAAATTTTTTTTTAAAACTTCACAAATGATCGACATGTATACAAAAGTCATTTAAGTGACTTCTCGTTTATTATATAGAAATATTTCTATTTTTTATAAATGTTTTATAAACTCTTATAAATATTTTAAAATTATGATAAAATAATTTTGTAGGCCACGATAGATAATTTTATAGATGTTTTATTTTTTTATAACTTCTAAGACATTTATGGACATTATAAGACATTAATAATTATTTTTATACTTTATATATGAATATGATGTTTTATATAAGAATACGAAATTATTATATCGATTCGATAAATTGTGTTGTATTGATTATTTTATGTAGTATATACATTATTCAAGTTTCTATAATTTTTACAATAAGTTACTATAAACTATTATTTGTAATATTATTTAGCTTATTTGGTAAGTGATATTAATTAGTTCTACACTTACTTTTTATTTAAGATAAAATTAAAATAATTGAAAATTGAAAATTTTTCGACCAATTAAATTATAACAATTTTTCTTAAACTCTCTCTATGATTAACACATAAGCAAAAATCACTTAAGTGACTTCTCATTTAATATATTGGAGGATTTGAAACATGTTTTTGCTTTTTTTTTTCTTCTTCTTAATCTCAAAATATGGTTGGAAAAAGCTAGATAGTAACTATTTAGAACGTTTACAAAACGGAAACTACAAAATGGTTGATTGGGAGGAAAATTATGAAAATAAAGCAAATGTAATCGCCCATTTAAAAGTAATATAAAGAACATTGTCAAAAAGTAATATATAATGAAAAAGAATAAGGATTTTTAATTAGTATTTAAAATTTGACAATAAGATAAAATTTGGAAATATTTTAAATTATGCGTAAGTGAAACTATATACATGAAAATAGAAGAAAAAGAAAAAAAAAATATATTTTTCAAACAATTATTAATTAAACAGATTGTAAGAAAAACGCATCGATTAGTGAATCACAAGATAACAATCTACTTTTTTTGAAATGCAGGCAGAAACTAACAGGGCTAATTGTCTTTTTGCGTCACTTGGAGAACAGAAGCCACCGTCCCAATCAAAGTTAACACGAGGAGAAAGAAGGCGACAACGTGGGCAGTTCCGGTCCAAAGGTCTTTGAAGTAGACTCGCCGTAGAGTGGCGACGGATCTGTTGAAACTGTTTTCGTAGTGGTTGCTGAGGCTCTCAGATATATCGTAATAGTGACAGCCCTCATCAACAATCTCTAAAGACAACCTGTTCACCATTTCTGCAATTGATCCTTTACGTCCCAACCAGTTCTTTATAATCCCTGTAATATGTAAGAACATACGTACTAAGAATCCCACGATCTAATCACTAAGAAAAAGAAAATCCAACACTTCTTTCATACATATAATTTTTTTTTTGTTTGACCATTATTTTATCAATTAAATAAGAGAACAGGTGGAAACCCTAAAATTAACCGTCAACTAGATTGGGCAGCCTTAGAGCACAATTATCCCAAGGTTTTTGGGGGTTTCTTGGTTGAGGGGAGACCACAATATGTGGGAACCAAGAAAAAAGAAGGAGAGAAAGTTGTCTGAGCAAGCAACGTTATTTTGGGGTTTTTGAGCTTTTCGCAGACTCCACCGACGCGTGGCGGCCCGCGATTGGTTCTCTTTTTTTTTAATTTTTTTTTTAAATCGAACAAAAAAAAAAATTTGAAAAAACCCAAAATCAAGATCTTCCGATAATTATGCTCTTAAATGCCTTTACAATGCTTATTATTAGTAATAAGATTAAAAGAAACAAAAAATACTACAAAAAATATACCTTTGTTGACGAGCAAGTCAACGTCGTTCTCGGTTTCAATGAGACAGTCTAAGAAGTCGATGTAGTTACAAACAAAGGCTGTGTAAGGGTAATGACATTGCTCCAGTGCCATTATGCTCCTAAAAACCCTTTCAGTGTCATCTTCTGCCCTGAAGCAAGGCATTGTCAAGATTCCACGTTCAAATTTAATCACCAACGAGTCCTCTTCTTCAGAACTGTCAAATTCTACTCCTGCATCGTTCAACATTTCTGCGTTACGAAGTCTCGCTATCGACTCCTTTCTCACAAGTTTTGCGTTAATCTGCTCTTCTTCCGTTAGACCAAGTGTCTGGACAAGGACAAGCCGACGCAAATCCGTGAAATGTAGAAATTTCTTTTCTCTTGGGATATTTCCTTTTTTGGATCTCAAAACCTTGAAGGATAACGTCACAGAACGTTGTGTTACCCGCAAACTTTGTATAAAAGGGTTCGAAGAGGCTTTCTAAAAGGGCATAAGGAAGTTGGTTTTCAAACAATATTAAGTCACCAAAGATAAGGTATTGGTAGCAAGGCTCGTCGAAAAGAAAATCTCCTGTTTTGTCGATGTATCGAGGTCCAATGTGCATGAAAAACACTAGTATGAACACCGAGTCGTGGAGCATCATTTCAACGAAGTCGTCAGAGTTGATTGAATCCGTTGGTTCTACGTAACATGCTCTTATGACTTGCTCATCTCTTTTGACGATGCTTCTGAATTCTTCGACCGTTTCGTTCCCGTAGGTAAGTGCAATATTCTCAAGGTATTTCGTCTTGTGCACCTCCATCTTGTTATAGTACATATAGCTGAAAAAGTCGAGACGCATGAAAACTGCTTAGCCAGGAGTGAGTAAAATAAACCAACCAGATCAATTTCTAAAATCGACACTGAACCAGACTTTATTTTAACATCGAACTGTGATGAAATTTTTTTATCTAACTTAAACCATCAACATTTATAAAAGACTACGGAATTTTCCACAACATGTTTTAACATGTTTTATTCTTTGTTTTATCTAAACTCTCAATTTTAAACATTAACGACTGAATGAATAAATATAAATCGTGTATCATAATCTGCTTTAAAAACATTAATACCACATAACAAAAAAACATATGGAGGCGAACAATGTCCTTATAAATATCCTATGTCTCAGTTATAATTATCAAAATGCAAAATTTTAAGATTGAAACTAATCTCAAACATTGAACAAAGGTATAAGATCATAACATAGAATTATGACAAAATAAAATTTTTTCCGCCCTTTGAAAGAGCGGATCAAAATCTAGTTAATCATTAAAAAAGAGACAACTATAGGACAAGAATCTCAAAACTTCTTTTGTATTTCTTGTTTAAGAGACTTTCATACGCATTTTTTTCTTTTCTTTTATTCATAAGAGATTCATCAAGAGACTAAATATGCTTATCCTTGGTAAGATGAAGTAAAAAACACTCAGCATTTAAAATTAATACTTTTCCTTCCACATAGTATAGTATAGTCGCTTATTATATACACACCTCAAAATTTAATTCGTTATCTATTTATTTTTCTTATATTTTCAACTGAACCGGAACCTACAAGCATCTATCTGCTAAATTTAAGCTGCATACCTTACATCGGTTTTGGAGAGCTCAACAGCTTGCGCTTTCTTATAATGATGAAGAGGACCAATGAGAAGCATTTGAGGAGTGTAAGCTTCTGGGTTCACACTCCTTAACCCGCATGGCACTCTATAGATGCAACGATAGTTATGGTTAACCGAATACGGCCATAAAAAATTGACCTCAGAGCAAGAACCCGGTCTATCCATGGCAGTCATAGCTTTCACTAAACGAATGTTAACGCCAACAGATTTTTCTTCGCTGATGGCTTCTTTTTCTTGATCATAGATCTGCTTAATTAGGTTCATTGGAAATATCATTTGTTGCTTGGGATCCTTCTTTAAGATTCACGTTGAGTGGTCGCTTGTTCTACAAGTAATCAGCCAATATACATATTTTTACATTTAAACTATAGTATGTGATAATCGTGATGAAAATAACAAATTATCAACAATCTGTGTGTGTAGTGTAGTTCTGTATGTAACCATATTTTCTTTCCCGTGTGCGTGTAAGTTAAGGTTTTACGATCGAGGTAGACATTTTTATGGTCCTAGACTCCTAACCAAACTACGTTTTATATTTATTTCCTTTACAAAAGAATTTTACAGTTTGTTTTGAACATAGCTTTGCCATATATGTAGTCAAATTTGGATACATATTATCCTTGGACAAAATGAAAGTAATAGATATGGACGAAAAGCATATGACAAACAATAAAATAAAATAATAAAAGGTAGAAGAAGAGGATGTGCTATTATTTGGATAAAGAAATATATGAGACAGATGAGTAAGTTTTAGAATTCTCTCCGAACCTTGGCCATGTTTGCTGAAACATGCAATTCGATTAGAACTTACTACTTAGAAGCCCTAAGCCGGTGCTTCTATATGGTCCTTCTCTTTATAAAAGAAAATTATATATATGGTATTAAGGTCCTTCTTAATTAGTTGTGCGTGGGTTATAAACGAATAAGTTGAATTTATATCTGTAAAAAGGACGAAAGAGAAAGAAATGATGTGAATATTAAGCTATTTATTCTGGAGCATTTATATATTGCGTCTGACTTTACGCAATTCATCCCAACCTTTATTCAATTTTATTTTATTTAAACTTTGGGCAAAGAATTATGCTTAGTCCAACGCGGAACTCGTTGGACCGTTGAAAATTCACACACAAGTTTTTGACGTTTTCTCAATAGTTACGGGAGTCCATCCTAATGTTGGCCCATTGGGCTTTATTCACAGGCCCTTATCTCCTTTCGATTGGCAATCGTCCAACGCTGTTAACGTTTTTTTTGTCAACATGGTTAACCTTTAAGATTTTTTTCAAAAAAAAGTTAACCTTAAGATTTCCTCCTCCATTTGATATTCAATTAATGATTTAACTTATTTTAATTTTTTTTGCTAATATCTTAATTTGACCCTAACTATAAGATTGCTATAAATATTTTCGTTGTTGCGAAACGTAGCGAAGGAACACTCTTAAAAAAAAAAATCTTCGTAGAACTAAAATGAATCGAGCTTTTTGACGATCGCAGCTCCATCGGACCATACTCTTATATTATCTTAACAATATAAAAAAAGAAAATAATTACAGAAATTAGTAAAAAGACATGATAGGTTCTTAGACACAACAATTTTAATCCCAGAGAAACTTTTATGCCATGTGTACAACTGCAATTGGTCCAACTTTTTAAACAATTATTAAAACAAAATTTAATAATTCAATTACATTTAAATATTAATATTATTTAGGTATGACCCATTTTTAATATACTCACCCGATAACAAAATTTAATTATTCAGTAACTTGGAGAACGGAAGTCACCGTCCCAATCGAAGTCAAGACCAGAATTATAACTGTTGCGATAGTGGCAGTTCCAGTCCAAAGGTCTTTGAAATAGACTAGCCGGAGCGTGGCGAATGATCTGGTGAGACGGTTGTTGTAGTATTTGTTGAGTCTCTCGGCTATATATGGTAATAGTAAGAGCCACAAAAAGCGGAATCCAGAGGCAGACATAACCAAAGAATCGGGTCTATCCGGGTCATTGATCATGGTCGTGACTAAAGGAAAGTACAGTTAGCGCCATCAGATACTGTTTCGTTGATTTGTTCTTTTTCTTGACCCGAGATCGGCTTTGATAGTAGCATCTGTTTCTTGTAATCCTTCTTCTAGATCCAGTTCGAAGGGTTGCTTGTTCTACGAGTAAGCAGCATGTATATGAATATCACACATTTCAAATTATATTGAACTAACAGTTTTAATTTTGTAAAAATATTGAATTAACGTTTTTATATGATGGTATAATAAAAACACATAATGTGTGTATGCGTGTGTGTATATATACATGTAACAAGGGTGCGCTGTATAACATCCATTGCCTTTTCCTTTTTGTGTGTACTACGATAAGTTGATAACATAACATTTAGAAAAATAAAATCACAAAACAAAATAAAAAAATGATAAAAGGCTGGAAACTTTTTTTAAGGATGATAGTAATACTAAAGGAATAAAGATATATCTATAAGGGAGTTTTAGCTCTCTCCGAACCTTGGTCATGTTTGGTAGAAGAGGCAATTCGATTAAAAGCCCTAAGCCGGTGTTTCTATTGTCCTTCTTAATTAATTGTGCATGGGTTATTAAGATATGTTGTATTTATATTGTTTCTTATAGGATGATAGAGAAATAAACCATAAGTGACGTGAATATGAAGCTACTCATTTAGAAGAAAAAGAAAAGGAACATGAAGCTTTTTAATTTGGAGCATTTTTATATTGCGTCTGACTTTAGGCAATCCATCCCAACATTTTCTTCCTTTATCTGATTTCATCTTATCTAGAACTTTGGGCAAAGAATTATGCTGCAGAAATCTAGAAGTTCAAAGAGTTCCTCGTTGAACCATCCAATTATTCCTACATAAGTTTCTCCTTTCCTCAATAATTACGGGAGTCTCCATCCCATATGGCTTTCTTCAATGCCCTTTATCTCGTTTTGATTGAATCTAAAGTAGTCCAACGGTGGTTAATTGTATAACACCGTTCTTAAGCTCACAAATGGACATAATATCCGCGGGTTTAATGGGGATATCTTTAGATGCAAACCAATTAGATGCAAATAAACATATATTTGGCCCTAAAGGATTTTATGATGTTATAAATCTTGTTGCTGTTGTTGTTGCGGAGGTTCTCTATTTAAAACAAACATCTATACACTGATAAATATTCGAGATTTTTAGAAAACTTGCATCCATAATAATTTTTGAATTCGCGATAGAAATGAACAAGTATACTAGTATAGTTTCTTGTATAGCAATAAATAATCTAGGATTTGTAGGACAAATTCGAGGCGTTAGAGATTTAGTCCAAGGCAATTAGTGTTAAACGTTAAGACTGAAGTCACAAACGGTCATAAAATGGGGTAGTAAGTAACGATCGCTAATGAAGTATTTTCGGTCGCTGGTTGATGAAGATATCGAAGTAAAATTTCCAATTGTTTCTGGTTCATCATATGTTCCTAGGTTTGTAATGTGTATGTATGACTACAGTTTGCTAATACCTAACACGAAGTGAGATAAAAAGGATAACAAAGTTAAATATAGTTCCGTAAGGAAAAGATAAAATAATACAAGTTTTGTTTCTTGGTATACAAGAAAAAATCTACAGTCCTCGGGGAGGAGCTGGAGGCGGTGGTGACTTAGGGTCGCTCTGCGTCACTTGGAGAACAGAAGCCACCGTCTGGATTAAAGTCAAAACAAGGAGAACAACGGCTGCCACAGTGGCTGTTCCGGTCCAAAGATCTTTGAAGTAGACTCGTCGGAGCGTGGCCACGGATCTGTGGAGACGGCTATTGTAGTGATTTTTGAGTTTTTCAGCTAAAGGCTCATAGTGAGATCCAAAGTCCACAAGCCCTAAACACAGCTTATTCACCATTTCTGCCACCGATCCTTGATGTCCTAACCAATTCTTTACAACTCCTTTTAACGCAAAATGTTAAGATGTGTTAGGCAACCGTCATAATAGGAATGTTCAACCTAGTTTAACCATAACCCCAAACAGTCTGAACTAATAATCTAACCAAAGTTCAAAAAAACTTGTTTTGGTAGCATATTTTGATAAAAATCAGAACAAATCGAAACTTAATATAAGGTCAACTGACTAAATAACTTGATTAATTTGTTTCTAAAATCTTCAAAACTAAAATACAGTTTGTTAAAAGCCTAAAAGCTTGAATCCTAAACGTATACCAGACGAGTTGTATTACAAATCACAAAAAAAAAGATCAAAAATTGGGGTTGGGCACTTAAAGTTTCTATTAATATATTATTTTGTTGAATAATAAATTCTGAACTAGATAGATCATTTTGTAAAGTGTGTTTACCTTTCTTGACGAGCAAGTCAACATCAGCCTCAGTGTCGATGAGGAAATCCAAGAAGGCAATATAGTTACAAACATAGGCAGAAAGAGGGTAGTGACTTTGCTCAAGTGCCATTATGTTCCCATAACTCTCTCGGTGTTATCTTCAGCTGTGAAACAAGGCATTGTCAAGACTCCTCCTTCGAAAACAATCACCAACGATAGATCATTATCTTCACCCACATTCACAAAATCCACTCCTGCACTGTCTAGTTTGTCTGCGTTGTATAAAATCTTTATGCTCTTCGGTTGCTCAGCTATACCAGCTTGTTCTTCAGGCACACCAAGTGTTGCCACACGGACACGTCGAAACAAATCAGTAAAATGTCTGAACTTCACTTCTTTTTTCAACTTCCCTTCAAACCTAAAAACTCGAAGGATAATGTCACGGAACGTATCCTCAAATCTAAATTTAAAGAGAAAAGGTTCGAAAAGGTCCTCTAAAAGAGCATAAGGAAGTTGGTTCTCGAGCAAGATTAGGTCTTCTAATATAGTGGTAATGAGACAGGGCTCATCGAAAAGAATATCTTCGTTCCTTTGATACTTTTGAGTTCCGGTCTGAAGGAAGAACCCTAGTAAGAAAACAGCGTCGCGTAGGATCATTTCCACGAACTCCGCAGATTTGATCCACTCCGTTGATTCGGCATAGCTCGCCCTTATGATATGTTCATCTCTCTCAATGATTCTGCTGAAATCTATGAGGGTTTCAGTCCCATATCTATCTGCAATTTCCATAAGATACTTCTTCTTATGATGCTCCATGTTCATATAGTCCATATTGTAGGACCTTAATTTACAAAGGGGCACAATCTGAATAATTGTAAGATAGATTATAAAGAACATTGAATAAATACATAAATACCGTGAATCAAACGAAATGGACAATGGATTTTTGTAGAGTCGAGACTTGGAAATCTCTTTCCTTAATTCAAAAAACGCCCCGTAGTGTGACGGTTGTATGGCGATTAGAGTCCTGGGATAAAACTACATCTTTTTCTATTCACATCACTTGAATAAGAAATCTATCAAACCTTTTTTCTATGTGTACTCTCATTGAAAAATGAAAAAAAAAATAAATAAGAGGAGAAGTGGAAGAGATTGTTTTTCAGGTTATATTTTAGTAGAATGAGAGGAAGCATTATGTAGTTTTTCAAAATGCCAAAAACGTTTTTGGTCTTAGTGGAGATAGTGTTGCATTGATTTTTGGTATTAACCACAAAATTAAAAACAAAATTAAAGAGATTTCTTAGCTTGGTGACCAAGGCTAATTATTAATAAGAATTAATGAGTTTTGACCAAGTTTTATTTTTTAAAAACTTGTTTATTTTTCTAATCAAATTTTCATTTATGTAGTGATCAATTACATAAAATAAACTTTGATATAAAAATATAGGTTGTTGGATCATGATCCATGTACCCACAACATTATCTAAACCGAATTCAAGTCCGAATTTACATTGACTCAACTTGGTGTGCACGCTTGGTTTAGCATAAATTCACATTTCTCTATAATTATCTAAGGTTATCAACCTTGTTAAACATCTCCACGCTGTCCATTTTGTGCTATTAGAGCAACAATCCTAGGACAAATATTTCTCATTCAAACAAACTACAATTTTAACATTTGTATTAAAATTGAGTTCTAACACATATATCTGTCATAATTAAAAAAATGCATTAAACTTTTTATAAGAAAAGTCTGAATGTTCTCAACACAAATACTATCTTATTAATTTGTACTTTATTTCCCAATCGTTAACGGACAAAACTTTCTTTTTTTTTTTTTTGAAAGGAACGGACAAAACTTCAAATAAAATATTTTCACGTATAGCACTTTTACATTATAGTAGTTAGAAAACAATTTAATACTATGAATTTTAATATTTTATTAACATATAAACAAAAATACACTAGTTAAGATGTTAACATAGGCGCGAGCACAAACATGAAATCAAACAACAAATAGTTGTTATTTAACAATCTCTTGTCCGTTTCCATTCAACAAATTTAAAATAGTATTTGAATATATACCAGAAGACACTAAAATGCTATAATAATTTAAAACATAAATGTGATCGAACACAAACACAAAAAGAGCTTTTAGTTCGTATGATGATATGTGTATGTAAGTACCTTAAATCGGTTTTGGAAAGTTCAAGAGCTTCAGCTTTCTTAGAATGTTGAAGTGGACCGAGTAGAAGCATTTGAGGAGTATAAGCCTCTGGGTTCACTCTTCGTAACCGGTTAGACACTCTATAGATGCAACAAAACTCTCTGCTAAACAAAGAAGGCCATAAACCGGGAATCTCGGGTTCAGAGCCAGATACAGGTTTAGTCTTGGCTGATATTACCTTGGCTTTCTCAGTTTTTTTAAGATTAGGAGCCGATGGATCACGAAATCCTTCGCTCCATTTACCAACGTTACCAGTTCCGGTTACATTCTCCATCGTTGGATCCTCGATCACCTTTTGATTTTGCGATTCTTCAACTTCACCTAGCGTTGCAATCTGATAAGGACCACGAGAACCTTCGCTCAATTTAGTCACATAACCAGATACGATTTCATTCTTCTTATCCAAGATCATCTTTGGTGGTTCGTTGTCAGTAAAACCGGTTAGCTTTATTTCTTGCTCTAGATCCATCAGCGGTTGCTTCTCCTACAAGTAAGCAGTCAATGCATATTGAAACTTCACTAAACTAAGATTATTAAGTAGATGTGAATAGACGACGAGAAGATAATATAATCATTATAAAATATGTAAATATATTTAGTTTTTTCGAACCCTGGCCATGTAATATGCTGATTAGAGACACAGTTGCTTTTGTTGTTATATTTAATTGGGCATGGGGATAGGGTTTTTATAGTAAGATTACAAAAGGGCATAGAGGTTTATAAAGGACGTGAATGTGAAGCTATTAACTTCAAGCATTTTTATATTGCGTCTGTCTTCAGGAAATAATCCCAGCTTTTCTGTTCCTTTATTTGTTTAATTTATCCGTCGGGTAAAGAATTATGCTGTCAGGATTTAAAAATAATGTTCCAAACGCAGAACACACTTGGACCATCCGGTATTCTAATACAAGTTTCCCCAAGTTTCCAGCGTTTTTTTTCTTTACAATTACTTAGGGCTGAGCAAAAAAACTGAATCCGAAAAACCGAACCGAACCCGATCCGAAAAAGTAGCACCGTATCTGAACCGAAATTAATAATATATCCAAACAAATTCAAAATTTTGGTATCCATAAAACCGAAACCAAACATGATCTGAACCGAAGTATTTTGGGTATCCGAATGTATCCGAAATAAATTTATATACTAAATATATTACTTATTTTTAGATTTAATATATATTAAAAACATCTAAAATATATAAAGTACTTTTAAGTTGTTCAAAATACTTGAAAAATATATACAAATAGTCAAATAATAATGTTTAAAATAGTTAAAGTATATTCAAAACACCAAAAATACTTGAAATATCTATTGATTATCTATCCAAATATTCAAACCAAACTAATTTATATGTTAAGTTTAGGTATTTTGACATATGTTATTCAAATTTATATGTAATATATTATTTTTTATAGATTTTGAGAAATTTAAAGTATATAATGAATTTTCATATTTTTAAAATATTTAAAATGGATTATCCAAACCCGAACCGAACCCGCAAAGATCTGAACCGAATCCGAACCGAAATTTAGAAATATTCGAACGGGACTAGAATTTTTGATCTAGAAAACCCGAAACCCGAATATACCCGAACCGAAACCCGAATGGGTATCTGAACGCCCACCCTAAATTACTGAAGCCCATTAAAAGATTCAATCATTGGGCTTTAGTTCCAGCTCTACATTTCATTTTGATCAAAGCTAGAATAAGACTCGCCCATTGGGCTTTAGAACCAGCCCATATTTCTTTTCCAAAAGAAATTATACTAATTAGAATTATGCATTATTTATACAGTATATAGTATTTGTTCTCATATTCCCAACAATTTCAAATATCACGAACTACAAAGTCGTTTTACGGGTTGTTGAATTAGTTTGTTGGAAAGTATTTTCCAAGACTTAAACATACAAATCTCCCTCACTAAGGTGCGGTCTAAAAGTAAATGTGACAAAATAGTATTTTAAATAACTTAATCCGTTATACCCATCGTACATGTGAAGAAAATTCACTAATTATCTATAGCGTATAATTTTCACTGACTTTATGAATTTTATTGCTTTCCAAGCAACAGTGTGTGCAATTTGGAATTAAAGGAATAGGAGGTTACACATGGAGAGCAACCTCGAAATGCAAAATTGCTAATCAACTTCATATATAAGCAAGTAAGGTCCAGGATTGCATCAAGCAAAAGAAAAAGAGGAGGATTATATGAAGGTGCACTCAGAGTTTAGTGTGACAAATTGACGAGAATAAAGAACACAAAATTGTTTATGGAAGAATTATATTAGATTCTCATAACAAATAAGTTACAGTATGCTTAGTTCATTTAGTGAATGATAAAACTTAATTTTCTAAACTAATATGGAAGAATATATTAGATAAATGTTAATTTCCTGTTCTTCTTTTTATCTTTCTAGATTCATCTTGATCTTCATGTGTTCCATAGTTTTGATATGATCGATCTTCCAATAGTTTGCTACAAGATGATGGCAACAACACATGTCACAATCTTTTAAAAATTTTAATTACATTCTTTCACACAAATTCAATATTAACGTTGCAGTAATTGTAAAAAGTTTTTTTGTTTATTTGAATAAAATTTAACATTCTTAGAAAAAGTATGAATAATATTTTCCGAAAAGAAAAAATAACAAAAGTTACAATATTGAGCATATAATCCAAAGAAAGATGAACATATAATAACAAAAAGTAAAGAAAGAAGCAGAAACTTCAAGAATTATTCGGGATGGTAAATAGGAGAGAAGAAAAGTTGATCATTATCAAATTTTGTCTCTTTAATGATGAAAGTTAATATAATAAATAAATTATGGAGACAAAGACAATTTGTAGGGCAGCCACAAATAATATAAACAAATGATGTGATATAGATTTGTTTCTCTCTTAATTCCGCTCTTCCTATGTGTTATACCCCTTTACCTTGCATGATTGGGTTTGTTTATAAATTTAAATCTTATTCTAATCTTCATCCAGAGAAAAAGGTATTTGTGAAAGGTCTTAACCCCCAATCTTTTATATAAGAGTGTGAGTGCTATTTTCTAAGTAATTTCTCTCTTCCTAACTCATTCTCGCTCTTCGGGGTTCCCTCCCCGGCTCTCCCTATCAACTAGTCACACGCGAACTCTTTATCTATATAATTGAAAATAAAAATACTGATGTTGATTACCTGCGTTTTTAATTATCTGTTTGTAATTATATAGCACGAGTTATATATAGAAAGACCATCCGTGATGAATGACATCCATAATGGTTTCTTCCAATTACATATACCACAAGTGATTAATTTTAGTAATCATTATGTGTATGGATCATTTAAGCATTCATTTCCCATGACTTTATATAGAGAAATCGCTTGTGTTTTTATACATCTGTAATATAAAGAACTTTGAATTTTTTTTTATTGATTTCACAAATGTTGAATTTGAAACAATGACTGATAGGAAATGAATACATGTCTTCTCTTAAAAGGTATGCAATCACACACAATACGAATACGAATTAATATATTAACTATAAGCGGTATTATTATCTTATGTATAATGATATTCAGTCGGACCTAAAGCAAGATTTGGAGGATCTGATTTGGTGTGGCCCAAGAGATGTTACCACTCAACGAACTTCCACCACCACAAAAAAAAAAAGACCTTGTGATAGATACATCATACATGCATGATTTTAACGGCTTACAAAAACTCACACACATTTGTTTGGATTACTAACCTGTTTTTAGCTGACAGACTTTTTCTTAATCATCAAATTTTACACATCAATGGAACGAGTCATTAAAGGATAATGGCTTAAACATTTTTCCTTGCAAATATTATTTAAAGTAATTAATTATTGGAAATCTAAAATGAAATGTAGCAAATACAAGTAGCTTTTATAAAAAAGAAAGTAGCTGTTATAATACAAAATAAAAAAACAACCTGGATCTACGAGAAAGTAGTACATACCTCATGACTCTCGCCCATCGACCGTCGCTTAATGAAAAAAAATCGATTTCTATTTCATTTTATTATTTGTTAGTACTTGTTACCTCTTTTATGGGGAAACAGAGAATTGAATGAACAAAAGAGTTAGAGGGAACATCAAATTTAAGTTTCTGAACCGCTCCGTTGTCTTTTTCAATATGTATATATGCAGTGTAGTACATGTGTACGTAGCTATAAAATATACACTGCAATATATAAATGCAGAGTTTCTATATGAAGAAATACCAAGTCTTTTAGTTTCCACGAAATAGAAAGCAATTTAGATTCAAGGACTAGGACCAGATTTCTGTTATCTTTACCGTTGGATTTTACCTTCACAAAATTTTACCTTTTATCATACGGAACTGTCAGTATCTTAACGAGTCACCTAAATACCTAATACTCCAGATGGCAATACGTTGGCTCTTGTTTACCTGTTTGGTCCACTTGCTGACGCCGTCTTTGCTCGTGTCAACTAAATAAATCATAAGAAAGAAAGAACTAAACGTAAATGAAAAAAAAATCCAACTTTTTATTTCCCTGATTCGCTGAAATGTATTTTTCTGTGTTTGGATGACTGATTTTCTAAAATTTTCACATATATTAAAATAATAAATATTCACTTTATTTATTACTTGTATTTGGTTTTTGTTTTTGATTTCTACCACTTAGAACACGTCTATCGGTAAGTTCTATTAAGTTTCTTAGCAATTTAGGAAAAAAAAATTAGAGAGAAAAAAAGGAAAAAAGGAAAAAACTCTTAAAGTACTTAGTTATGACAGGTTGCAAACAATAAAAGAGATGTGTTCTCTTCTTATTTGTCTAAGCATTCAAGAGAAAATAAATTTTAATTAAAAATACAAATTAACTTATAATACTAATATTTTCTGATTAGAACTCCTTTTTAACAACCTGTCTGATGGACATGTTCTTAGATTTTATAATTTAATTTAAAATAAAATACTAAAAATAAAACATATAATAGATTGTAAAAAAAATCTAACGTATTATTTTCAAAATAAAGGCAATATGTAATTTTTTGTGTAATTTTTATTTTATTGTTAGCAATAAATTAGTGGAATTATGAGCTTTTCGCAATGGTGAAATTACAGCTTGTTTTATTCCTCTAAAAATACAATTATATAGTGTTTAAGCATTTTAATAATTTAGTGTATACCATTTTGTATCTAAATTAGTCTAAAGACATCTACATCTCTATAAAATATAACCAATTTTCTCTACGTTGAAAAATATATAGTAATTAAAAAAAATACATAATCGACCAAAAACAAAATTATCTTTCCTTAGTCGTTGATATTTTTTTATACAACTAAAAATAAGTGGCATGTGCGCCATGTATGCCCATTGACTTATATAAAAATGTTAAATCTCGCATCAATGATCGTATATCGTTCACAGATTTTCCAACACCCTCTGTTCTCTCTTTCCTAGTTTTTAGACTTTTATTTTGGATCTTTCTGCACGATTATAACATAAAATTATGTATAATACACAATTATACAAAGTTTTTCTTCTTATATTCGATCAAGCTCAATCACAATTACGTTGCGTTTAAGCTATCTTTCATGTGTTCACTTGCGGCAATTCTTGTCTTGCTAGCAACTGTAATTATTAGGTTTTCGGGACTAATATGTATATTTAGCCTATAAAATAGTAAAATCTATAAGGCTGGAATTAAAATTAAAATTTTCGTAATGTTTTTAAACAAATTAACCTACACAGCAACATATACTAAGAAATAAAGTGTTTTCTCAATATGACTCCTAATATAATTTAACATCATTTAAAGTATATGTATTTCTTATACCAAAGAGTATATATATTTAAATTAACTCTACACTTTATTTGTATTTTGATACCGATTTATTATAGTCCAAAATATAGACTAAAATCACTCTTGTACAAAGTTACTATATATATTAAGAATTTCAAGTACTTTTCATCATTTTAATTTTGGACAAAACAATTTCGATTAGTATTTTCAAGTGAACACCAGAAAATGTTAGGATCAAATACGAATACTGAGATAAATCTTTCGTCGTCTGATTTTTCCACAACACTCAACTTGTGTCAGTCTCTAACTAGACCTAATATTCTGACGTTTTATGATTACCATATACGTAAAAACGTCATTCAACTACATATATACTAATTCATCATTGTAGGTTGTGATTGGTAAATACGAGAGTAAATGGAGTAAATAAAAAATAGAAATGAATGGAAAGTGAAATAGGTGGAAAAGGAGAGAAAAACAAAATTCAGCGTTAATGTTTTTTTTTTTTTGGTTCAATTTAGCGTTAATGTATTCTCTTGCAAAATCAAGAGTAAAATTTTGAGTGCTTTTTTCACCTTACCAACAGTGCTTGGAGTAAAAGTAAAAAAAAAAATTGTTTATTTGATCAGTGATTTTCCAGTTGATCTCAAAGTAAAACAATTTTTCTCCAAATTATTTACTCTAAAGTGACTATATTGTTATACCCGTAGAATTATCACACCGTCATGTCAAATCTAGATTTACGAAGGATGAATAATAATACCCAATAATATTGTTTATGAATTAAACTGGACTATATTATTACTCTTGAGAACTGTAATGCTGCTCGAGGGTATCTTCAACTTCAGTTTATAATAGATTTCGAAATGGAGTGAGAAATATAGTAATTAACAAAAAAAATAAAAATATTATTCTATAAATAAATTAAGTTTTTATATTTTTTTCATTACTTCGTTTTTCATTGTATTTTAGAACAAAATATAGAATGGAACTAGAGATACTCTAAAAGTGACTAAGGGGGTCAATATTCCTCAATGCTTAACAGATTCTAAATTAACAATAGCCACACTTTCCTGAAGTAGCTAGTTCAGGTTATATCATTACGATTAGTGCTTTGTGAATACAGATCGATAGATAAATCTATACTTGTGAATAATGTATCCCGTTACTCAGTGAATTATTGCGTAATCACAGCTGAGAAAATATTTAAAATTGAAGCAGCTTATTTATTTATTGTGGTGGCCAGTGGCCATGTATATAATAAATATAAAGTAAAGTGGGTTCTTAATTAATTATGATGCCGCCGAATCGAATATGACGTTTCAACACTGTTACCTTGGTATACAATAACATATATAGATCTGTTTTATACATATTCTTTTACATAAATTTGATTGGTTTACGTGTGCATTTTATGTTTATTAATCGAAATAATACCGCGACCCATTCGTATTTAAACAGTTGTATTACGTGGCATTGTATTTTCATTTCAAGAAGGGAACAAAAGCTCAATTTGACAGTTGATAATGAACTTACTCGAAAAGATGGCTTAGGAGTATGACATAACATTGTCCAGGAAATGTGAAGAATCTCGTCTTTATTTTATACTCCAATTGTACTCAAATTATTTACGGCATGTGTAACGTATATATATATATATATATATACATATATATATATTATATATATATATTATATATATTATATATATATATATTTACGGCATGTGTAATATATATATACTTTGTTTGTTTGGACATAATTAATTAGTGTGGTAACTAGTTTAATTATGCGCGTCTTGGATTTACCCACAGAGAAACCTTTACGGTCAGACTAAGTTTTCAACCGCCCATAAAAGGAGGCGGTAAGGAAAGAACCGTCAGTTTGTTTGATCGCAAGTTAGATAAACAGACGGCACCTAGAAACGATGGATACAGACGTTTCAAACTGGATACAACTCAACCTTTGAAATTTACATACTGCTTGGTTTTCTTGAAATCGTAGTTATTTGCAAACGTAGGCATTTTTAAATCCTTTTATATTATTGAATCAGTTTCCCCATTACCATAATAAAAAAAAACTTATATATAACCAGAGACTTGTAAACTAATATACTACCAACTAGACCTTTCTAAATAACGTTTTTTGACTTAAAAAAAAAAGAGAGAAGAGTCTTCCGAGAAGACTCGAACAAGTCTTTTAATAGACCCCAGACCAACTACCATATAACAAAATATTAGTTTTTATTTTTCGAAAGTGGATTCGACTTTTAAATTAGTTTTGTCATAAACGAAGTTTAGACTTACAGTTTAATCAAATTTCAAAATAATTGTTATGAATTTAGTATTACACAAATAGTGAAATAAAAGTATCCCTTTTATATAAAAATAGCAAAATTTTAAGCTTTTAAAGCACGTTACATCAACTAAAATAACCAACAAAAAAATTAATCAATGTATAATATAATAGAAACATATTTTTAGAATTTGTTGTCCATGGAATTCTCAAAACAACATTTTGCATGGGTTCTCTTTCTCTAGCCGATTCATCGACTCTGTTTCTTAATTTATCCAATCAAATATACTAAAGAAGAAAAACGAGACTCTATGAGAAATAGAAAGAATATATACTGAATCATATGTAACGTCACATTAACCCTGGTTTTATTCAGAGGAAATGAAAGTGGAAGATGGGCGATTCATATGTTAAGAGGTGACGCACATGCACACGAGGGTCGGGCCATATTAGGCAAGAGGGTAAAATAACAATTTTAACGAGTGGCATACAATATTCTTTTATTAATAAATACGTAATATGTATTCATTTTGTTTCTTAAGAGAACACATAATTTCTGAACAAAAAAGGAATAAGAGAATACACATAATTTTGAACAAAAAAAGAATACGAATTTGAGACGAAACCATGTCGTTTCTATTTATTTTCACATGGAACAAAACTGTTTCGCTTAAACGGTGAATCACAAAAATATCTTCTTTGTTCCATGGACCCCGTTTCATCCTCCCTCATTCATTTTATTATAACCAAAAAAAAATACCATTATACATTTTATTTTTTTCTTTTATAGTATTTTTTCCTTATAATATGAAAAAAAGCCAAAGGAAAAAAACAAGACTGTGGAGGAATATTAATAGCCCACTTCACATCTATTTCTGTGCAACCCCTCTTTTCTAAAGCTTCTCTCTAACAATGGAAACACAAATCAACATAGAGAAGAGTGCTTCTCAAGTTACCTTGATCTCCTCCACCATCTCCGCCGTGTCCTCCTCCGTCGCCTCATTATCCTATTCACCCACACCATCTTCTTCTTCATCGTCATCATCATCAACAACTTCAAACTTTGAAACCCCTAAAAGAAAAGCCTCTATAAGATCATTATCATCATTAGCCGTCAAAGATCATCATGATGATCAAGTTGGGAAACGGAGGAAGACCACCGGCGGAGATAAGCATCCGACGTATAGAGGAGTGCGGATGAGGAGCTGGGGAAAATGGGTGTCCGAGATCAGAGAGCCGAGGAAGAAATCAAGAATCTGGCTCGGGACTTATCCAACGGCTGATATGGCTGCACGAGCTCATGACGTGGCGGCTTTAGCCATTAAAGGTACAACGGCTTATCTCAATTTCCCTGAATTGTCCGGCGAGCTTCCTCGTCCGGTCACTAATTCTCCTAAAGACATTCAAGCCGCTGCCACAGCCGCCGCCGTCAATTGGCAAGATTCCGGGGCCAGTAGCCTCCGTGTTAGTAACTCGAACGTAGCTGGAATAGCCGAAGCCGAGCCGAGCGGAACAGTTTCAGACAGCGTAGTGTTTTCTTCGGACATTACGACTCAAGAGTTGTCGGAAACTTCTTGTGCTTCGACGACGTCATTTGTGGACAAAGACAGCGACGAAGAGAAACTGTTTGATTTGCCGGATTTGTTTAACGATGGAAATGAGATGATTATTCGTAACGATGCGTTTTGGTATGACTCGTCCACGTGGCAGCTCTGTGGAGCCGATGCTGGGTTTCGGCTTGAGGAGCCGTTTTTCTGTCTTAATGATTAAATCACACTCCAGCTCACTCTAACACCTAATTAATTTTCTTTTTTTTCCTTAATTTTCAATTTCTCTGTTTACTTTTGTTTTGTTTTTGCTTTTTCTTTCGTTTTCATTTTTGTTTTTAGCAAATAGACGTTTGATGAATGTTTTTGTAATATAAATGTGCCGAGAACAGTTTACAAGAAAGCTATAAACCAAAAAAAGAACAGTCAAATATAGTGTATGAGTTTTTTGATGAGATGTTGGTTATGAAATTGATACTTGAAGGCGACAAACTCTTAAATTTATTTTAAGATTTATAATAGAAAAAAACAAACTTAGACGTTGGAAAATAACACGAGTCACATGGTGATGGTGTTTTTGGATCTTTCATTTGCAACTTTTACATTTTTTGTTAATTTCTTAACTTTTTAGGTTTATTTTTCCACTTCTTTAATGTATGTCAAAAGTGAAAGGATAAAAAAAAAGTGAAAGGATATAGACTGTAATAAGGTGATTGCTTTTGGCCAACACCTTACTTTGTTCACCACTATGAGGCAAGGTGAAGACTGTTATTGATTCCCAAACATATTGGACCCTCTGAAAGTGACAAATAACTTTGTTATAGATACAGTTTATCTTTTATTTAATACGCTTGTCATTACATATAACAGTTAATGGTAAAATAGGTGAAACCCACTTCATGAAACGATTTGCTCACACAGTTTAGTAAGAGAAGGAAAAATCCCTATCAAAGTCGTTAAGACAAGTTTCACACCTTTTCAAATTATAGATTTCGTCCACGATGAAAAATCTTATTCACTATGCGTAGTAGACAAAATAATTTATAATATGATGAATAATTACGATTTATTCACCATATATCAATGTATTCATTCAATAAGTAAATGGTTTTTGAAAAGGGGAAACAACTTTGCATCTTATACTATTATTTTCCTTGACAATTGATAATATTCGACTACATACAAAGAGCAGATATACATGCATGTATTGTATATGGTATTTGGTGAGACTTGAGGATAGTTGAAGACAGGTCACTAAATAAAAACGTAGTGGGTGTAATAGTGAGCTCACTATCGTTATCTCAATACGTAGTAATAATTATTAAATGTTGTGTTTTCTATTTTCTCATGATTTTAAGGTTTGAATGTATGTAGACAATTACAACACATAGTTAAGTCTCAGTTTGATAGCAGCCTATCGATTTATTATTCATATTGTGATGTATATCTTGTTGTACGTACCCCCAACTTCCTAATCTATCATTTGTATTTCTTAATTCGGGGAATGTATTAATGTTATTGAAATGAGATATTATATAAACATACATGGAGTATATAACTGCCCCAACTAATATGTATTTCTTCAGTCAACTATCGCAACTGATTTATAAGATTGAATCTAGTACCATTTAAGCTTACGATGAAAAATATTAATAGTTTATTTTTTTGGTCAAAAGATAAAACTTTGTAATGCACCAAATTTAGCAAAAAAAAAAAATTTCAAAACTTTATAATAATTGACTAGATAATAAACTTATGAATAGATTTCACAACGAAAATACCTAAGCCGGTAGCCTTTAATATTATAAAGTATATACTAACAAAAATATTAGTATTACCGAATAATAAGTACTGATTTTATATATATACATATGTCAAATGACAACAGCACAGCAAATATTATATAAACGAGTATATAGAATATTTCCTTATAAATAAGATATACATGTACTTGGATCGTTTGGACGATACTATCACTGACAAATTACACGAATGTGAATTTGCTGTTTGGCATCTTCTGGCATGCAAACCTAACTACGTATAGATAAGTAATTAGTCCAATTCATATTTAAAACCCAACGATTTTTAATATATTGTTTGCCACTATTATGATTCCATATTATTGGAAGGTACGACTGTATATTATATGTATACATTTCTTTATTTGCAACTATTGCGTAAATCTAATTAATAATATCAATCGTATGTCCAGGATCAGCTTAATTCCCGTGGATGAATTAATTAAGTTTTGCAAATGGAACTGAAGACACATTTATTATTATTATAAATTCCAATAATGTGAACTGAAACAGATCTCTCGTGAATTATCTCGGCAGTGGTGAGATCAACTGTTTGGAGACACTCTATTGAGGTGACACAGTTGTTATTTAAGCTATACAGCTCAATTAAAAGATTGTATTAAAAATCCCATTAAAAAGTGGTAAAGAGGTTGCAACGGGAGTTTTTGTCAAAGGTTCCATTTCCTTTGACCACCTAGCAGTACCATATTGATGGACCAGCTGCGTATCCGAATGCACGGTTTCGTGAGATTAGTTTTTGGGTTTAAAAAATCTCTGAAATCTTACAGTTATCAAAAAAAAAAAAAATCGACCAGAAAAGAAAAATTATTAAAGAAATTGGAGTGCTTAAGCGAAAAGACATTAGATACTTAGTGTATGATTGCTTTCCTCTTTCGTCAATATTGTGCATTAAAAAGAGTCCCTCTCTCACAATGTAATCTTTTTCTGGCGTTGCTGTTTGAGCTCATTTCCTTTCTCTTTCCACTTGTACATATAATCATGTATACATATCATGCTTCATAAATATTTTTGAGATTTACGTTTTACCTCTGTTTTTTTTTTTCTGTTCGGTTTTATTCATAACTGTGAATTTGATGTATTCTAAAATTTATATTTATACGAATTAATAGATATGAAATGTATATGCTCAGACTTAAGTACTTTACCGACCTGTTGATGATAATGTTTTGCTTTCTTACGAGAACAAGGATAGCGTATTTGTGAATAAATTTTTGTATTTGTATGTTTATATACATTTTGTACTGATAATTACCTCGATAAACTTAGGTTACATAGTCTGGGATTCCAATCCAATGCCATACAGACTTGTTTTTTTTTTGTTATTTAACCAGTTGGTTTAATTTTTCGATTGATGAATATATAAATGTGTTTATAAGGTTTTATAAGAATTTCATAATTTTGTTTGTACACAAACATTAATTTTTGTGACAAAGATGTAACACAAACATATTTCCACCTTTCAATATTTATGGGTCTTCTTATATCTTCTTTTTGTGTGCAATGGTATTTTTATATCTAATTAGTAACTTTTATACGTATATAATGAATTGAGAGAGCCAGGATGGAGCTGAAACACGTGATCTTTATCTTTACGAATAAAGTGGTTAAAAAAGAGAAAGCAAGCAATTAGAACGCAGTAGCAGAAAAATACTAATAACAAGAAAATAATTAAGAGAAAATGGTTCAAATAACTAGCTCTTTTTTTTCACATCTCAGCCATTTTTAAAGGAAAAGAAAAGAGCATATGCGGAAATACCAATGATCATGTTCTCAAAAGAAAAGGAAAAAAAAAAAAACAAAAACAATAGAAAGGAAAAGTGAAATACTTATTCCATTCCAAATGAAATGTGGATCTAAAATTTCTACACATTAAGAGGACTACATTCACTTTAACCTAAGACTTGAAATAATGTTACCAACAAGAAGTGTCTGTGTCCTCCCTATTCTCTATAACCAAGACATCCTTGATAATAATTTACCAACAAGAAGTGTCTGTGTCCTCCCTATTCTCTATAACCAAGACATCCTTACTTGTTGATGTTAGTATATAAAGTATGTGGAAGCAAATAGATTGAAACAAATGTACTCTATATAAAATGAGCTTAAGTGTATATATGGGTTTATAAGCTATGATTTATCTATTTTTTTTTTATCTCTCTCTCTTTTGAGAGAGTAGTTTGAGAATACAAAACAAAACAAAACAAAAACAAAAAAGTTTGTTCCATGTGCATCATCATCATCAGATGTAGATAGGCTTGATATCGTTGGGTCCAAAACTTGCTGAGCAAGTAGGACACTTTCTCTGTCGAGTTCCTGTGATCTTTTGCACACATGGGTTGCAAAACAAATGGCAGCATTTCGTAATCACCACCTTTTGTTTTATTAACAAGCCAAAAAGACCAAAACCATATCAGCACGCATGCACAGTTTGATTGAAGATTCAAACAAAGAATCATGATTTGAGCAAGAGTGGAGTCTTTGCTTTTACCTCTTTTGGACGATCGTTGCAGGCCTTGCACTTCAAGATCTCTTTGAATTCATTGAGTTCTTGTCGGAGTTTTTGTGTGGCCGATGATCCTTCCATCACAGACCTAAGACGAGAAACTTTCTTTTTGGCTGTTTCCATTTCCTCCTCTATCCTTCTCCTACTGAACCTGAGATACAAGAGATCGATAGCATCAGCATCAACATTTGTCTGTGTGTGGATGGAGAAGAGTTGACTAACAATTTACCTTTCGGTTTCCAGCTCAAGTTCCAATGCTCCATAATCCACCCGGCTTTTCTCAACTTTAGAATGCGACTCCTCAAGCTTTGACCTAGCTTGTTCCAAGCCATTCCCAACATCTGCACGTTTCTTCTGCAGATTTTCAAGAGTGATAGACTTTTGATATTTATCTTCCGCTAGTCTCTGATACTGATCAGTGCAGAGCCTCAACTGCAAGAAATAAACACCTTTTGAGTCAAAAAAAGTCACGATAATTATGGAGAGGTTTATATAAATGCATCCAAAAATATACCTGATCTTCAATTCTTGAGGATCTCTTGGAGAGGAAACTAGCTGATGCACTGGCTTGCTGAATATCTTTATCCATGATGTATTTATCTATTAGCAGAGCATCTTGCATCTGCCTTGAAGTTATGCCTTCCAAGAAAAGCTGAAACAACAAAAAAAGATATCTAACAATCGGACTCAAGTAACAAGCTATCCTTGTTTCATAAATACTCTTCCAAAACACACATAAGGCAACGGAAAGAAGAAGAAGAGTTTGAATACCTTGATGTTATAGTCATCCCTCTCTGTGACTTGAAGTAAAAGTTGTTGGTTCTGTGGTACAATGTCCTCGTAGGCACTTCCAATTGTCTAAAAGAAGATAGTTAACTGTAAATCGATAGCCCCAAACCCAACATCAAGGTTTTTAAAACATGCTAAAGAAACAAAGACATAAGAAATTTCTCATAAGCAAAAACCTGTATTTCAGAAAGATATGTTCCATGTTCCTCATTTTTGGATTTCAATATATCAGAGTGCTTTGAGACATCCCTGAAACACAAAAGACACATCCTTGTCAAAAAATAGAGTCTCAAAAAGTTCCTATGGAATGTCAATGATGCGTCTTCTAAACTGCAGAGAATGGCATATGAAGCATACGAAGAGAGTAATGATTATTCACCGTTTACAATCATCCATTTTCTGTCTTAAATCGGCAATCTCAGCTTCCGCAGCAGCCAACATTTGTTGGGATACTGCTTCAGCTTCATTTGCTGCCTTTACGCGCAACTCGAGATTTTGTTCATCAAGGGAGGATTTCAAACTTTCAACATGAGCCCAGGCCCTGTACTCTTGTTCCTTGGCCTCAGCTATGTCCCTGCCATATCCACAATATCCACAGTAAATGCTAAAGGCAATGCACCAAGCGCATGTTGATAACAAATGGTCAGCCAAGACAGAAAGATGAACAAATTTTGTTACAAGTGTTCAGACAGTTCAGTCCAAAGACATTTTAATAACAAGTGTTCAGACAGTTCAGTCGAAAGGCAAGTTACACTATATATTCATCTACATAGAAGGGAATGCCAAGGAAACTAGTCTTAGATTTTGCTTACCTCGTGTCAGTGGACTCGCGTTTAAACATGTCCAGAAACAACTGTAACTCCTCGTGACTGTTCTTCAAATCACGAACCTGCATGACAGATTCAACTTACTTTAAAAATAAAGAGCATAACAGCTACATCTTCACCAACCAATATTTTATTATGACATTTGAAAAGATCTCAAATTGTGAATCCGACTTTTCACAATACTTCTTCCAACAAATATATATTTTTTTTAAACATAAAAGTGATGGGTAGTAAGCACACTGAAAAGGTAAATGTAAATGCATCATACCGTAGCATTCAGGTCTCGTAGCTGAGAAGCATAACCGGCTGATCTCAGATGCAATGCTTCACACTCTTTTGTCTGTTTCACCAATTAGGCTTATTCAGTAAGCAACAAAAAAAACACAAAACATCATACATTGTTCAAGATCATTGCTCACCTTCCTACATAGAACCCCGGAGAGGGACTGGACATCAGCACGCAGAGAATGAATACCTCCAGCAGTCTCTTTATAACTGCTTAATTGACTTCGCATGGAACTCATTTCCCCTGGGAACGAAGAAACTAATGCTTTCATATCTGCAAAGATTTCTTTTCTTCCTGACATATACAGATCACTTAATCAGACTCCAAACTGAAACTGGTTTGATGGGAGATAGAGAATGTAACCAATTTGTTACCTCGCTCTTTCGAAATGTTTCCCAACCTAGTCTTGATTCGCGTTTTTTCATCCACCTGTTTCTGTATCTCCACATCTAAAGAAGCCATTCTAGAATCAGCAACAGCAGCAGTCCTTCGAGAAACATCTACTAGTTCGTTTTTTATATTCAATTCCCTTTCCTTCCAGAAAATACTATCTTTTTCAACCTGAAATATCCGAATGGAGATAAGCTTCACAATACATCATAAAGATACGCACGAAATAAAAATCACAATTGAGATATAACCTGTAGTTTCTCAAGTAAAGCCATATACTTGAAAACTGCTTCTTTAGATTTTCTCAGCTGGTCTTTCAAAGAAAGGCAGGTTTGAGAAGATGAGATGCCCTTCACAGACTTTGACTTGTACTGTTAGGAAACATACATATCAGTTTCAAACTCTTGCAGAAATAAACCAATACAGGAATACACTTTAAATGATCATAAACCGACCTGTAAAATGCTCATTTTTCCAAGAATCTTTGTCCTCTCCGCATGAAGATCTTTTAGTTCTTGTAGCCTGCTTGAAGCCAGGACCTACAAAATCCAGCCTGCTATCAAACCAACACTCCTAGCATTAACAATGAAACACACAAAACCAAAAAGAAGAAAATGTACCGTTAACTCTTTCAGAACTCCTTCCATGTCTTGCAAATCCCTTTGTTTATCCCTTGTCTTATCGCTGCTAGCAAGCTTACTTCCAGGGCTCAACACCGGGAGGAACGCCCCTGCTGTTGCATCCCTTTCTGCTCTCAGTGCTGACAAGTCCCCATTACATTGTTGAAGCTCCACGACCTCATCCTCTAGCTCCCCTTCAAGAACAACCAAGTTAAGTATAATGTTAGCTCATATAGCAGTCAAAATGTGATAATCTTTGATAACGCATGTACAGTTCTAAATCAATCAAAAAGACTGCATCTAACAGTCAATATTCCAATGAGAAGAGACTACGTAGCTACCTCTTATTCGTTTAAGGTCTGCTCTAACTTTCGCATCAGCATCTCGACAGCTCTGCAATTCTCTCGAAAGTGATTTGAACTTCACAAGTACATCATCTAGAACCACTCTGGAACTTTTAACTTCTGATTCCAACTCATTCAGCGCTAGCTGACCACACAATTCTAGAATGGAATGCAATTCCGTATAAGACCAGGGTCAATACTAAAATAGTAATGAAATCCAGGACAAGAGCTGAAAATCGATTGTAGTGGAAGTAATACCTTTATCAAGACCGGTTCTGAGCACTGTGGGATATAGTTCATCCTTCAGACACCTTACATCATTAGTCGCGGCTACTAGGTTATGCAATGTTTGCGTCACCTGACTTGATGTATTCCCTCTATTTTCTTCTATCCCATTCGAGCAGCTATTTGATGAGGAGCTCTCAGTGGCACCAGTTTCGAGTAGCCGGTTGATGAAATCGTTTTTAACATCCGGAGAAGACCCATCTGCGTAGCAATTTCAAGGTGTGTTTTCAACAAAGACAAATGTGTTATATCATATAACACCAGATTCAAACTAGGTCCTAGCCCATCAACAGAACGTAGAAGAGACTAGCCAAGCAGTTCATACCTTCCTTGTTTACAGACTTATGACTGCTTGAACCACTCACACGAATGGAGCATGATTCCACTGCATCTGTAAGCTGCTACAAAAGCACTAGAATCAGAATAACAACTGAATTTTGTTTTTATGGGCAGGACAGGCAGGAGGAAAGGGATTCAATTTATGTAACTTATGTTAGAAACCATAGTAGATAGAGTGTTACCTTTTCCCAAGACTTATGAACAGCCTTCAAACTGGAACTGTACGGTAACTGTTTATCCTTGATCAGAGAAAGCTTATCTTCAAGAATAGAACACTCAACCTGCTGAGCCTCTAGCTTTTGCGATAGCTTCAAGTTTTGGAACTGAAGGACTGCAGTATCAAGCTGTACCAAACAAGAACGAGACTCTCAAGAGACAGAATTATAGAAACTTATGTGTGTGCTCTAAAAGCAAAACAAAAGTAGTTTCTTTTACAAATTCATGAAAGTTCACATTAGAGACGTGGCCTCACGAGTTGAAAAGTTAGCGCCTTTCAATCTAAGAGCTCAAAATCTAACTAAGAATCATTGATTAGATCAGTAAACTATGAGTAAGGGCATGCACAAAGGGAGATGAAAGAAAGAAAGAAAGAACCTTGTCCTCGGAGGAGGGCCAAAAGAAGGGCTGTTTCTTAACGGCGGCTGCAGCTTCTGTGGGTGATATGGAGCTAAAGTGACGCTTTTTACGGTCAGGCTCGCCTGTGGTGCTCGCCATTCAGAAACCCTAATAATCGGAAAGGACAAACCCCAAACTTTCAACAAATGAGAAAACCCTAAACTAACCGAGCTACGGTGATTGCTTCAAACCGAAGAACAATTCAATTGCTCAGCTTCACCAGAATAAAAAATAAGAAAGCCTAATCTTACAGGTTGTCGAATTCAAACCTCAAAACTCTAATTTTCTCTTACACAATAGACCTTCTTGTCTGATCATTCGTTCGACTGATGCTCCAAAAGCACTCTCGCGACACACACACCGCACTCAGAGAGAAAAGAGAGAGAGACAGACATGAAAACTAATTCAAGGGGTTTGATGGCGTAATTTTGTGACTATCTGAGGGGTACTTCTGGAAATAACAATATATGGCCGTCCATAGAATCTGAAACTATCTGAACCGTACGATCTCGTGTTTCATTGGATTCATTTCGCTCATTAATTTGTTTTATAGTAAGCTCATCTCGTTAATTAATGATTGTTATCACTCAAAAAATAAAATCTTCGATAGTACTATAAAAAAAAAAACAGATAATTAATCAACATTAAAATCAAACAGATAAAATGACATACACATACCATGGTAGAAAGAACACAATGTAAGTTTATATGATGTGGTAGAAGAACGTTACAGTATATCAATCGTTCTTCGAAGCGGCTTTGCGTTGCTTCTCTTCCTCAACTTGGACAAGCAAAGTCAAGAGAGCTTCACAGACTTGAGCCGCATCAGCTTCTAAAGGAACCTCGTTCAACGACGAGTACACCATCCACGCATGGTCTAGTTTACGCTTTGGTCTAACCACCACTGAACCAGGAACCTCTGCGTCGCAGCAAGTCACCAGTCCATCACTCTTTTCTCCGTATCTTACTTGAAGCAGCTGAGCGCAAGCAGCCATTGCAGCACCGAGTGGCATTACCACCGGGAGTTTTGCGGCTTGGTTCGTGAGAGGAAGCTCAGCGTGTGCCACGTGTGATAAAGTGGCGAGAACCGCTGGGCTAATGCTGGCTTCTGTGCGGAATGAAACCGTGGGGAGTTCTCTGGGAAGCGGATGATTCTTCAAGAACTCTTTTCTCCTCTCGTAAGTTAAATCCTCCAAAGCTTGAATGTCACCCTTCAAAGATAATTCATCAGAAAGATCAAACACATCAATAGAGTCTAGAAACATAATCATTTTGTTAGATCAAGACGAGAGTTGTTTGCAAACCTTTATGACTTTGGAGATCATAATCTCCATGAGCTTTCTCAAATTGACGTAATCACCGAGTTGTCCCTCGCGGAGGATATCTGTAGCTATTGGGCTTCCACCATATGGACTCTGTGCTAATACTAACCCAGCGACTTTATCCTTTAGATCAGGCCAGTATAGTGATAAAGCAGCAGCTGCATCTATGCCTCCTTTGCTATGCCCAAGAAGTAGAACCTTTTTATTAGATCCCCAACAGAGTTCCTCTATGTACTCCTTAATCTCTCTAGCGTTCTTCTCAACCGAAGACTGATATATAAACATTGTTTCCATATATCATCAGTATGCTACATACAACAAACGAAACATGATTTAAGTTGAGCTAGTTATCATTACCTCGCTGTGAATCTTTGCAATATGACAGGCCAAGCCCATCTTTGAGAATTTCGTTTTCGTATCCACAAAATATAGAGGTCCATGGTTGCTGAAAAGACCTGAAAATTTTGTTTTTTTCCAAAACATTATATGCATTCTGCGATATACAGTAACGAAGGCAAAGTGACTGAACGGAAAAAAATAAGTAGTGATACCTGGAACCAACAAATACACCAGAGTATTTGGAAGCCTGTGTACACCATGCCTGGAAATGAAAACCCAATCAACGCAACCATTCAGTAAAAACAAGATGTCGAACAGCATAGTACAAAGACCAAAACTAAAGCACATAAAGCTTCCACTACAATCAATCCATACCCGATGTCTTCGAGGATTTTATTGAACCTATCAGTTCCATCTTCAACAGGAGGCATCTCAGGGTCACGCTGTAACCATCCTATGTCATCTGCCGAGCCACGGACAGTCCTTCGTGCCCGCTCAACGAGCCTGATATAAAAAAAAAGGAGATGGATCACCCAATAGCTGAAAACTTGACAAGATGAACCAGTGTTGGAGATTCTTCAGTTTCACATCCTCATGGTATCAGAATTTTTCATTTTATCTTCGCATGGAAAAGTTGGTATCTGTCATAGAAAAAAACATACCCTTGGAACATGGAAATTCCATAAAAACCTACACCATTCGATGTCACCATTGCATTAGATGCCTGCGACAGAGTCTCTGTAGATTCCCTTGATGGACTACTGGCAGAAGAAGTAGATGCCTCTGAAGAAGTTGAACACCGTTGACCAGGAGTAACGCATACGCTTACTGGGGAACTCCCATCAGCTCCTGATGTTGATCGTAGCAATTCATGGGGGTGGGAAAGAGAGTTGGAAGAGTCTTGACTGCCATATTCTACTGTTGAAACAATGGACAAAAAAAAAAACAGTGAAAGCCTTAGTTAATGAGACCGCAGTATAGTGAAAAAACAAGACCTAAAAACAATGAAAGAGATAGAAATAATACCTGAATAGTCAGAGAAACAGCTCCCAAAGTAAGAGGTTGCTTGGTTTATATAAGAAGCTGCTTCATTAAGAGCTGGTAAGGAATTAAACAGTTGTGAAGTAGGCACATTTTCCCCAGTTCCACCGCCCTGTACTCAAAAAAAAAAAAATGAAATGACTGCTGTTAGGTAAGAGAGCCACATGCATACATAACGAACCGATTACTAATTATTTATTCTCTCTTATACCTAGCTGAATCAACAAACTGTTTAATGGTACTATACTGACACCAAACATGATACATTCAATATGAATAAACTAAGGAAGTCACAACACTTACAACTAGAGGCGCGGTAGATTCCCCCTCTCTGGGTCGACCAGCTTCTCCCATTCTGATCAATTTCTAACAGCATACACAAACACACACAGAATCAGATCAAAGCAAGACTAAGCCTCTGCCTGCTGATCAATTTCAAAACCAAACGTAGAAATCAAGCGGGGAAGAGTCTCGATTACGGGTAAGAAAACACGCTATTGAAAATCAGAAGCTTAAGTTCCCTATTGACGCCAAAACTAGATCCTCCAATCAATTACAGATAATCAAACGAGGTTGATGGTGACCGATCCCAAAATCTCGAAGAACCGATTCAGAGGCGAAAAAGAGATTCACGATTTAGAAAAAGCATGAATAGGTACCTGGAGCTTTAGGAATGTAGGATCAAAGCGAAACATACGGTACAGCGAGCCCACCTTCTATCTATCGCCTTCGGATCATTTCTTAACCCGCGGGGAAAAAAAAAAGAAACCTCGTGAATAAAAATAAATTAACCGCCTGGAACAAGAGGCTGTGGCGACGCAACACGTGTACCTTGGCACAGAGATCAAGATGAGACGAGGCGAATATACAAGATTGTTATTTATCTATAATGGGCTACTGATGGGCCCAATTATACGCCTTACAACGACAAGAAACAACACCGTATTATACGTGTACATTACAACATTCTTATCCTACATTATGAACACAGAGAGAAAGGAGCACACGCTTGAGCTGAGAGCATCAGGGAGATCGACGGTAATAGTACCTACAAGAAAGTAACACCATGAACTTTTCTTCCTGATTTTTATTAATAAAGGAAAAAGATGATGAAACACTTACACGAATATTTTGACGGCAAAGATGGAGGAGTATTTGCGCAGAAGACGCTCAACAGTGTACCACTGAGATCTATCTGATCCATCTCGGTAACCGATACGTGGCATGTGTAGCGAAGCTTTTAAGGGAGAATGAATAAAACAAAGGTTAAGCTCTTTTGGAACAGTTTCTTTAAGTGCTGAAGAGGAGGAGGAAAGCAATGAAGCCTTTTTTATACCTGATTTCTGAGAAGCAGAGAATGAAGCTTTGGCAAAGCAACGTTCAAGGTCTGGAATCGAAATGCTACTACGTGGGACTTTACGTTTCGGTCTGTAAGATTGTGTGACTGCAAGTGCCACCCAAAGAGGTTTGCTATCTTCTGTGTTTTGTTGCTCATCATTGTCTGCACAACAGGGATGAGAAGGTCGGTGAAGTTATTAGAAAACCCAAAAGGAATAATAGAATAAAAGAAAGTTGCTTACCGTCAAGTTTTATGAGATGCAGATCTCCAAGATGAAGGTCTTTAAACTCAGATGCTCGATGATACGCATCAGGTACAGTATTAGAAAGTTTTGACAGAGCATCGAACATTCCTCCACGTCCCCAGTTTCCAGAGTCATCAACACAGCTGCAATAAATGAGTATTTGGAAGTTTCAGAGCTGGTTGAGATTTGATTTCTTAGTAGAACAGTTAATAATGAAACTTTACCTGAATATGATTGCTGGCTCTTGAGAGACAGTTGATGGTTTCGTGCAGTCTCCATAAACAAAGTGAACAGATCCTGCATCTGTACTAGAGTCAACCTCATCAGGGAAAACTGGCTCTTCCACAGACAAAGACTCATAACCATGTTCTTCCCAAGTGGCTAACTTCTTTTCTTCTGCCTTTTTCCTTGCAGCTTCAACTCTCACATGTCTTTCCTCAGACACGTTCTTTCTATTTCCCAACTCCATAACTTTCTCATCCTTGCTTGACCGTGATGCTTCCTTCAGTTTCTCAACCCATGAAAGGTAAGAAGCTTCATCAAGCTCGGAATATACACTAGCGACAGATGATGAACTTCCTCTCAGAGTCTCACTCGAATTAATTTCGAACTTTCTTGCTTCCTTATCCGGTTCAACGTTTTGACGAATTGCAACAACTTTCTCAGCAAGAGAACTGATTTCCACCATTTTCATGTTATCAGATTCTTCATCGTGAGTCTCCTCAGGATCAAACCTTTGTAAACCAAACACTAGGGACCGCAAATCACCACGATCTTCTTCTTTATCTTCCATAGTATCTCCCACAACGTTATGACTAAGTTGCAGCTTTCTCTCTGCCCTCCTCAAAATAACCTGAATAGACACACATTTAGATTTTGATAATACATTCCGTTGGCTTTGCGATTGGAATTTGGAAAGACTACCACAGACCTCTTCCACAGTATGTTCAGATACGAGGTTTATAGACAGCACGTGACTGATTTGTCCGATCCGATGAGCTCGTTGCAAAGCTTGCTTATCCACCTGCGGGTTCCAATCTTGTTCATAAAATATAACCTGCACATTAAACCACTAAAATAAGCACTACAAACAAATCCTCTGTATTTTTCTCTGCGTTGATATATTCTATTTCTGTAAAATAGTAAGGAAACAGGCCAAAGGTGACGAACAGTGTCAGCAGCAACAAGATTCAAACCGACTCCCCCTGCTCTTGTTGAGATCATGAAAACAAAGGCATTGCTGGCATCAGCTTCAGAATCCAATCCTCTTTCTGTTTTCGCGCTGAAACTCTTTATCGCTGCAAAACGTTCTTCAGCCCGTACTGATCCATCAAGACGCTCATAAGAATATTTACGAAGCTCCATAAAATCCTGTGTTTGGAAGAAGATATATATCATTGTAATCAACACAGCACAGGGGTTGTAGAATATAAAATAGCTCTATGAAGAAACCTGCAAAATGTCCAGTGTAGAGGTCATTTGGGAAAATAGGAGGACGCGATGTCCAATATCATGGAGCCTCTTGAGTAGTTGGTCCAAAACTAAAAGCTTACCACTCGCCTGTCAGAACGCAATTGTTAATGAGCAAAACTTTTATACTAGCAACTAGCAAGCATTGTTTGGATAGTTAGTAAACCTTTAAATTACCTGAACGAGGTGTTCACCTTCTTCAAAAGGTTCCGGTTCGATACCTGGAAATAAGTAAGGGTGGCTACATGCTTTTCTGAGCTGTATCACCTGCTCAAGGAAACAGATCGAGAGATGAATAAAAGTTGCATATCTTTCAATGAATATAACAAAACCATTTTATGAAATAAGTTGAGTGCTTGATAGTAAACATGAGAAACTAGCTCACAATATTCTGCAAAGACGTATGAGTGGATGCTCCAGTAGAAAGTGCGAGAAGCCCTGGAAGCTCTTTCCTCAATATTGAGGTATATATCTTCTTTTGCAGACTAACGAGCGGAACCATTCTATTATGAAGAAAAAAGAACAGAACAATAAGATATAAATAGAGCACCTGCAAATACTTGTACTGGAACGGACTAGCCATAGAAAGTACAAGACTTTACACAGTTAGCTCCGTGAGAGGTGGCAGAACCAGGTTCCCAGACTCGATTAGCAAAGCTTTTGTACGCCGTAGCATAAAGGCACCTAGGATAAACTTCAAACTCTTATACGTTTCCTTGACATTTGATGCATCAAGACCTGTTTTGACAAAAGAGGGAATGCATATGTTAGTTGATCCCTTTTACATAAATGTCAGAGTGCACAGAGCACTACAAGGCTAGAGCAAGCAAACCTGATAAAGACTCGCCAGTCTCTTTGAATGCGGAAAGGAACTGGTCCAGAGTCCCAAAAACTAGTGGCATGCAAAAATGCATGAGAGCCCAAAGTTCGGTAAGATTGTTCTGAATAGGCGTGCCAGTAATCAACAGACGCCGTGGTATGAGAAATTGTTCAAGTAGCACATTGTACAGAACCTGTGGCATACACAACTTTTTTTTCTTAGAATAAGCGCCCAAGATCAGATGTACATAAACCCAGTTTGCGTAAACTTAAGTACTAGCCAGACAGGTTTAAACTACATAAGCGTAAAGAGATGGTATAATAATAAATCCATATAAACGACTAACAAAAGATGTGTAAAATTAGAACTTTATCTTGAATTCCTACAGTATCTAGCAACCAATGATCTATCATTCAGTTCAAAGCTCAATGAACTTGTCTAGTTAGGCAAAAGTGAAACCATACACTGTTGGGATTCTTGAGTCTTTGAGCTTCATCAATCACAGCATACTGCCACGGAATCTGAGAAAGAAAGTCTTGATCCAACAATGCTATATCATACGTTGTCAACAACACATCAAACGGTAACAAAGATTCCTGAAACAAAAAAAAAAAATATAATTACACACAGCTGATAAACCAAGTTCTTGAGAAAGACAAAGAAAAAACTTTTCACTCTCACCTTAGAGCTCTTGTTGGCATGATCATACATCACCTTACGCAAATCCCTACGGCGATCCTTATCACCAACATACCTAAGAACTTCAAGTTTTGGAGTGAACCTGTTTATCTCTGACACCCAACCATCCGTCACGCTCAAGGGACAAAGCACAACTGCCAAAAAATCAAGACACATTCCATTAAACCAATACAACATCAGAGCTTCTCTTTAAGAAGCAGATCTCATTGTGACTCACGAAATGGCCCTCGCAATCCTTGATGAAACTTCAGATAACTCAAGAACGAAATCGCTTGTAGAGTCTTCCCCAATCCCATCTGCTCAATCCTTAGATTAGACTCAACATAGATAAGCATTTCAAAAAAAAAACAATGGTGGTACCTCGTCTCCTGCAATCAGAATCGAAAAAAATTGATCGAATCGGTTCAACTTTTTGGAGTTCCGGTTATTGTACTGAAACGGAATCGGAGAGTTACCGAGAACGACATTGACGCCGAGGAGATATCTGTGTATAAGCCAAGAGACTCCTTCGACTTGGTGAGGCTTTAGAGTCGCCGTGACACCAAAATCCCTGCAATCGGGAGGCGCGTGGCTTGTTTTCGAATCCGCGGCGAGTATGATATTGGCTGCTGCTTCAAGTCGCCGTGCGTACTCCATCGATTCGTCGTCGACTACGTGGAACGGACTTTTGGCGGTGAACTCTCTTTTGACATGTTTCGGTTTGCCGCTTGGACTTGGAGCAGAGGAACGGTTCGGGTAAACCGAGAAATTGATTAGGAGGGTCGGCACGACGACGTCGCTTTACTATTTTTTTTTTTGGGTTTATCCTCTCATAATCATTTGACCATACTCATGGTTGCGTTGACTCAACGCTCCATCTTTACCGTAAAGCCTCTCTATGCATCAGAGGGTCTCTTTCGCAAAACCCCCTTTTAAGTTTTCAAACGCCGGCGAAGTGAAGCGAAGCAATCTTCAAACCCTAGCTCCGGTCGAGAAAAACGCAATGTCAGGGTTTTCGTTTGGTCAATCGAACACCGGTGCAGGAGGATCCTTGTTCGGATCTTCCTCCGTCGCAAGCTCCTCCTCTGCTTCATCCACCTCATCTCCGTTATCTTTCTCCTTCAATCAATCCCCCGGGTTTGGATTCGGGTCCACCTCGCAGCCTGCTTCTTCCTCCACCACTCCGTCGTTCGGATTCGGAGCCACCTCATCGGCTCCTGCTTCCTCCTCCGCTGCTCCGTCGTTTGGATTTGGAGCCACCTCATCGGCTCCTGCTTCCTCCGCGACTCCATCGTTCGGATTCGGAGCACCCGCAACGGCTCCTGCTTCCTCCGCAGCTCCGTCGTTTGGATTCGGATCCACCGCACCGGCTCCTGCTTCATCCGCAACTCCATCGTTTGGATTCGGAGCACCCGCACCCGCATCCACCGGATTCGGGTTCGGATCCTCCGCTGCGTCTTCATCTCCCTCGCTGTTTGGATCTTCTACCAATGCTTCTCCTGGTTCTTCTCCTTTCGGATTCGTAACTTCATCGGCTTCTCAGCCTGCCGCCGCCTCTTCTTCTTCTTCAGCAGCATCTCCTTTCGGAGCGGCAGCCAGCGGCTCAACACCCCTCATTGGATCCTTATTCTCCGCTCCTGCTGCTGCTCCTCCCTTCGCCACATCCTCATCTGTACCTGCCTCAACGGCTTCTTTTTTCGGCGCACAATCTTCCGGCACCACCGGCTCCACACCTTCCATGTTCGGCGCTGCTCCTCCTTCCTCATCATCCTCTGGCTCCTCACCCTCCATCTTTGGCGCGGCGGCGGCGTCGTCAGCCGCTGGCTCCTCACCGTCAATCTTTGGGGCGGCTGCGTCCTCAGCTTCTGGCTCCTCACCCTCCATCTTTGGTGCAGCTGCGTCGTCAGCTTCTGGCTCCTCACCATCAATCTTTGGTGCAGCTGCGTCTTCAGCTTCTGGCTCCTCACCCTCCATCTTCGGAGCCACCGGTTCGTCTCAGTCCATCTTCGGATCATCCTCCTCAGCCAGTTCAACACCGTCTCCCTTTGCATCGTCCTTGTCAGCTTCTTCACCATCCCCGTTTGGAGTTTCCACCAACAACACTTCCTCCACTACAACAACCAATCCCTCCTCGCCTTCTCCTTTCTCTGCTTCTACTGGACTCTCTTTCTCCAAACCCACAGCAAGTTCCACCACCCCTGCTATCTCCCAAACGGCTTCCTCATCCTCCTCATTCTCATTTGCCACACCCGCAAGCTCAGCTCCTGCATCCACCACCACATCCCCACCACTGTTCTCTATAGCAACCACCACCACAACCACCACGTCCTCTTCCACTCCTGCTGCCACTAGTGCACCATCTTCCTCAGCTGCAGCTTCTACAACGACTTTCCCTTCTTTCGGTGTGGGTTCATCTGCAGCCAACAGCACTCCAGCTACTTCCCCTGCTACAGGCTTTGGTTTTACTAGCTCGGCTTCTGCCGCTGCAACTACTGCTTTTGCTGTACCCCAGGCAGCATCGGCTACTGCTACTACAACGCAGACATCTCTTGTTGTGTCTTCGACTAGTGGGTAATTGTCTATGCTCTTCTCATATATCTCCCTTCACCATTATTTGTTTGTAGCTGATACATCCTTTTGTGTGTTTCTTGTTTGTAGGACAAGCACAACTGTTGCAGCTCCAGTGGCTGGTGCTCCCAAATTGCCATCTGAAATAACTGGCAAAACTGTTGAGGAGGTAGATATATGATTTATTATTTTCTTGACTTGTTATATTTACATAATGTTCAAATGTTGTTCCTTGGCGTTTTGAAGATTATCAAGGAGTGGAACACTGAGCTAGAAGAGCGTACAGGGAGGTTCCGTAAACAGGCAAATGCAATAGCTGAATGGGATAAGCGGATCCTGCAGAACCGTGATGTTCTTTTGAGGCTTGAGGTGGAGTCTCTTGGAATCTTTTTTTTAATCTTCAAAGACATTGTTCTAAGCTTACATCTGATCATGTATAGTTAACTCATACTTTTTGTGTCCTTGCTCAACGAATAGATTGAAGTTGCAAAAGTGGTTGAAACACAGTCTAGTTTGGAAAGACAGCTGGAATTAATCGACACTCATCAACAAGAGGTATGCAGTAATACTATTATCATCATCGTATATGAATCTGGTAACATGCAGTGTGAAATCATTTGTGCGCTATTCTAATCTGCATGACTGTATATATATATATGTTTTGATTCAAAATGGGTAAGTCACTATGTTAATTATCTGGATTCTCTACCTGTGTGTTCAGGTTGACAAAGCTTTGCAAAGCATGGAGGAAGAGGCTGAGCGTATATATAACGACGAGCGCAAATCGCTTCTTGACGATGAAGCAGCCTCAACAAGAGATGCAATGTGAGAACTCTCAAGTCTTCTTTACAAAACCATCACTTTTCTCCATTCATATTATGCAAAGTTGTTGTGAAAGATCAAAATCGTATTCATTCCCTTGTCTATGGTTTTTTTCCATGATTCATCAAAGATACCTCACAGTGACATCCTTGCTTGATCTATGCTTTACAAGATAGAATTGTTTTCATTTTCTCAGGTATGAACAGTCTGAGCTTGTAGAAAGAGAACTGGAGCATATGACTGAACAAATCAGATCGATAATACAATCCGTAAATGCAAACCAGGTACGCGTTGTTAATCGTAGTTATCGTACACTATTCCCTTCCATGTGAACATACATCAATAACCATATGCTATTGTAACTTTTACTTGTCCTGTGAAATACATGCATGATAACTTATCATATGCTATTGTAAGTGTTACTTGTCTTGTCCTGTGGACATGCGTGATAACTAATCATATGCTATTGTGACTTTTACTTGTACAACAACAACAACATAACTTTTTTGTGTGTGTGTATGTGGAATAGGGTGGAGAACTTGAAGCAGTTGATGGGATGAATCCATTGGATGTAGTAGTCAGGATCTTGAACAATCAACTCAGTTCCTTGATGTGGATTGATGAGAAAGTAAGTTTTTGTAACTTTTATTTTGTTGGTTAAACGAACTGTCTTCTAAACCATACAATTGTGTAACTTGACAACAGGCAGAGGAGTTCTCTTCTAGGATTCAGAAGATCGCATCTCAAGGCTCTGGCGCAGACCGTGAACTGATGATGGCTCCAAAGCACTGGATGTCTTGATCCAGCGCCTGAGGAAATGTTCATGAGTAATTTTTCTTTTGTTCTGTGGCAGAGATGTCTCTTGAAGATTGTTTACTTTCTGTATCATTTTGGATATTTTGATTTTGTTGTTATCAGCTTTTTCATCAAACATTGAAACGCTTCTCTTAAAGAACCATTATTAATTCACACCGCATTAAGTGGTTAAAACGACGACGTGATGTCCATTTTTTTTAAGACTCTTTCCTTTATTTTAAATAGATTTGTTTCCTTAATCATCAAAATAAAAGACTTCTCCTCACATGGATGATTAGAAACGACGACTCACGCATTTTGAAACGAGACGAGACGTCGTTGGGAGAAATTCTCTTCAGACCTTTTTTCTTCGTTCAAATCTCTTTGACCAGTTTCGATGGCTGAGGGAAGCGCCGCTTCGCGTTACGTGAAATTGAGGAAAGAGCAGGCTCCCGTGGAAGATATCACCCCCGGCGAACTCAACCAGCCCATAGATGTTCCTCAGGTCACAATCTCTCTCTTATCTCTCTGCATTTTAACCGAACGCACGTTTCTAGAGCACTCCGATCTCGGCTCTTTAGTTATATCTTCAGATCTGCGTCGTTATTGTTTGTCTCGATCTAGACCTGTATATGATGTGAAGGAGATTTAACATTGGTTTGTGTTTGATTGTGGATATGTGTAACTAGTCTCTGACGAGATCAATCGTGCATTAGATCCTTTCGATGAGATACCAAAAGATCTATATGAATTGCGTCATGAACCTTAGGGATTTTTTCTTTTGGAACTATTTGCTTTGAAATTTTGGTTTCAGCACTGATTAGTCTCATCCTTCATTTTGGACACTATCGGAGTCATTGTAGTAGTGTGACATTTTTATATTACTGGAGCTTGATTATAAGTCGTGTATATTACAATCACTTTTGTTTTCTGTTTGATTTTTTTTTGCTTACAGTTGAACGTTCGCAAGTGCCATGAATGTATGCAAGTTCTTCCTGAAACCTATGAACCTCCTTCTGATGAAAACTGGACCACTGGCATTTTTGCTTGTGCTGAAGACCCCGAGAGCTGTAAGCGCCTTCCTTCTTCCTCTTTGTTTCATAACTCTCCGAGCATATGATCCTTAATAACGTGTTTTATATGCCTCTAAGTTGCTTTCTTGACGGAAGATAATTACCTGAGAGGACACGTTTGAATGCTCTTTGTATTGGTTTTTGCAGGCAGGACTGGTCTCTTTTGCCCCTGTGTACTTTTTGGGCGTAACGTTGAAGCTGTGAGGGAAGAGATTCCTTGGACCCAACCATGTGTATGCCATGCTGTCTGTGTTGAGGGAGGAATGGCGCTTGCAGCTGTCACCGCACTCTTCAGTGGCTACATTGATCCTCAAACAACAGTTGTCATATGCGAAGGTCTCTTCTTTGCGTGGTGGATGTGTGGAATCTACTCAGGATTGTTCCGCCAAGAGCTGCAGAAGAAATATCATCTCAAGGTAAATAAAAAACCACCCCACATCAGATATGATATGATCTCTGATTTGATCATTGTGATTTTCCTGCAGAATGCGCCTTGTGATCATTGCATGGTTCACTGTTGCTTGCATTGGTGTGCCTTGTGTCAAGAACACAGGGAGATGAAGAATCATCTCTCTGATGCAGATGCTTCGTCTTCAACTACTATGGATCCTCCTCCAGTTCAAGCCATGAACACCGAAGAGAGAAAAGACGCTCCTTCTTCATCATCGTCTTCCTCTTCATCTCCATCATCTGCTAAAAGCCAACACAATGATCTCGAGATGGTCCCTCTATAGGAAAACATTCCTTATCATCTCTGCCTGCGTATGCTCTCTCTAAGCTGTTTGCGTGTTTTGTGCAGAGAAGTTTTCGTACCAGCTGATTCTGTTGGTTTTACAGATAAAAAAGTTTGTCATAAGGACAAGTTCATTAGTACTTTTTACAGTTTGCAGAACTTAATTTTAAGGTCGTTGAGTCTCTTAATATATGGAAGAAGATTGTTTCTCTTCGCTATCTGGTGATTATGCACTATATCACTCTAATTGAACAAATGTTTTTGTAATTCCTAGCTGTCCTAGTTAATTTTTGTGATCTGGGTTTTGATTATTCAAAGCCAAAATATGCAAAATATCAACTTGTAATCAAACGATTACCACCGGGCGTGTTATTACTTCTGATCAAATGATTGTGTATTTAGATTTATATTTTTAAAAATATTTATTTAAAATAAGGAACAAATATTTTATTTTATAATATTATATAATATTTAAATTTTATAGATTTGAATTTCATCTATTTTTATGAAATTATTTGATACATTTTATGTACGTTATGTATATTATATATAATTCGATAAAATAACACGAGAATATTGAAATGAAAAATAAAAATTAGAGATACAATTCGTTTTGAAGATTCAGATACAAAAAAAAATATTTTATTTAAGTGTATATAAAATTTATATATATAGTAATTATTAATTTATAATTTCAGTGGAATCATATATTTAGCTAGAAATTTTTTAAATAATATTATTTTATTATTTTACTGAATTATATCATATCTTACACCGACTATTTTGGGACGAGAAAAACTTATTAATTTCACGAGTATTAATTTACAGAATTTCTACTATATTTATTTTCCACTTTTGTTTAAATCTCTTTTTTTATTCATTAGATATTATTTCAGTCAATATATTTTGTTAATCACAGGCTCCTCTCTCTTACAGTTGACGAAAACAAAATATCTGCTATTTTCTAATTTTTAAATCGAGAAAAAACAGGAAACAAAAAAGTTAGCAAAATACATTTTCCCTGAGTATTAAAAAACCTCACTCAACCCCATTTTCTAAAACCCTCGTAACCCCATTTTCAGAAGCTATGCCGAGGTTCCCTCCATCTCCGTCGCCCAACCTCCTCCAGAGACTCTTCTCCTCCTCCAACAAACGCTCCTCCTCATCTCCCACCGCCGCGCTCCTCTCCGGCCACTTCCACCTCCGCCGATTCTCCTCTGGAAACGCCGCCCGCGCCGCGAAAGGCGAGAAGGATCCATGGTGGAAGGAATCGATGAACAAGGTCCGCAACATCGGGATCTCGGCTCACATAGACTCCGGGAAAACCACGCTCACGGAGCGCGTACTGTTCTACACGGGCCGGATCCACGAGATCCACGAAGTCAGAGGCAGAGACGGCGTCGGCGCGAAGATGGACTCCATGGACTTGGAGCGTGAGAAAGGTATCACCATCCAATCCGCCGCCACCTACTGTACTTGGAAGGATTACAAGGTGAGTAGTAGATAGAGAGAAATAAAACAAATAAATGATTTGCGTCTGGGGGGAATCGAACCGTGGTTGTTTTGATTGATGTTAGGTTAATATCATTGATACTCCTGGTCACGTTGACTTCACCATTGAAGTGGAGAGAGCGTTACGTGTACTAGACGGTGCGATTCTAGTCCTGTGCAGTGTTGGTGGTGTGCAGAGTCAGTCTATTACAGTAGACAGGCAAATGAGGAGGTACGAGGTTCCGAGAGTCGCGTTTATCAACAAGCTTGATAGAATGGGAGCTGATCCGTGGAAAGTGTTGAGCCAAGTATGTTGTATATATAACCTATGATTTTTCAATGGAATTTAGTTAGCTTTTGTACTGGTTATGTAATTTTTTTTTTTTACTTAATAGGCAAGAGCTAAGCTCCGACATCATAGTGCAGCTGTGCAAATGCCGATTGGTCTAGAAGAAAATTTCAAGGGTCTTATTGACCTTGTGCATGTGAAAGCTGTTTTCTTCCATGGATCCAGCGGGTTTGTGTTGAAATACATTTTTTTTTTTTGTAGAATTGGTTATGTTTTACATTTGTGAGATTTGGATTTTTCTATGGATTGCAGTGAGAATGTTGTGGCTGGTGATATTCCTGCTGATATGGAAGACTTGGTTGCGGAGAAGAGGCGAGAGTTGATAGAGACAGTCTCTGAAGTTGATGATGTACTCGCTGAGAAGTTTCTAAATGATGAGCCTGTTACTGCTGCTGAGCTTGAGGTTTTGTTTTTTTTTTTTTCCTATGGTGTTTGCTATTAGACATCTTTGGCAGTGTGTGCATATAAAAATCACGATGATAGTAAAAGCAAATTCTTTGCATGAATCGAAAGGAGATGGTTTCTGGAACATTGATAGATAATTTTGCGAAACTTATGGTATTTAGTTTAACTGATTACACTTTAACAGATCAATTCTGAGGGAACGTTGAATCATGTGGATCCACTTGCCTTAGCCATTGTCTTGTCTTTTCATTTCTTGCGTGAATGAATTGCTATGTTTAGATATTACTGTTCGTTTACTTGCAGTTTCGTTATTGTTAACTTTTTTTGACCTGCTGTATACATGAGCAGGAAGCTATTCGCAGAGCTACCATTGCACAAAAGTTTGTTCCAGTATTTATGGGCAGTGCATTCAAAAACAAGGTAGTTTCTTCTTCGGATGTAACAGCTGATACTGTGCAAGTTTGGATGGTCTTTTATCCTTAAGTTCCTCTTTCTGTTGTCATATCAAAGGTATTGAAAAGTTTTTCAACATCTGGCTTGCTTCATTTTTTTTTGTCTGCAGGGAGTACAACCTCTACTAGATGGTGTTCTTAGTTATCTTCCTTGTCCAACTGAAGTCAATAACTATGCTCTTGACCAGGATAATGAAGAAGCGAAGGTACTCTACTTGCAATATCTTTTATGGTAAAAAATAAACCGATTCTAAAACAGTGAATTTCAGGTAACCTTGACCGGTTCTCCAGATGGACCTCTTGTTGCGCTGGCTTTTAAACTAGAGGAGGGACGTTTTGGTCAGCTTACATATCTACGGTGAATTCTTGATCGCTTCTAGATGGGATGGGATGGATTTCTGAAATATCTGAACGCAAACGTATGTTCTTTTGTTAATGCAGAATATACGAAGGTGTGATTAAGAAGGGTGATTTTATCATAAATGTTAATACTAAAAAGAGAATAAAGGTAAGTCCATGGATGTTCGTATTGCTTTGAGATTTTTCAGTGTCATGAAGGCCTGTGCATAACACTATGTCAAAAATTACACTGTGATAAGTATATTGCCTGTTTTACTTGATTTTATATAAAAGCTATTTAAATGATTCTTGGTGCAGGTTCCACGCTTGGTCCGTATGCATTCTAATGATATGGAGGTAAGACATCTTGTTACAGATTATTTTTCTCCTTAAGATTCCATTATGGTAGCAACTCTCGTGCCCTGTCTAGTCGAATTCTAGAAGTTATTATATTTTTCAGGATATTCAAGAGGCACATGCTGGAGAAATCGTAGCTGTGTTTGGTATTGACTGTGCATCAGGTACAGTAGATAACACTTCTGTACTTGTTCATTATTTTTAACGTAATTTGCTTCTTTGGGTGTGTGACGTACTTTGGGTATAAAATTCCTAACCTTGTTATATTATCAGGTCATACATTTACAGATGGTTCAGTCAAGTACACAATGACATCGATGAGTGTTCCTGAACCTGTTATGTCCTTGGCTGTTCAACCAGTTTCAAAAGATTCGGGTGGACAGGTAAACTTTTGCGAATTTTTGTAGCTAAATCAACTTGCTATGTTTCTTTAACTTTTTGGCTTTGAGAAGTTTGCTACTAAAATTTATTTCCTGGTGTTAGTTCTCGAAAGCATTGCAACGATTCCAGAAAGAGGATCCTACTTTCAGAGTGGGATTGGACCCCGATAGTAACCAGGTATTTTATCTTATCAACTCTGTTGCTTCGCATCACCTTTTCTCTTATTTCGTACCTTGGTAATATTACAACATTGATGATTCTTCCGTTTGATGGGATACAGACGATTATTTCTGGTATGGGGGAATTGCATTTGGATATTTATGTTGAACGTATGCGCAGAGAATACAAGGTACCTGACTTTAATCCTACACAATAATCTCACTATATAGCCTCTTCTCAACGGAAAATCCCTATTTTGTTTTTTTGCAAACAGGTTGATGCGACTGTTGGCAAGCCTCGTGTCAACTTTAGGGAGACTATCACTCAGCGAGCTGAGTTCGATTATCTACACAAGAAGCAAAGTGGAGGAGCGGGTCAGTACGGTAGAGTTACCGGGTGAGTATCTAAAAACTAAAAAAAAAATGATGTGGTAGGGGATCACTTGTAAACCAATCCTAATGTCTTCTCAAATACACTTGTAACTGTTGCTAGGTATGTGGAACCTCTACCATCTGACTCTAAAGAGAAGTTTGAGTTCGAAAACATGATTGTTGGACAAGCGATTCCGTCTGGTTTTATACCAGCAATCGAGAAAGGTTTCAAAGAAGCTGCAAACTCGTGAGTGGTCTTTTTCTCTTCTTTGACATTTCTTTTGGTTCTCCTTTTCATGTTGTCGCTGATTATATGTGAAACCTTCAATGCCATATTGCAGGGGATCCCTAATTGGTCATCCGGTAGAGAATATTCGTATAGTATTGACAGACGGAGCTTCACACGCGGTAGATTCAAGTGAACTTGCGTTTAAAATGGCTGCAATATACGCGTTCAGACTGTGTTACACAGCGGCTAAACCGGTGATTCTAGAGCCTGTCATGTTGGTTGAGTTGAAAGTACCAACAGAGTTTCAGGGCACTGTTGCTGGTGACCTCAACAAGTAACAAAACCTCTAACAAACACTTTTTATCCATGTTTATTGCTAAATAGCTCAGCTTAGTGATTTTCTTTTTCTTACAGGAGGAAAGGTATAATCGTTGGAAACGATCAAGAGGGTGATGATTCAGTAATCCAAGCTCATGTGAGAACCAATACAAAGCTTTTCTTACTAATAATAATCCGCTCAGATCTTGAAACTGTAATTAACATGTGAATATGTTTATGTTTTATAACAGGTGCCTTTGAACAACATGTTTGGCTATTCCACATCTCTCCGCTCAATGACACAGGTACTAACATCTTTATCATGATTCATGAACATTACGAAGACATTGTTGAATATAATATATTACTTTGGTGTAACTTTGGACAGGGAAAAGGAGAATTCACGATGGAATACAAAGAACACTGTGCTGTGTCAAACGATGTCCAAACTCAGCTCGTCAACGCCCACAACGCCACCAAACCAACTGATTAGTTCCTCCAATCGATATCTATCGTTTTGTCATCTTTTAATCGATGATCTCTTTTGTGCCTTTTTTCATAGCTCAACATTATTTATACGGCTCCTTCTTACAGGGGGAACAAAATCACTCAGCATAAAATGTCACTGCTTGATGGGCTTTGTTCAAAAAGTCTATTTCAAGATTACTGGGCTACGAGCCCTTCAACCTTTTTAATATTAGTCCCATCTCTCTGTCCCCCAATGACATCCATTTTGGTAATTGTAGTCCAGTTAAAATGGATCTTCCTTTTATTCAACTGTTTCAGCATAAATTAATATATCAATAAATATTATAGTCATATCGTCTATATAATAAGATAGGGTCCAAAATAAGCCAACCAGAAATCGTTAGAGACAATCATTGACCTAGAGTAGTCTTCACGTCAAATAGGAAGAAAGAAACTGACTCCAACGAACTAGCTCAGACTTTTCTTTTATACTTCATCTCAAAGCTACTTCTTCTCTTTCTCATAGAGGAGTTGGTGTGATGACTAACAAGTAACATCATACCAGTTTGTTTAAGTTGTTACTATCTGTTCCTATCTAATTTCTGCCTCTTTCCTTAAGCTAACCTTCGCTAACTATACCAAACATATATGTTTTTTTAACTTTTAAAACCAAAACAATTTTCGGATAATGTTTGTCGAGAGACGATGACCTCCACGTTTTCTCTTCTCGAAGTCCCGATTCTAGGGAGAGTAGTATTACTGAACTTTTCTTCGTATATTAATTAATTAACATATAACTCAACAGTCAACCTAGTATTATAATTTTTTTTCTTTTATTTCACTTAACTTGTCGAATCAAAATTTGGTGTGTTTTGGTTAGTTAATAACTTACTACTGAACTAAACACAATCCATTCATTAATTTTATAAGCAAACGTTCCAACCCCATTAAACCAAAAATATCTTTCTATATATATTTTATATCAAAGCTTTTCCCTCCACGCCAGCTTCCATTTCCAAAAGGATCTCACCATGCATCATCATCATCATCCATGCAATCTCAAACACATCACCTTCTTCTCTCTTATCTATCTCCATCTCCATATCACACAGATCACCGAAGCTCGAAACCCATCTCAGTTCACGATCAATCCATCACGGCATAACGTCAATATACCGGAGATAAAACGTCATCTTCACCGGTTCGGTTACCTCCAACGCAACAACAACAACGTCTCGTTCGAGCAAGCTCTCTCCCGTTACCAGAAAAATCTCGGTCTACCGATAACCGGGAAACCAGATTCCGACACGTTGTCACATGTTCGGTTACCAAGATGCGGATACCCCGATGACGTGGACTCCAAAACGACGGCGTTCCACACAAAACAAAAATACGTGTATTTCCCCGGAAGGCCCAGGTGGACAAGAGACATCCCACTAGAACTCACCTACGCCTTCTCGCAGGAGAACCTCACCCCTTATCTAACACCAACACAGATACGGCGCGTGTTCCGACGCGCTTTCGGCAAGTGGGCTCTAGTGATCCCCGTGAGCTTCGTCGAGACCGAGGATTACGAGATCGCCGACATCAAAATCGGATTCTTCGCCGGAGATCACGGCGACGGAGAGCCGTTCGACGGTGTCTTAGGCGTTTTGGCGCACACTTTCTCTCCCGAAAACGGTAGGCTCCATCTAGACAGAGCAGAGACGTGGGCCGTCGATTTCCACGAGCAGAAATCAACGGTAGCCGTCGATTTAGAATCTGTAGCTGTGCACGAGATCGGTCACGTGCTTGGGCTGGGCCATAGCTCGGTGAAAGACGCGGCTATGTACCCAACTTTAAAGCCCAGAAGTAAGAAAGTGGATTTGAACGTTGATGACGTGGTTGGAGTGCAGTCTTTGTACGGAACCAACCCGAATTTCAACATAAGTGGTTTGCTTGCGTCGGAGACTTCGACCAATCTAGCTGATGGCAAGTTGGTTCGGTCCGAAGGAGTGATCTATTCGACTTTGAGTACTCTTCTCGCTCTCGGTTTTTTAAATCTTTAGGTTGGTATAGACCACAGATGGATTAATTCGATCTCAAAGTGTATAGAAATCATCATAGATGCATGGAATATAGCTTGTCTTGTTTTATATTTTTAAGCTCAGGAGTGTTGAATATATTATGTTTCTTATAAAATGGACATACAGCAGCAACGAGGCCCATTATGATATAAACGGCCTAGTATAAATTGAAGATGTAACTTTGGCCTATGTTTTTCTAAAGTATGGAATAAGTAACAGCAGACACACCAGAGGATGCTATGATCCATATAACCGTAAAATGACAAATGAACTTTAGATTTGTCTAGATGTATGCAGTAATGGTGAGTAAATTATTTTGTAAAAGAATTGAATAGGTCCGACACAATTTCTTTGGATATCTATCTTCAATTGTCGCTGTCGCATTCAACATAAAGTAGGCTCCACGGCCCATAAACGTATAGCCGGTACGGTCTGGTTAAATCGCTTTCATCTCTTCTCTATCTGTTTTTGGGTTGTTGGTTAGAAATCATAATAATTGAGGAATATTGTAAGAGCAGAACACTATTGCGATTTTGTCCCTTAAAATTAAAAGATTTATGAAAACTTGTTTTTCTTTTTGTAACAGATATTTTTATATCAACATTTTGATACATTATTTTTTATTATAAGCTTAGTTTTGTAGTTTGAGGAAAAATAGGAAATATAAATATTTCACTTGTGACAGTACTTTTTGAGAATTCGACTAGAATATTTTTTTGTGCAGTTTCTTCTCATAACTAAATCATCATATTCATGAAAATAATCTTCTTCTAATGGTTCCCAACATTTGTGGCGAGAATGAATCTATGTATAGAGAGTTCAATTGAGAAATTGTATTGCTTAACCGCTAAACTATCTTTTGCTCTGTCACAATTATACGTTATCTTATTTCTGTTATTTACGCTATTTTTTTTCTTCTTCTATTTATCCATTTAAGTCGTCGACTTATCAATTCTTATCACTGGGTAGAGAGTAATTACATTTTCCTAGTTAGGTACGTAATGGTGAAACTTTGAATAAATGCAAGTCTCTACAATTGAAAGCGTTAATTAAACCAATTGACACTACCATTCTTGGGTGTTGCTTGAGAATGTGAAACTGACTAGAGAATTGAAAGCGTTAAACCAATTGACACTACCATTCTTGGGTGTTGCTTGAGAATGTGAAACTGACTAGAGATATAATGCTTGTAATATATGTAGTAAACACTTATTTACTATAAACATAAGAAATACTAAAGAAGGGGACAAGAGGGATAAAGGAAGAGCATATGGTCTATCATTTTTGCATGTTATTCGTCAGAAGGGATTATTTTTTAGGCCCAGAAAAAAAAAAGATTACTTCTTTTCTTTTATATTTATACGTAATTCTTTTCTTCTACAATTGACTTCAAAAAAAAGAGCTAGTGTTGTTGAGAAAAAAAAAACTCATATAATAATATTCGATGTCATTATGGGCACATGAGCCCGCACGTGTTCTTGCTGTTTACTTTGGGATCACCGTCCTCTGTCACGTCACGTGATTCAAGAAACAAAAAATCAAAAGAATAAACAAAAAAAAACTTTAGTATAATGTCAATAATGACTATATATTCGTAGTTTTTTCGAACTTAATATATTCGTAGTTATATGTATACTAATATTAATATATGCGACTTAGGAGCGTTCATAGTGGTCACTTGCTTCCACTACTATTGTCACGACTCACGAGACCACAACATTCGGGGGGCATTCAAAACAGAGCAAAAAATCTTCTTAAAATATATGACCAAAACAAGTGACTCTGATTGAGGAAGAGGGACTAACGAGAAGATAGTTCCACTGCCACCGTACGTCGTTGTACTTTTTTTAGATTAATTTTCTCTTTTTCTCTATCTCCTTAATTTTTGAAGATATAAATTTATTTTACTCCAGCAACTATCTATTTTTTTGTTGGAAAATAATTATATAGATAGTAAAAAAAAGGTTTGTAACATGGGAATGTACCGTGTACGAAAGTAAACCTTCTGCACCAAGAAGAAGGTGCCAGCTGGAAAAGACACTGTCGGTAGTAAGTGAAGATTAATTAAATAAATAGTAAAAAACAAATATCTCATATGGGTACCTCTCGTTCCGTGCCATCGTGTTTAATTAACACTGAATGTGCAGTGGGGTTGGGCCCTTGTGGAGAGTCACTTTGTTAGTAACATATTATCAGAACTAATTATAATTCAAAATACGATGTTTTATATATAAATCAAAGCTTATCTTACTGCGATAAACCCTAGCAAGCGTCACACGACACGGCCCGTTTCTTTCTCCTTCATTTTAATTTAACCATATTTCATTTAGTTGTGTAGATGATATTTTACTCTTCCGTTCAAACCAATAAATACTGCATTTAATCTCAGGTTTGTAGCGAAATTAAAATTTACACCTCAAATTTAAACACGCAAAATTCATAATATATATGGAGCGTCAAATGGTTAACTATTCTCTCTACTCTTTTGTTTATTTTTTCACAACCATCTTATTCTTTCTTCTTTTGTAATGTTCATGGCCCCCACATGCAGCCACGTGGGTAAATGACTTTTTCTTTACTGATTCATTTATTTATTTTTGTAAAAGATGAAAATAATTTATCTTTAGAACTTGTGTGGATAAGCAGTGCCGGTCTAACATTTAACAATGCCCTAATCCAATTTTAAAAATATGCCGTTTAATATTTTGTATCGAAATTATAAAAAAAAACTAATATAAAAGTAAATTAAAATTTGAACTAAATCAGTAACTCTAAAACATTAAAATATACTTTTTGCATTTTTCCATGTAAAAGCATTCATTAAATAAATATAGTCAAATCTTATAACAGTTTTGATCGATAATAAAATCAATTTAGATAATCTCTTAGATAACATGTTATACTACAAATAACTATTTATACTTTTCAAAAGCTTTTTATATGTAATGATCGATATTGTTATATTCAAAAATGCACTTTTAACAATTTATGTTTATCAGATAACAATCATTCTTTAACAAACAAATATTATAGTAGGCTTTCTAATCTATTTTGACATTGATTCTTGTAGAGTATTAGTTCCATAAATAAAATACCTTTAATTATATTCGAATGAATATTATTTTAAAGAAATTTTCAGTATTTGAATTATGGTTTCAAATTATCATAAGTAAAAATGTCCAATAAGTATACTTTCAATTAAAAAATATTATCAATTTCTTTTTATCTATAAATATAGTAAAAATATGCCCCTTAAAATTAGATGTCCTAATCGACGGTTTGGGTGGCTTCCCCTCTGGGCCGGTCCTGTGGATAAGTCAAGAACTAAAATTGTCGGCACATACCATAAACCATGTGTTGTACCTGCATATAGTTGGAAAAAACTAAGAGAGAGAGCGCAATATTAATGGTAATCAATAGTTAAACCGCCGAACACAACTCGTTTACTCGTAAAATAAAATAATTCAGACTAATTTCCCTTCTTACATTATTCGCTTGCAGCATATATTATATACCTGAAGTCGCTTTTAATTTCTTTTTTTTTTTTAGCTTCTAAACGTTCATACTTATATGTATTTCAATGTATTGGCCTTAATTGGTTGGACGATGGCGCAGAATTTTATTAGCACATGAGCCGAGCATATTGACAAATCTAATTAAGTATATATATATATATATATATCTAATTAAGTATATATATCTATTCAAAACTTCATTATTATAGTTTATTTTAAGTTATAACAAATGTATCCCAATTTTGATTTTATAACAAACGATTAGGTAGCCAAATAGCAAAGTTTCATATATTTATCATTGGGTTACTTGAAAGAAAAAGAACACTGAGAATATGACCCACTACATAATACGTACATAACATTAGTACAGAAGCAGTGAAAGAGACGTATATATGACGGCTAAAAACATTTTCTGTAGACTATAAGAAGAAAACAAGGAGGTTGAACTTATAAACTCAGGCTAGTCACATTCTACCCAAAAAAAAACTTAGGTTAGGTTAACGATTTCTAGTTTGGTAAAGTTGTTTTAGTATCATAATTTTCTTGTTTAAATAAATCAAATGCAGAATGAGATTAGATGTTCTTATGAAATTTGAGTTAGATATGTTGTTTGATTTCCTTATTTAAATTCGGAAATTAATGTTTTAAAATGAACTTTCTGAAACAATATATAAATAAATGATGATCGTGTGTGATGTTTAAAAATAGCCCTTCATTTTAATCATCAGATGCATCTTGAACCTGAATAGTTACATGGAAAATCTGCGGACAAGGATAATAAGAAAACAAAATAAAAATGACTACAATTTTTTGTCAAATTAGATTTTCATTAATATTGAGTGGGAAATACAAAAGAAAAAACATCTAATTTACTAATTGCTTCGGCGTCCGGCCACTTGAATCCCATTGACTACAATTATATTCCAGTCCACTTGAATCATCCGCCCCAAATCCAAAACGCAGCAACAAGGCATTTTCCCAATATACATCATTAATACAGTCAGAAAAGCCTATATACTATAACGTTTTATATGCTGGCTTAATCAAAATTTGTTTTAATGAAATCACGAGGGTGGACACGTGAAAACATACAAAATGAACTATTCAACTACTATTTTTCCAAAATCAACTCATATGTTCTGGAAGTTGAACGTTTGTTATATATGTGATATGTTAAACCTCCAGTTTTATATTACAGGTTTTCAATCGGTTAATTACCATTGATCAACGCATGATCAGATATCAAGAATTGAGTATATACTACATATTGTACTGGGCCGCACAATAACATCTGCACATTAGTATAGTTTTGTGATACTTAGAAAATGTATTAATAGTAAATTGTGATTAACATTTAGTTAACGGTGTGGTAAATTTGAAGATTGAATAGCTAACAAACAGCTGATGTATTGATTCAGGAATTATTTCGGTAAACGTATAAAATAAACACAATTAATATACAAACTCTAAAACATATAACTGTCTCTATATTTCACTAAAATTTACCAATCAAGTAGAATACTACTTTTTCATGTTTACTCTATATACTATTGAATATGAGAGAAATGCACACTCATGTTTAGTCTAAATTTTATTTAATTGATCTGTTTTTTCACAACATAATGACTTGTATGACACACATTCAAAGTAAATAATCAAGGGAAAAAAATCAATTACTCTTATTTACTCTAAAATTTTACCAATCAGATGAAAACTCTTTATATCCTATCCCCTCTAGTCACTTTAAAAAAGGGAAAAAATACACAAAACTTTACTCTAACTCAAACAAGAGTAAATATATTTCCTCTACTTTAATCTCTTTCTTATTTTTACTTTCCTCTCATTTCCACCTTTTTGTTTTCCTCCAATTTACTCTATATTTTTCAATCACACTCAATAATGCATAGTTTTCACTCATTTTTTGTTTGTTTTGGATGATAAATAGTTACTCTTTTTTTAAAAAAGGAGAGCAGTGAATAGGTTGAGTCGGTCACTCACGGTGCATGGTCACTCTCTCTGCACGTTCTCTTGCCCTCTTCCCTTCTCTCTCTCTTCCTATTAAAGACTCTAAGCAGTCCTGTAGAGAGAGTGAGAAAGAGACAGAGTCAGAGTTTGTAAGAGAACCATCCAAACTAAACAAATGGACGTCTATGGCTTATCATCACCAGACTTTCTTCGAGTCGATGACCTTCTTGATTTCTCCAACGAAGACATCTTCTCCGCCTCTTCTTCCACTTCCACCGCCGCTACTTCCTCCTCCTCTTTCCCTCCTCCTTCTCAAAACCCTAACTTCCACCACCATCACCACCCTTCCTCCGCCGATCATTCCTTCCTCCACGACATATGCGTTCCCGTATGCACGCACTCTCCTCTTCATTTACACTTTTCTTGATTTTCTTTTATTTTATTTTTAATGTTTTTGTTTTGTTTTTGTTTTTTTGGTTTAGAGTGACGATGCTGCTCACCTTGAATGGCTCTCTCAGTTCGTCGACGACTCCTTCGCTGACTTTCCGGCGAACCCGTTGGGAGGAACCATGGCTTCCGTCAAAACCGAGACCACGTTTCCCGGGAAACCAAGAAGCAAACGATCGAGAGTTCCAGCTGCTTACGCCGGGACATGGGCACCTATGTCCGAATCCGACCAGCAGGTTCATGTCCCCGGGAAACTCAAGCCTAAGAAAGAACACTCCGGCGGAGGAGGAAGAAATTATCATCAGTCCACGACCGAGACGGCGGAAGGAGGAGGGATGAGGAGATGCACTCACTGCGCGTCGGAGAAGACGCCGCAGTGGAGGACCGGACCACTCGGGCCCAAGACTCTTTGTAACGCGTGCGGAGTCCGGTTTAAATCCGGTAGGCTTGTACCGGAATACAGACCGGCTTCGAGTCCTACCTTCGTTTTGACGCAGCACTCCAACTCTCACCGGAAAGTGATGGAGCTAAGAAGGCAGAAGGAGGTTATGAGACAACCACAGCATGCCCAGCTTCACCACCACCACCACCATCCGCCGTTTTAGTTCGACGTCGCTTCTCTTTTTTTTTTTTTGTTCTTCTTGGGGGTTGGGTTGGGGGGGGGGGGGGGGGGGGGGGGGGGGGGGGCGGGGGGAGTCACGTGATGACGACGTTTTGCGATCATAGCGGCGTTTATCACGTGACCGACGAGCGACGGGAGCGTAAAACTAGCTGTTAAAAAATCGAACTCTGCTAAACTCAACCTCATTAAATTGTTAATTATTTACCAAATTTTAAATTTTATTTTTACCTTTTCTTCTACGTTATTTATTTAAAGCCTTATTTTTCTTTAGAAAACGACTAACAAATCGTAAACAAGTAAAATAGTAATAATTACGAATGAGTAAACGACGTCAGCGGTCAGAGTTTGATTATATTATCCACTTGCACCCTTTTTGCGACTTTTACGTTTCGACCAGACTTGTTTAGTTACAAACCAGAAGATAAAACCATATGGAGCCCTGGTCCAGGCTAAGTGAATCTTGACACATGTTCTGTTTTCTTTAACTAAGCTGGTTGTCTCAGATTTTTCTTTTGTTTGATGACTATTTCATAAGAAAACAAAACTGAACCTACTGAAGATCAATAAAAGAATTGCAGCTCAAGACCGGTTATATGAAAGATTAATTGAGATTCAAAATATGAAGATCAAGACCGGTTATAAGAAGATTAGTGGGAGATTCAAGTCTGATGATAGTTCTGATACCATATTATGAAGAACAGATTACACTTGAGAGATGATGAAGTTTGTTACATTAAACCAAACTAAACCGAAATAAATCAGCTAAAGGAAACTGACTAAATAAATACACAACCCAATATCTAATTTTCGTATAACTCGTCTTGATCTTCAATAGAACCGAAACTTGGGTTAAAGACACGTTCATGGTGGTACGATATCATCATTATATTGTATTGCTAAAGAACTAAAACCCTTGAAACACACAAAACAGCAAGAGATTACATCTTTTGCATTTAACACTTAACAAAACAATACCAGTCTATAACCACATTTCTAACTAGAAAGTGAGGTTTGATTTTCCTCATAGGAGGAGATACGATAGTTGCTGATCTTATTCACTTCCTTTTTCAAAAGGGATTCTCTCTTGCTTTATTTCCGAAGCACGGTTCGATATTTGAGGTTGAACAAGTGAGATAATTCCATTTCACTATACTATCGTACATGTATATATTGTTGATTAATTACTTATTCTAACCTAGTTCAGCTCCTACGTTCTAACATAGAAGTGCAAAGAGACCAGTACATCTTTCAAACCTGTATATAAAAATCAATGGTGGTATAATTCGACAAACTTTAGAGCCTTCTTCTTATCTATGCATATATCTGTTTTACCAAATGTCGATGTTTAAAACAGAATGACAAAACATACCTGCTCCTAAGCCGAGCCGACCACACCTCGTATATGTTTTTGCCTGCTTGTCCGAGTGGATAGAGAGAATTAAAATTTATATTCGTGCTGATGCATAAATATACTGATATTTTTTCTGGATGATATAAACCTGAGTTTCATCCTTGCTCTAATCAACCCCAAAAGCTAAAGTAAAGTGGCTGATACTAAGGGATGAGATGCAGCATGCAGCAACCCTCTGCATACCAAAACTGAAACATATAATGATCCGAAAGAGAGAAACATCACAACCATAGTAAACACGAGTAGCAGGAAAATAGAACAGTCCTCACAACATAATTCCAAACATTCAATTTCTTGAGAGGAAGAACAAACTCACTCGAATGACATAGAGAATAGATACTGTAGATTTGCTTACGATTGTTTGGCTTTGTATTGCATTCTTTGAATTTAGTTCATGTGAACATGTGTTGTATATAAATGATTATCCCTTAAAATAGTACGAAGAAAATCAAAACTGAAAATTTTTCAAAGATAGTCACAAAAATAAACACATGAGTTGAAACCACGATTGTCTAAATACTGATCACTAGCAGTCACTTCTCTCTTGCAACTACTATTATGTGTATTACAAGCCTCTCACACTGCTCGTCATCACTTGACAAAGTAGAGCTTGCCCATGACATGAAGGACGGCGACAAAAGCAATAAAACCGATGCTCATGACAAGGACAACATTAGGAGAGATCTTGAGACCAGGTGCGTCATCCGTGTAGAACTGAAGCATTGATCCTGCTGCACCACCACCACCAGAGGCTCCTCCTCCTCCACTTCCGCTAGGCTTCCTCCTACGCATGCTAGCAGCCGCAGCTGCACTTCCTCTCTGCGGAGCTCCACTTCCCACCATCCTTTCTCTTCTCTTCTCTTCTTTAACTGACTGATACATGTGTGTAATAACATACATTAAATCACTTTGCTAATTAAGGATTATTCAAAACAAAACAAAAATGTTAAAAGTAAATGAGAACTATAAATTATAAACACCATATGAGTTTGTTTATCAAATGCAATCATATAATATTCCAATCGAAACAATGAATCGATTTCTCAGCAGTAATCGTAAAAACTAGACGGATTCGATACGAATTTCTCAGATATGCAACACGAGAGATCGAATCAGATCGGAAAACGTAGATCAACGCGATTCTGGTTTTCAACATTTGAGATCTCATAATCATCAGATCTGCACACTCTCATCTAACTTAACAACGGATCTAAGGATTCCTCAATCACGATACCATTGAATCTCACAGCAGCAGCAACAACAAAATCAAATTAAAAAAAAAAAAGAAAAAAACTCACCTGATTCGCCGACGAGAACGATAAACGAGACGCGGAGATGTTCGGATCTTTAGAAGTTGACCCGGCTCTACCCCATTTTATACGAACGCGTTATTCTCGCCACGCAATTTACATTGTATTAGCCAATTAACTAACGCCACCTCAGCGTAAGTATCAGGGCCTGATATAACTAACGTAACGTAAGCCCAAACTTAAGGCCCATAAAAGCCCAGACGAAAGCCTTACAGCACTCTGAAAATGTTTACTATTATGTAATCATTTACTTTATAATGGTAGGTCATATGATAAGATATCTGAAACGAAATGTCTGATTTTTACAGGCAAATTTGATGTTTTTCGACTTTTTGATTCCCTAAATCAAGGGATACGATCAGAACCATATAACATAGAATAAAAATAAATTAAATATATATGCAACAATGCTGAATTAGGGCCAGTACAACCTCCATTATCAGCTCAAGATGTTTCTGTTGATTATTATTCCAAATGTCTTTTTCTTCTTGTCTATAAAAGTACGTTCAAAAATAATCTCAACTCGAGTGTTACAATATTTGATTTAGTGGTTACGTTTAGTAACTACTGGAGAACGAACACCGAGTAAAGAATATGAATGATGAAAGAAGTTTCGTACGTACGTACGTACATATACATTAAAGGCAAATTCATCTTTTTGTTAGAAATAGATCTCGAACACGAATCTCGAGATGGAGACAGATATGTTAATCAGAGAGTGTCATGATACATATCTATCGGGCATAAGTTATGGAGCCTGACAATTTGTGTACGGTCAGCGTCGACAAATACTGTGTACTACTTTCTTTTACCTTCGTACATATATTGATCATCGACTCCAAAATCTAAATTTCATAAATGTGTTCCAGTCAATCAGTGCCATATACAGAGGCGGACCCACTCACACTAATGGGGTGTCACATGACACACCTTAAACCTGATAAAAACTAAAATATGGGAACAAACATTAAAGATTCGTTGGTAATTTTGGTTCAAACTGAACTCTGACCCTCCTTAAAACTAGTGTTCGATACCCATTGAACCCCTATTATTTTCTTTTTGCTTTTCTTTATAAGCTGTTTGACCCCGGTTAAAATGAATCCTGGGTCCGCCACTGGCCATATATATATATAAAATCTAAATTTTTTAAATAAGATCCAGTCAATCAGTGCCATATAGTTACCATAAAGCAATGACGCTTGTTTTATTTTATCTCTACTTTTTCACTGTATTATTTTCCTATATATATAGATTTAAGAATAATGATCGATTTGTATGTGAAGAGAAATTCCCTTGTATAGATTTTTTTTTTTTTGCAAAATAGTTTTTAAAGAGGAAAATGACCAAAAAATGTTTTATAAAAGGATAAAATATTTATTTATACCCTAGGGTTAACTGATTTAAACTTAGGGTTTAGAGTTAAATGGTGGGTTTTGGGAATGAGTTTCAAATTTCAAAAAATAAAAAATAAATATTAAAAAATTTAAAATAAAAATGGGCTATGTTGATCATTTATTTTTTGAGGACTATTTTTGTGACAGAAATTTAAAAATGGCTTTTGAGAGAATTGTCCATTTGTAAATGTTTAATGAAAAATAGAAACACAACTGATCAGATCACAGTTTTTTTTGGTACTCATGTTAAATGATCAAATCAAAGTTAAAACAGAGTAATTATCAAAAATACTAAAATAGTGTATACATTTATATAAGTTACTGGTTTTCAAATCGTAGTTTACCATATCATTTAAGTATTTTGCATTGTATCACCGTTACTCGTTGCGCTACTATATAGATTCAGTTTTTGGTATTCTATGTGTATTGCTGACAACAAAAAAATTGGACCACAATATTTTCAGATAATTCCATTCGATCTCCATGTGAAACACACATAATACTAGTTATGTTGATTACTGAGTTGAGCCTATAGCATATTCATTTCTTAGATCGATAATGACTACACTGTATAGTGAATATCTTCCTTTTAAAACGACAACGATATATCATAGATGTGAATATAAATTGAGAAAAAAATATGATGTTAAATCTAATAAATAAGGTGGGGAGACACAACTAAATAAGAAAATAATTGAATAAGACAATGATCATGACATGGTAAATACTTTTGACGAGATGATATTTTTGTGTAAGGAAAATCAAATCGGGTCCCCTTCATTTTTGCATTTATTATAAAACGTATTCGTGCGGTGGCGGTAGCTTCGTTTCGGGTATCTCAATTTATTACTTGTACTTTATTTTGGTTGTCTCTCCACTTTCATATATTTTAATGTATAGTTTTATTATTTACCACATGGAAATAAACAGATCATCGGTCAGGTATATTTTCTTTACTGTGCTGGCATGTACCCTAGATCAGGAACTCGTACTTTCTTTGAGTTCGAGTTGCTGTTGTCGAGCAGATATTTGAGAAGGATGAAAGATTGAATGGTTACATATTTATTGCGTTTGGTATATAGCAAGAAGATATATAGCGACAACACACTTATACTATCAGCATTCATGACGCTTTATAAGAAAATAAGCTAGTAAGTAAATAAGAGATTTGTTGTCAAGTAAAACTTTAAAAGTACATTTTAACGAATCAAACTATTTTGAAAAATATCACCAAACGAGTTACGTTAAAAGTTGGATTTACCTTGTAATGCGTGTTGGTGTGCTAAGTCAAATTAGAAAAGAACCATGTACGACGTATGTATAGTCCAATCTTAAGATTTAAAAACTCATAAATATTTTTAGGTTGATTACAATAAAATGTTTTGGACAATTTAAAGATCATGTGATTTATATATAGCAATTCTTCAAAATTTAGGGATTACACGAAGTATATATATATCACTGAAAGGATGGAAATGTTGCGTGATTTGTAGTCAAAAAGAAAAAAAAAAATTGTTGCGTGATTCCACCAGAAAAAATGGTTGTGCGTTGTCTTTGATTTAACGTCCATACGTGTGAGTCTCCTTGTGGTCTTTGGAGGCTCGCGACGTCGACGTTGCCGAAAGTCACACGTGTGTCTAATAGTACACGCGTTAGAACCACTTGTTAAAAACAGTAACATGAATAGGCCCCTAAACAGGACCCTCCGGCTCCACCAGAGAGTCTCACCGATGTTGAGTTGACATCTCTCTCCACCGTCTTCTACAGACTGTCGGCGGAGTACTCTCCCCCTTTGTTTAATTATAGTTTTAGATTCCTCTAAGTTCTATTTTAATCTTTGTATAATATATGCTTATAGTACTTTGAAGCTGGTTCATTAATATCAGCTGATTTAATAAATATTATGTGAATAAAATATGGATAACAAACAAAAGCTTAGCTGTTGCACTCACACAGTTGTTTTTTTCAGCTTGTAAAATAAATAATTACTTGTTTTAGTAACTTCTCTCCAGCTTCCATATGACTCCAAAAACCCATGTCGATTCTCTTTTCGATAAAATTCCAATTATAAAATCATGTAGATTTAGTGTACCTTGTCATACTCTCTCGATATATATTGAAATATATATACTGAACAATTACTTATATAAAGAAATCATCGAAAAAATTCTACAGGAATTTGTATGAAATCATGTCGGTTTTTATATAAACGCTCACGACAGTAGGTTTAGGGGGAAAAATATCTAGTATTAGAAACAAAAAATAGGTTTTTCTATAAGATTCTTACATATAAAAAAACAAACCGTTATTTTGTTATAGTAGATGGGACTTAAATTGCGTTATCTGGATGAATAAAACACAAACCGTTGTTTTGTTATAGTAGATGGGAATTAAATTGCGTTATCTGGACGAAAGCGATTCAAATCTGGAATATAGTTACGATTCAAAAAATAAAACCTGAACTTTCGTAGTCGCACGAGCTGCGTTTAATACTATTAAATATTCAGTACACACTAGTAACTACAAATTCTTATTTTTTAAATAAATATATTTTTTTTATAACAAGAAGAGAAGAGGAAGTTGCCCTACTACATGAAAGCTACTCTCCTCCATCTTCTCGAGCTTACTGTATATAAAAGGCCACTCGAAACCCTTTCTCTTTATTCATTTTCCTCACCAAAGAAAAATAAAAAGAAACATAACTAGACGACAAGAATTACACTTCTTGATTAATGGCGTCTTCGAATACTCTGGCGATATCTCCAAGGAAGCTCCGTTCAGACCTTTATTCATACTCTTACCAAGACGCTTCGAGCACACCACTCGTGATCTCTGTTCTCTCGTCTCTTATAGAACGGACTTTAGCTAGGAACGAGAGGATCAGCCGGAGCTACGGTGGCTTTGGGAAGACACGTGTCTTCGATTGCCTAGAGATTCCTGACATGACGATCCAATCGTATTTAGAGAGGATTTTCCGGTATACTAAAGCCGGTCCATCGGTTTACGTCGTGGCGTATGTCTACATTGACCGGTTCTGTCAGAATAATCAAGGTTTTAGAATCAGTCTCACTAATGTACATCGTCTCCTCATCACCACCATCATGGTCGCTTCCAAATACGTTGAAGACATGTAAGTTAAAAAAGAATGCTGAAGTTTTATTCCTCTGCTTTCTTGGAAAATAAATTCAAGTTAATTGACTCGTTTTTTGTTTGTCTTTGTCTCTTCCAGGAACTACAGAAACTCGTACTTTGCCAAAGTAGGAGGATTAGAGACAGAAGACTTGAACAACTTGGAGTTGGAGTTCTTGTTCTTGATGGGTTTTAAGTTGCATGTGAATGTGAGTGTGTTCGAGAGTTACTGCTGTCATCTTGAGAGGGAAGTAAGTATTGGTGGAGGCTATCAGATCGAGAAGGCATTACGTTGCGCTGAGGAAATCAAATCCAGACAAATTGTTCAAGATCCTAAACACCATAATCAATTTTCAAGAATCTTGTTGTAGTCAAGAACTCTGTTTTGTTTTGTTTGTTTTGTCGGTTTGCTTTGGAGGGTCTTTGACTTTCTAATTACCTTGTCGGTTGGGGTTTTCTTGAAATGTAAATAGAGAGAAAATATAGAGATGGATGTTGTATGTATCTATGTATTACCAAATGTAGATTCTCTCATGTCTCTTTGGCTTAGATAATGAATGATCTTTCACGGATCCTTTCCCTAGCTCCATTATGTTTTTTTCATCTTTTTGGCCATAGTGGTGCTCTTTTGATTTTGTAAATCTAACTCTTTCATTAATTTGAATATTAACAGTTTAGCAAAAAAAAAGTAGATTCTTCTATGTGCCTGTTGAGGTTTAAGGAAATGGTATTTTCGTATGCAAAATCTTTGTTAATCTGTTCTTTTGTCATTTAGTAGTTTCTTAGACATGTGAACTTTTAGCAATGGTTTAGACACTAAAATCATTGATTAAAAAGAAATGGGTTGGTGTTACAAAAAAAAAAGTGTTACAAAAAAAAGAAAGAAATGGGTTGTCAATTAAATTATGTATGTGATTGTGAAATCTCAGATATTATATGCCATGCATTAGATTTGTTAAGATTGTTGACAATCTTAAGGTCATGTTCAACTCACAAACAAAATGTTGTGTTTTTTTTTGTTATAATCTTGTGAACTATATTACTTTCCTAAATGCAAACTATATTTCGAAATCAAAGTCGGTTACATTAGCTTTGTTTAGCCTGCTGCTTCCATAGTCAATAAAAAAAAACCTTCTAAATATGACAAAAGTAACTCGAGGATCTGAACCCATATCTTTTACTACATAAACTCGTTGAAAATTTACAAGCTACATGAATTTGTGGCATGCACATTAACTAGGGGAAAACCAACAAACAAGTTCCATAAAAATATACTTAAATAAAAACACCCATCCATGGATGTTGTTTCTTTTGTCGTACATGAGTTGCAGACCATGCCTGATTAAAAATATTCAAATCCGCCAAAAACTAAATAGCAGTTTTTGGATTTTTCGGATCATTCACTTTGCACAAACTTCAAGTATTCATCTACTATTATGATTATTGATTCAATTGAGGTTGAGGGAATCCGTTGTCTTAAGATTGCAAGTTGATGGCAACTTTCTATTTCTAAACTACTTTTAGCATTAAAAAAAAAAACTTTGCTTACAAAATTATGGAGGACCATAGCTTGAAACCTCTATTAGACAAACCAAAAAGTATAGTTCAATTATTTACCTTTTGAAGTTTATTATTCTGGTGGACCATTTAGTGCTTTATAAAAAGAACAGCGTTAGTTAGAAAAGGTTATTTTTAGTGGATATGATTATTGTCTACCAGAAACTGGTCGTTAGTTGGAAATTCTAATTATGATCACAGCCAGGAAATGGACATTAGGAAGAAATCCCAAGTTCCGTCAGATACTTTCTACAAACAATAAATCAATAAATGAATTTTGTATTTTAGTAGTAATATGAAATCCTTGACAATCTATTATTGTTCGTAAACAAATCATGCGGATACTAAACATGAATTGTATAGCCAAATTAATCATTTTGGATACATGGTGATACAAAAATGTAAAGTTAGGATTCGGGTGCTGATTTGGTGTCTAATAATTGATTAATCGGTGGCACATAAACATTAATTACGAACTGGTTTATCATCCTTTTATTTTAATGATGTGCATCAACCACTTTAAATAAAATAAAATGAAATGAATTAGTTCATTGTTGATTCATTGAATCCTTCCCCTGTTTTGCATGAGCAAAATGGTAAAACGGAGTTCAATTTTTCAGTCGAACAAAAATACTTGTCCGAATCCGAATGTGGCATACATAAGACTAAAAAAGTAATGTATATATGTTTGAGAAAACATTTTAAAAAGAATAATGCAGTGTGGTTAACGAGCATGTACCTAAACTAAAGGCATCAATCACTTGATCTAATCCTTTGAACTAGATTACTAAAAATAAGATTAGGAAGGATCTCTAACTGTTGCCTCACAAGAGATATACAAATTTATAATATTAATGCCTTTTGTAAACTCTAAAGATAATATTTAGAATTAATATTTTAAGTCATAATTCTAAATTAACGAAAATAAGATAAAATTATATAAAACATATGCAAATCTAATGAATTTGGTTCTCCAAACAAGTGCATGGGCCTGGTAATTTATATGGGCCAATCTAATGATTTTTTTGTCTGCGTGTAATATAGGGCCTGGGAATTTGATTCCTAGCCCGCGGATCCCGCTCCGTTTGACCCACCGCAGGACGGGTGCGGATCAAAAAATTAGAGAAAATTGATTTGCGGGTACGAGTGCGAGTTATGAATATTTTAACGGGACGGGTGCGGATTGGTAAATTTTGAATTGCGGATACCCGCTAATCCAACAAATTTTTCTTTTAAATTTTTTTTTTGTAAAAAGGTATATATTTTTTTAAAAAAATACGAGAAATTTTAAAAATAATAATTATAGTTTTAAAAATATATAAAATTTTAATTATAAATATATTATTTTTATTAAAAAAAAATTAAATAGTTATTTTTTTATAAAAAATATAACCCGCGGGTCACCCGCTAATTAAGCGGAACGGATGCAGGTATAAATATATATGTTTGCAGATTGTGCGGATTGGAGTTTTTGACAAAAAAAACAATGAAATCCGCGGGTTACGGGTCGTGCGGGGCGGGTTTGACCCGCAACCCAGCCACTGTTGTATGAAGTCAGCCGGATGTGCGTCATCAAAATCTAATAAGAAAAAATATTTCAGATTTTCATTTTTTACTATGATAAAGACATAAAGTAAACAATGGATCGGTTTCAGTAAGTCGTCGTAACGAAATTCACGCCAAGTTTTACGTTCAACAGTCTGTGATTATTTTCAAACTCCTCGCCTGACGTTGGGTTTGAATAACTTTTTCTATAAATTCACACACTACATCATTTTCAACCGTGAGATTGGATTTCAACGGTGTAGATCAGTGAATGGATATCCAACGGCCAAGCAAACCACCATTAACGGCTACGTTAACGTTACAAGTTTCGCCATCGATACGATAAAACGAAGATCCAATATAATTCCAGTTCACCTTGATTTAGGGGTAAAGAAGAATTAATTACATAATACGACGACGAAAATTTTGACCATATGTAACTGTGGGCCTAACCGTTAACCGTCACGTGGGGGCATAGTTCTAAGTAAAACAAAAAACAACAGACTTCACGTGTTTATAAGTTGGGCTACTAGAGTCAAGACACTAATATATGACACGTGCCTTAACACAGTTGGGTAGTAGAGTCCTTCACGGGTTTCGATCGATAAATGATAAATCTATAAGTAACACCACCAAAGTCCTGACTTATTGTTAGTTACTTATTATTGCAATGGCAGTTCTTGTCTTTGAGAGATGGTACATTATCACGAACTTACTCTTTGCTCTAGCTTTTATTATGTTAAACTCTGCTCATTGCTTTAACCCAAAAAGACTCAATATTTCTGCTGCAACGGGCGATTTAGATTGGTCTCTAGCTGGCGCTACGTGGTATGGCAGCCCCACCGGCTACGGATCCGACGGTATATATATATACATAGTTGTACAGTTGTACTATATAACAAACATGCACTTGCATGATTCGTGATTGCATCTCTACATAAATTCCTTAGCCCTATATATAACCAAGTTGCTTTGGTCTAGTGGTATAGGAGCTCCAGCTGGAGTGCCCGCCCCTGGGTTCGAGCCTTGGCCACTGCGGAATTTACATATGGGCTGCAGCATCCGAGACCGAAGACCGTTACACGGTGAGCCACATGGTGACGCCCTGGCAGCGTCCTTGCTCACTTCGGTCTCTAGTCTGGACCACCTCGGTGGGGCCAGGATACTCGGTTAGCAAAAAAAAAAAAAAGCCCTATATATAAAACTAACTCGAATGCAAAATAATGAAGGTGGAGCGTGTGGTTATAAAAATGCTGTGGCACAAGCTCCGTTTTCGTCCATGGTATCAGCCGGAGGTCCGTCGTTATATAAGTCGGGGAAAGGATGTGGCGCATGTTATCAGGTTCTACATGATCAGACTAATTACAATCAAGTAGAATCGTTTAATAAATTAAAGTTTGTACGTTGGTTGATATAATGTACAGATAAAATGCACTTCGAAACCAGCGTGTTCAGCGAACCCGGTTACGGTAGTGATTACAGATGAATGTAAAGGATGCGTCACGGAATCGGTCCATTTCGATCTGAGCGGTACAGCGTTTGGTGCAATGGCGAGTTCCGGTCAGGATAGTCAGCTTCGCGATGCCGGAGTTTTGCAGATTCTTTATAGAAAGTATATATATATATGTCACATTAAATAAATGACTACAATAATATTGTTATATACGCTAAAGTTTGATTAATTGGTTATGTTCTAATTGTTATTTTGATTTATTTTTTTGTAGAGTTGAGTGCAACTATATTGGCGAATCGGTGACGTTTGACGTGGATGATGGTTCAAACGCCTACTCCTTCGCGGCTTTGGTTGAGTATGAAGACGGAAACGGCGAGATTGGCCTAGTTGAACTCAAACAAGCGTTAGATTCAGACACATGGCTTCCTATGAGCCACTCATGGGGTGCGGTGTGGAAGCTTGACGTGACGTCACCTTTACGGGCTCCACTGTCTCTCCGGTTGACTTATCAAGACTCCGGCGAGAAAGTTGTGGCTTCTGATGTTATACCGGCCGGTTGGCAGCCCGGAGCAAAGTACAAATCGAACGTAAACTTTAAAGTCTAGCTAGATTAAGTTAGCTCACGAGTCACGAGTCGAGTATAATTAATAGCTAAGATTAAGTTTTGCTAACCTTAAATAAACATGTAACTGTGTTGGTTTTTAAATAATCAATGTGTACGCCCCTAGGGCGAAATAAAAATTTGTGTTAAATTTCATATGGTGAATTGGTATAACGATAATCAGTCACTTGTATGATAACATAAAATGTAATTTGTTTGCTTTAAAACCCTCTATCATGTTTGTTTTCGTAGAAAATATTGTCATTTTCTAATATTCTATATTGGACACGTTTTATATCGTATTCCATATATCTGGAATACCCTAAGTTAATTTTTTTTAAAGGATGGATGTGTTAGAATAATCTACAGGAGATATATAAATTTTTATTACCAATGCATTGTAAACTCTAAATAATAGTATTCGAAAATTAATTAATTATAACTAGTTGAATTTATCAATAATAAATGATTAAATATATGATTTAATTAACATTATCAGTTAGTATATCCATAAAACATAAAAATACCAGTCCTTTAAACTTCAATATGTTGATAAAATTAAAAGAGATAAAAATAAATTCAAAGCTTTTAGTAAAATTAAATTTATAAGAGCTAATTAATATAACCATAAGATTAACATTATTTTTAAAAAAATAATTTTTATAAAAATAAATTAAAATTTAATTTAAATACTAATAACTTTCCCATAACATATTTTAGTCGAAAAATATAAAATTGCATGATTTAATTTTCTCTTTTGTCGTGCTTACATCCTTGAAAATGTAAATTTAAGATAACACCTCAAAATTATTATTTTGGTTGTCCAAAGAAGTGCATGGGCCTAATAGGCCGGATAATTTATACGGGTAATCTATTGATATGTTTTTTTTTCCGTTTGCGTCTAAATGTGGTCAGACGATGTGCGTATCTAATCTTATAATATATAAAAATTCAGATGTTCACTTTTAGTCTTTTAGTATGATAAACGATGTTCAGATATTCTAATTTTCACATCAGGTTCGGCTAAAGTTCGAGGGGTTAGTTCCAGTCTGGATGGTGAGGCTCAGGATTTTCTGTACGCAGTACAGAACATCTGGATTAAAGGATGGAGGTATGTTTGGTTCACAGGGGATAATCTTGAACTCACCAATATTATCAATATCATGGACAAGATGTGGAGCTGGATAATTTATTAACGGATATTAGATATTGGATGGGAATGTTGCCAGAGTGTTCTCTTTAACAGGTGAATAAAGAAAGAAATCAAGCGGCTGACGTAATTGCTGAGAAGGCTCTTGTTGGCCTAAGCCTGTACATTGAGTTTCATAATGTTCCACCACCTGTTTGGTTAATTGATTATTTGTATTACCCTTTTACAATATAATTTAATAAAGTTACCGTTGTTAAAAAAGAGAGTAAACAATGGATCGATTTCAGTAAGCCGTCATAACGAAAATCACGCCAAGTTTTACGTTGAACAGTCTACGATTATTTTCTAACCTTTCGCCTGACGTTGGGTTGGATAATCTTTTCTATGAAATTTACACACTATCGTACGTTATTAACCGTGAGATTGAGATTTGAACGGTGTAGATCAGTGGATGGCTCTCCAACGGCCAAGCAAACCACCACTAACGTGCAAGTTTCGCCATCGGTACGATAAAACGAAGATCCAATGTAATTCCAATTCACCTTGTTTTAGGGGAAAAGAAGAATCAATTACATAATACGACAACGAAAATTTCGACCTTATGTAACTATGGGCCTAACTGTTAACCGTCACGTAGGGCATTGTTCGTAGTAAAACCAAAAACAAAAGACTTCACGTGTCCTATAAGTTGGGCTACTTGATATGACACGTGGCTTAACTCCTTCACGGGTTTCGATCAACATGATAAGTCTATAAGTAACACTAAGTCATAACTCAATAGTCACCTTATTACTACAATGGCAATTCTTGTCTTGAAACGATGTTACATTATCATGAACTTACTCTTTGTTCTAACTTTTGTTCTATTGAACTCTGCTCATTGCTTTAACCCAAAAAGACTCAATGCTTCGGCCGTAGCGGGGAGTTCCGATTGGTCTCTAGCCGGAGCTACGTTCTATGGCAGCCCCACAGGCTACGGAGCCGACGGTATATATATATATGCATAAATGTATTATGTAATCTAATGTACATTATATCTCCACATAATCAAGTTATTTTGCTCTCTATATAAAACTAACTAAAATATAAAATAATGAAGATGGAGCGTGTGGATATAAAAATGCTGTGGCACAGGCTCCGTTTTCGTCCATGGTATCAGCCGGAGGTCCGTCGTTGTATAAGTCGGGGAGAGGATGTGGTGCATGTTATCAGGTTCTGCATGATCAAACTATTTACAATCATGCAGAAGCGTTTAATACTTTTAAAATATATCAAAGTTTTAAACGTTAAAATAATATTATACGTTGGTTGATATAATGTACAGGTAAAATGCACTTCGAACCAGGCGTGTTCGACGAATCCGGTTACGGTAGTGATTACAGACGAATGTCAAGAATGCGTCAAAGAGTCGGTCCATTTCGATTTGAGCGGTACAGCGTTTAGTGCGATGGCCGTTCCCGGTCAAGATAGTCAGCTTCGAGATGCCGGAGTTTTGCAGATTCTTTATAGGAAGTATATATATGTCTTATTAGATAAATAAATACAACAGTATGTTTATATGCTAGTGTTTGGTTTATTGATTTTGCTCTAATTACTCTACTTTCATTTATGTTTGTAGAGTTGAGTGCAACTATATTGGCGAAACGGTGGTGTTTCAAGTGGACGAAGGTTCAAATGCCTACTACTTCGCGGCTTTGGTGAAGTATGTAAACGGAGACGGCGAAATAGGCCTAGTTGAACTCAAACAAGCGTTAGGTTCTGACACATGGCTTCCGATGAGCCACTCATGGGGTGCGGTGTGGAAGCTTGAAGTGACGTCACCTCTGCGAGCTCCACTGTCTCTCCGGTTGACTTATCCAGACTCCGGCCAGACCGTTGTGGCTTCTGATGTTATACCGGCCGGTTGGCAGCCCGGTGCGAAGTACAAATCGAACGTAAACTTTCAAGTCTAGCTAGATTAAGTTTAGCTTACTCACGAGTCACGAGTCGAGTATAATATCTAGTAAAAGTTATCTTCGTTACATGTTTGCTAACCTTAAATAAGCATGTAGCTGTGTTGGTTTTTAAATAATTAAAGTGTACGCCCCCAGGGCGAAATAAAAAGTTTGTGTTTAAATTTCATATGGTGAATTGGTATAACGATAATCAGTCACTTGTATGATATAACATAAAATGTAATTTGTTTGCTTTAAAACCCTCCATCTTGTTTGTTTTCGTGGAGAATATTGTCATTTTCTAATGTTCTATTGGTCACGTTTTAGAGCATGATTATCTGGAAAACCTCAAATGGGTCCTTAAGAAATTTCTTTTTTTTTATTTTGTTTTCTAAAAAAAAAAATTAAAAGGTAAACCAATTGTGGGCTATCACATATCGGTGAGATCCGCAAACAGTGCAAAAACTTCCCAAAGACCGATCCTTATTTCGTGATTTTAGAGATCAGTTCTTAAATTTTTTGTCGTATCCACGCATTAGTGGAGCCCACAAACAGTTCAAAAACCTCCTTACGAAACCAGCTATATTTGTGCTCTTATATGGTTGATCTGTTGTCAATATATATATATATATATCGTTGATCTTGCTTCGCAAATTAAAATCTTAACTTTAACAGCAAACGTACAAAAAAAAACTTTCCTATTTTTTAGTTTCAGAAAATCTGAACTTGCAATTGAAAAGTATGTCAATACAATATATCAAAGTGGTTTTTGGTTATCTTTCTACAATTTGTCAATGTTACTTTTTACTCTCTTCAAACATGCTTTCCTTTTAGAGAGTTGGCAAGCTTAAATTACTTCCATGCGTACCAATATTGCTTAGAGTGTGCAACTAGAATGCCAATTTGTGAAATTTTCTATTTCATTTATTCCGTAAATTATTTTACCATTTGTAATAAATGAAATGAAATGAAATTTTCACTCCATCAATTCCAAAGAAAAATAAACAAATTTCAAAGAAGATCATTTCATTCCAGTTTTAATCATTAATAAATATTGGATTGAAATATATTCCATGTTTCTCTATATTCCATTCCTTTTTATTCTATTAATTCCATTTTACAGTTCTAAAGTCTTATATTGCCTATTATACGATTTCGTAAACACTGAATGTATTCCTAAGAACTACTCCCAAAGACACACTATAAATATCCACATCATATTATGAATCGAATTCACATCTAGCTATTGATATTACAAAAATTTCTTTAAACAAAAACAAAGTTAGATCATAAAATGGCACCATTCCATAGATGGTTTGCTCTTTTAGCTCTTTTTGCAGTCTCTTTTAAGTTTTGTTATTGCCAGAATGAAACAATAAATGCTGCTGGCTGGGCCGACGCTGGTGTTACTTGGTACGGTGAACCTGAGGGAGCCGGTAGCACCGGTACGTATTATTAATATTTGAAACTCAAAGTTCTAACATATATATTAAAATTAGTCTTTAAAAATATGTCTGTTTGATAATGTAAATATATGTCAATAGGAGGAGCTTGTGGATATGGTGTGGCAGTGGCCAATCCGCCGCTATACGCGATGATTGCAGCCGGAGGCCCTTCACTATTCAACAATGGGAAAGGATGTGGAACATGTTATCAGGTTCGTATCAATATATTGTAAAGCAATTTAATAGAACAACCCAAAATGAGACATTATCGTTTAATTAACATAATATCCACATATTTAAATATATTTATAGATATATAAGTAAAAGAAACGACCTATTTTATTCATTCAGAAAAAGTGGTATTGATTAATGAACTTTCTTGATTAAATTAAGGATCGTGGTATGCTGGTAGTCGAGATAGATTTGGTTTATAAATTTTACTCTCCCTCCCTTTCCCTCTGTTTTAAAATACTTAAAGTTCTAGGTTAATGCATAACTATTAAAAAAATTATCTTTTATGTAAAAAAAAATTAAAAACTATTTATCCAATTAAAAAGTAGAACACAAAATATTGTTGGTTACAATTTTTAATAAAATTAAAAAATTACATTGAAATATAAAAACATTATCGATTTCGAAACATTAAATTTTTTCTTAAACATCATCTATATATATTGAAAATGAGGGAGAATATTTATTATACACACGTGCATGCAAGTCTGAATTACGTCACTAAACATGTATGCAAGCAAGTCTGAATTATATATTAGTTGTCTCAACCATATTGCAAATGTAAACTGTTATTTTTTTTTTCAGATTCTGTGCAGTGGGAATCCAGCATGTTCGGGGAGACCAATAACAGTGACGATAACGGACGAGTGCCCTGGTGGTCCTTGCGCCTCAGAGCCAGTCCATTTTGATCTAAGTGGCAAAGCCATGGGTGCTTTAGCCAAACCTGGCCAAGCCAGTAATCTTCGAACAGCTGGTGCTATAGTGTTAGTTACAGACGGTAAAGATTATTTTAGAATGTCCACAACTTTTAAACTTTTATCATTTTTGTAATCTTTTGAGAAAAAGTAATACTACCGTGAATAATTTTGATATCTTTTTTTGTTAATGTTATGTTTGTTCCAGTGCTGCGTGTTTATATAAAGGGACTAAAATAGCTTTTCATGTTGATGCCGGAGCTAATCCGTTTTACATGGCATTTGTTGTGGAATACGAAAACGGTGAAGGAGATTTGGCCTCCGTTGAGATTCAACCGGCCGGCGGAGGATTTATGCCCATGCAAGAAATGAGGTCTGCCGTGTGGAAGTTAAACTCCAACGGTGCACTGAAAGGACCGTTCAACGTTAGACTCACATCTGGTGAGTCACGTAAAGTAGTGGTGGCTCAAGCTGTTATTCCGGCGAATTGGAAGCCTGATCAGATGTACCGGTCAATAGTTAACTTTTAGATTAGAGTTTACTTTTTTGGTCAGATTGTAGTTCGACTCATTTCGTCGTTCCCTATTTATCAAAATATTATAACGAAAGCTTATACTATGAAATAATCTCAAATAATAATGATTGATAAAAAATGGATGTTGAGTTATCAGTACGAGATCATATTTTATGTGTATAAAACCCACAAAGAAGTAGAAATTAGATGACTGGTGAAACTTGTAGTCCAAGACTTCTGCCATCATAAATCAAAACACATTAAATATGGATTAATCTCTTGAAGAATCAAAATATATGCCGATGAAGAAGAATGATGGCCTCTTAGAATCAGGAAAAAGAATACATATACATGAGCAGTCACATACACACATTATACTTAGAAAAAGAGAGTGAATCAAACAAATTGCTGAGAAACTCTTCATTGCAGGTTTCTTTGCAGCTTTAAGTTGCTTCTAAATCTTTTCAAGACCATATTCTTCTCCGATTACTTTCCTACATATTCTTTAAAGCTACATTTGCAACTATCGTGACAGACCTTTATTAACAGAGTCAGTACGATGATCATAAGTGTATCATTTTCCAGTAAACTAAGAACTCTGATCTGATTTGAGATACCAAAGAAGCCTTGGCTAACTATTGTTGCGCTCTGCTCTCGTATAGGCGGAGAGCTGGTTTAAGTAAGCTATTAAAAAATGAAATTTAAGTAGTTTGAAGAGATCAAATGATATCAGATAATGTTTTTAAAAGTATAATATTGGTTTCCAGCAAAACAAAATGTAATCGAGCTAGTGCAGCCAGAGACGCATAGGAGACTAGGACGAAACTAAAATGCAGGAGAAATACATCATCGATTTGAGGGGAAAAAAGTCCATACAAAAAAAAACTGAAAATTGTCAAAAATAGCATTGGGAAAAATTTAGTGACAATAAAGTTTAATAACTGAGTCAGCGCCTGCAGTGAATAACCATGGTTGTCTCGGATGAAACTTGCAGTCCAAGACTCCTGCCAATCCAAACACCATAAACATAAATTAATCTCTTTAAAAACAACAAAAGAATATGTTGTTGTTTAATGAATCACAAAACATGGTAAAAAAACTGACCTCTGTTTGAAGAAGTGGAATGGCCTCTTAAAATCTCCAATGGCACAATCAGAGGATTCTCGTTCAGATCACTATACACCTTTCCATGGAACACATAAGCCGTTGAGTCCTCCGAGCACGAAGCGAACAACGGGTACGAGCGGTGAAACGCCACGTTCGTAATGTCTTTAGGATGATTCTTGAGAGTCTTGTACGGTTTCGAAGACAGGTCCATGTCAAACCAACACATCTTCCCTTCTTTGCTTCCTACTATCAGATTATCACCACCAGGATGAATCGCCATCGATGAGATCTCTCTCAACCCGGTCTCGAGCTTTTTGATGGCCAACTCTTTCTTCTGAAGATTGAAAACACGCACGTTCTTTTTCGTCGCGATGATGAACATGCCACGGTGGCTGGGATGAAAAAGTGAGCAGACTGGAAGTCCTTTCATCTTTATTGGGAGCCTTTGTGTTTTATGCATCGAGAGCTGGTGTATGACAACACCTCGCGTTTCGCCTGCTGACATGACTGCTGAGAGATAGTCTCCTCTTGGATGCCAGTCAACATATGATATGTTCTGAGAATACATACATGTAAAAACAGTTACAAGATCTTTCCCTGTTATTACACGAGACTCATCAACAAGGAGTTTTTTAGCAAAAGTGTACCTTAAAATGTCTTATCTTGATCCCTCCATATGTCTCATCTGGAAGCCAACTTACAATTGCCGCAACTATGAAAATATACCCGAGAAGAAAATTATTAATCATTCGGATTTTTTCATGTATATTTCTTACAAACATGTTAGTGATATTCTGAGACACTTACCAGATTCATCTAGTTCTGGAAGGTTTCCTAAGCGAAGCAGCTCTTCAATCTTCTGCTGTTCCTCATCAGTGCCAAGTTCAGTGTTCAGGATAATCAAATCTTGTCCCCTGCAAACGTGAGATGTGATCATTTCAGTATAGGGATTTTATAACAAATTAACAAACAAACTCCCAAGATCCTAACTCACATGGCGACGGCTAAAATTGGAAAATCAGGAAGAGGGTTCCAGGCGACACACTTCACAGGTTCCTTAAACTGCCAGACCTTAAGACATCTACCAGACTCCACTTCCCATATACGAACAGATCCATCGGCAGAACCTTCGAAGAAAAGAAAAAAGGAACACAAAGATTGGCATCTTGTAAACAGAAAAAAAAAGAGACAGAAGTCAAGAAAACTCTATAAAACACCAAATGAAATACCTGAGGCTAACCACTGGCCAGAACAATCGGGGGATACGGAAGTAACAGCTCCTGTATGGCCTTTATATTCAAGGTAACATGAGTTTGGATAAGGTCTAAGATCCTTCCTACTAGGTAGCTTAGGCTTCAAAGATTCAGGATCGATGTTTATCTAGAGAAGCCAAATACACTGTGAGATTAAATACAGGAAAAAAAAAAACAGAAAATGAGACGATCAATTAAGCCCCTACTCTCTTCTTTCGAACTCTCGGGCATAGGTATAGATCCAAACAACGATCAAAAGACTCCTTTAGTGCATTCTCATATGCTGGGATGCTTCTCAGCGATGTAAACCTATGCACATATACATATACCATGAGGCTTAGCTAACAAATACCAAAGAGAACTATATCAAAGTACATTCGACGTTAGTACTGCATACCTTTTAGGAATGAATTTTGGACGGTCTTCCTCGTACATCAATTCATAAGATGCTTTCTCTTCCTCTGTTGGAATGTATTCCAAAGAAGGATTGTATGATTCCTCGTGCCCTGGAAAGCCAAGTTGTACAGATTAAATACCTCCGAAAATGGAAGCCTTAAGACAGATGCAGATAAACAGATTAGTCAGCAAAAAGTTTGAACCTGGCAGTTTTAGTTTCGGTGGAGGAATGTAAGTTAAGTGCTTGCTCTTTTGGTCTGAAGTTGAATCATCACCCCATAAAAGGTATACATTGGGCTCTTCTTCAGGCTTGTCAAACTTGATCAACCCCTTCCTTATTGCCCTAACATACTTCACAACCTTTTTAGCTTCCCATTTCGAAGGGATGAACCTTCGCTTGGGTTCTGGAGCACTTGAGAGTGGATGTATTGAATCGTCCCATTTGAACCAATCCACATAAGGCTGGCACCAAGAGAATCAATCAAAAGGTCAAATTTTGAAGTGATTGATATAACATAATGAGTAGAAAAAGGCCACACGTACCGCATATGGATCGAAATCAGCATGTGGAGCTTCTCCTTTGAGCATTCTACGAATGAGCTTGCTCTCCTCTTTAGTCAGCTCCACTTCCTCGTCATTATACTCATCATAAATCTTGCGCCTAAAGCCCCCACAAAATGAATCAGCATAATGCTGCTACTAACTAATACAACAAAAACAAACAGAAACGTATTCAAAATTACCAGTTCTTGGAGTCATCCATAGATGCAAGAAAAGAGTCGAGCTTGTCTTGCTTCTCTTTCTTTGTAATCTTCTTCCCAGTGATGTCATAACCAATATGTTTCTCGTCTTTGTACCACTCCAACGGAACATCCCCAACCGTATTCCTCGGAGCAACCTACAGATTAAAAGATTAAATATTTATATAATCTCATTTGTTAAATTATGTAACGCTATAGAGAAAGCATCAACCTCATCTTCAGAAGAATCACTCTCTTCAGCAACTTCACGTTCCTCAGAACCTTCATCACTCCCATCTTCTTCCTCACCATTCTCACTATCTACTTGTTCACCTTCATCATCATCTGAACCCTCATGACCTGCACCAACTTATAATAGTTACTCTCTATTACTAAACCTTATATATAGACTTAACCTTCGAAGATGAACTAAACAAGTAATTACCAAGGAGCTCGTCTTCCGATGATTCTCCGTCTCCATCTTCCTCCTCTCTCTGTGAACCATCGTCCTCTGAATCGAAGAAATCGGAGTCGAAGTCATCGGAGTTCAAAGACCCGGACAAGCTCTACAGAATCACAAAACAATTAATTAACAAAATGCACAAATAAAACACGAAGAAGGAGCTGGGGGAAGAAGAATACATCTCCGTCGTAATCGGAATCAGTGCCGGAATCTAAGAGCAGGTCTTCTTCTTCTTCCTCTTTCGAGCTTTTCACCTCCTTTGCTACTACTACTACTGGCTTTTTCTCTTTCTTAGTTTTTACAGCAGAGACGCTTTTCTTCTTGGTTTCTCTCGTTTGTTCTTCGATAGCTGCTGCTTCGCTCTTCTTCTTCTTCGTCATCGGTGCTAACGGAAGAGGCGGGAGGTTGTTGCAGTTGAAGGGGATGGATGCGCGGAAGGAGATTTAGGGTTTTTGGTTAAAGTCGTATTGGTCCTTTTGAACTATTATGGGCCGATATATGTTAATGGGCTTCTGTTCTTCAGTTCTTGTTAAGGGGAATACATATGTTAAATGGGTTTTCTTTCTGTGAGTTCTCTTATGGGCCTACATACGATAACACGGACATATGCGTGACATCATCAGAGTCAACCCTCCAGCTTAATACCATCTCCAATGGTATAGGGAGTCGTTCTATCTAATTATATGCTCAAAACTAAATCTAAAAGAAGAAAAATAGATAGATATGATTTTAAAAATGGAACTTTTGGAACCAACTCTAACTTAATAGGTGTCACTTTCTGACTGGTTAATATTTTTAAGAAAAAAAAAATCAATTTTCACCCAATTTTTCTTTTTCTCATATCCGGGGAAAATTTGTTTGGCCTTCTCTCTTTGTTTTCTTGGTGAAATCGACAAAAAAATTCAGCTCAGTACTCAATCTGACCGCTTTCGAATGAACCTGAGATTGCAGAGAATCCCGCCCGTGTTTAAACCCTCCGACGAGCTCTCCGGCAGCCATGTACGGCGGAGGTGAGTTTTTTCTTCGAGTTTGAAACCCCATCCTCTTCGAGTTTGAAACCCCATCCTCTTCGAGTTTGGATCCATTCTTGGTGGATAAACTCCGTTTTAGTATGAAGCAAAGTAATAATAATAATAATAACGCGGCTTCTTTGCGTAATCATCTGATTCGACTGATTTGACTATGAGAGCATGTATCATATTGTACAATATGATAATGGAAAACGAACGAGGTGGGTACACTCAATTTGATGTATCAGAATTCGCACAAGTAAAATCAAACAGAAGTTCACATGTGGATTTCATGTATTCTACAGATATGCATTCAAATACTAGCAATTTGATGGCAATTCGAACTCGACTTCGTGATCGCAACATACATGAACAATTGAAAATGATTTGGTTGAACATATATAACGTAAATTTGATACAAGGCAAAATGACTATTAATCGTTTAGTTTTGTTTATGATTTCTCAATCTATGTTTTAATTTTCTTATGTCAAGTTAATTTAAATTTTATGTAATTCAATAATTATAAGTTTTTTTATTGTAGAGTGTGATGCAAGTAATCTATTATTACAAGTTTTCAAATTTTTGAAACTTAGAACATTTAATTGGTTCTATTTTTGGAGGGATTAAAACTAAACAAGTATCTAAATGTTTTAATTTGATTATTTTCAATTAAAAAATTGATTGGTGACCCTTTTGTCCTATCATATTTAGGTTGATTGTGAATGACTGTAAGTTTAAATCTTTTGTTGTAGAAAAAAATCTTTAGATTTTTTTTTACTGTGGCTTTAGATTAATTGTTGTAGGATTTTATGGAAAATCATATAAATTGTTTTCTGTATTTGGCTCTACAAAGCATTTGTACAGTTAATAAAAAATTGACTTTAATTAAAGCTTGATTGTTGTGATTTTAGTGTTGTAGAAATAAATAAGGTTGTTGACAGCATCTACATCAACTACCAATCACACCATGACATTTTTATTTAAGTATCTAATCTAATTAACTAAAAGTTGACTCTAATTAATTAAAATAAAAAAACGTTGACTCTCCTTTTTCTATCTTTATTAGGTACTTTGTGTATATATATTCACATCTTATTTGTTCTGTATTTACTAATACAAAACAACTACATCAGTTTTTTTCATTCTTATTGTATCATTTGAAATGGCTAAAACCAGCATTCTTGGTATTTTCATGATTGTTCTTGTTTTAGGTTTGTTCTACACTTCAAAATTATTCAATATTTCTAGATTTTTACTTTTACCTCGTAATGTTTAATTTGTTCATAACCTTATTAGTAACAAAATAATTGAGATTATACTAATATATGTTTTTAATATTTATTTAGGAACAGTGACGATGGAGTCACAAGGACAATGCCATGACTATATTGTTGAAGGAGGAATTTGTGAACGTAAACAATGTGCTGCTGAGTGTACTGCCAAGTGGAAAGGATCTGGCAAGTGTCTTGAAGGAACCAATGACTGCCTCTGCACTTTCAAATGTAAAACTTAATATTTGTTTGTGATTGATATGATCATAAATAAAATAAACTATTTAATAAAAATGGATTGAGAAATTATATTGCAAATTTTATGCAAATACAATAAAGTTGTAATTCACTAGTTATTCCAAATGCTCGCCAAAACTGAAAAAAGCCAGAGGTTATTTGTGTTCCTCGGAAGCCTCCGCCCACATCTCCATTCAGGATTTCTTGGCCCACTATTTGTGAGACTAATTTCATTTGTACTCGAGTCTTCCCAACCCTTTACTTTCCAAATGTTATTTTTTCAATCGAGGCCAAAGCAGGAGATACATGGTGTTGTTCTTCTTGTACTACCTCCAGGAGCTGACAAGCACTTTGTGAAGTGTATATTCATTCCTCCATGTCAAATTGTCAACTTATCACTTCTTCTCAGATCAAACTTCGTGGCTAAAACCCGGTTCACCTCATCCTCTGCAAATATTTGAGTGATCATGTTCACATCCCATTGACCCCTTGTTTTTTCATTGAGATCTGATACTTATTGCTTGACTGGTTTTCCCATTATCACCCGCAAACGCAGCTTTTGTGGTTGGTAGCGGTTATTGGCGTTTTGAAACAATCACAGAAAACGCTACAAATCGTTTCAAATTGCTATAAATCGTTTCAAATTGCTTCAAACCTCTTAAAATCAAAAGCTGGTTCCACCTAGCGTTTGCGGTTGCGGTAGGGTAAATTTTTTTTTAAATAAAAAATAAAAATAAAAATATTCAACAAAATTTTTAAAGTGAAATAATAGAAATTGTAAAATGTATACATATTATATTTTATTACTATAAAAATTTAAAACAAAAATATTTTCTATAATTTTAAAAATTTAAAATTATGATTTTATAAATATAATTTCTATATTTATTATGATATTATAATTTTTAATACTTTTATAATTATATAAAATATAAATATTGTTAATTTATTATTTAACAGCCGTTACGTTTGGTAGTTTACCATTTATAAAAGTCTCGCAAACGCACCAATTTTTAACCGTTGTACCAGTCGTACAAATCTCTAGAAAATGCTTAAAACTGCAACCACCCGCATCCGCAAATTCCCGCAACCGCAACCACAACCGCTGCGGTTACACCAGTTAGGCCTTTAATAGAGAAAGTATCCACACAAAAACCTTGTTACAAAGAAATTGATTAACTCAGTAAACAGAGTCTTCTACATTAAAAAAAAAAACTAATCTAACATTCCCTATACTATATTTGAGAAGTGATTTTGCCACATGTCTTCTTAACAATCAATTTCACCAAAAAATTGTGACATGTCTACTAAATTTGATGGCAAGGCATATGATAAAATATGACATGAATAACTGCATTTAATATTAATTTATATTTTTGGTAAACTTTTTAGAATATAGTAATAACTCATACATTAAATTTATATTGATTTATATTTTTGGTAAACTTTTTAGAATACGGTAATAACGCGTAGATCCCCATTAAAATAAATATATACAAATATGAACATTACTAATTTCGAAATCTTATTTAATTATATTTTAAAACTATAAATTTTTTATTATTTTAAATTTTCATAATTTTACAATTTTTTAAAAATTATTAAAAACTTAAACTTAAAATCATTAGTTTCTTATATATCTACAAATTTTATAAATATTATTTAGTTTTAATTTTTGATAATTATTAATTTTATATCAATTTTATTAATTATATATAAGTTGATTTAATATATTTATCCAAAATAAATAGATTAAAATATATCTAATGTTATAATTACAAATATATACATATATATTTTAAATATGATTTTTAAAATTGTTTTTATCTTAATTTTATATTTAATTAAATCAAATTTATTTTGAAATAATTGTTAAAAATAAAATCTACAGTACTAATAATTTTTGTTTTAAAATCTCGGTAATATTATTTGAGAAGTTAGTTTCTTATGTGTCGCGTTCACGTTTACTCTCACAATGGCTAATTACATAGCTACCATTAATGAATTAGAAATATTAAATCTAATTTCCATTATCAACTTTTCTATTTTTTTCTTTTAATATTATTTCCAAATAATATATATAATAAAATAAAACATTTATCAGATAAACATTTATTATTTTAAAAACGAAAATTAATATTATGTATTCATAAAAAGGAAATTTCCCAAAAAATAATGTTGGATTAAAAATAATTTCTTTCTTTTAAAATATAATCTTAAATAACATAATATGTTTATTAAGTTATATAATTAATTTCTTTATCAATCTATTTTCTCACATGACTAAAAACAACTTCAATAACATTACCAAAATATTGTTGATGTCAAAAAAAAAAAAACATTACCAAAATATTTTATGATATTGGAAGACAAACGAGATGGGTACACTCAATTTGATGTATCAGAATTCGTACAAGTAAAATCAAACAGAAATTCACATGTGGATTTCATGTATTCTATAAATATGCCTTCAAATACTAGCAATTTGATGGCAATTCGAACTCGACTTCGTGATCGCAACATACATGAACAATTGAAAATGATTTGGTTGAACATATATAACGTAAATTTGATACAAGGCAAAATGACTATTAATCGTTTAGTTTTGTTTATGATTTGTCAATCTATGTTATATTTTTTTATGTCAAGTTAATTTAAATTTTATGTAATTCAATAATTATAAGTTTTTTTATTGTAGAGTGTGATGCAAGTAATCTATTATTACAAGTTTTCAAATTTTTGAAACTTAGAATCTTTAATTGGTTCTATCATGGAGGGATTAAAACTAAACAAGTATCTAAATTTTTTAATTTGATTATTTTCAATTAAAAAATTGATTGGTGACCCTTTGGTCCTATCCTATTTAGGTTGATTGCGAATGACTGTAGCTTTAAATATTTTGTTGTAGAAAAAAATCTTTAGATTTTTTTGCTGTGACTTTAGATTTATTGCTGTAGGATTTTATGGAAAATCAATAAATTGTTTTGTGTATTTGACTCTGCAAAGCATTTGTACCATTAATTAAAAATTGACTTTAATTAAAGCTTGATTGTTGTGATTTTAGTGTTGTAGAAATAAATAAGGCTGTGGACAGCTTCTACGTCAACTACCAATTACACCATGACATTTTTATTTCAAGTATCTAATCTAATTAATTAAAAGTTGACTCTAATAAATTAAAATAAAAAAAATGTTGACTCTCCTTTTTCTATTTTTATTAGGTACGTTGTATATATATATATTCACATCTTATTGGTACTGTATTTACAAATACAAAACAACTATATCAGTTTTTTTCATTCTTATTGTATCATTTGAAATGGCTAGAACCAGCATTCTTGTTATTTTCATGATTGTTCTTGTTTTAGGTTTGTTCTACAGTTCAAAATTATTCATTATTTCTAGATTTTTACTTTTACCTTGTAATGTTTAATTTGTTCATAACCTTATTAGTAACAAAATAATTGAGATTATACTAATATATGTTTTTAATATTTATTTAGGAACAATGACGATGGAGTCACAAGGACAATGTCATGACTATATTGTTGAAGGAGGAATTTGTGAACGTAAACAATGTGCTGCTGAGTGTACTGCCAAATGGAATGGATCTGGCACGTGTATTAAAGATACCGTTAACTGCCTCTGCACTTTCAAATGTAAAACTTAATAATCATAAAATATAATATTTAATAAAAATGGATTGAGAAATTATATTGCAAACTTTATGCAAATGTGAGACTAATTTCATTTGTACTCGAGGTGAACTCTATTATGCTCTGCTACCACGGACACATGATCATTAATAATTAGCCATATCTCAGAGTCCTCCCAGGCCTTTACTTTCCAAATGTTATTTTTTTTCAATCGAGGCCAAAGCAGGAGATACATGGTGTTGTTCTTCTTGTACTACCTCCAGGAGTTGACATGCACTTTGTGAATTGTATATTTCATTCCTCCATATCAAACTTCGTGGTTAAAACCCGGTTCACCTCATCCTCTGCAAATATTTGAGTGATCATGTTCACATCCCATTGACCCCTTGTTTTGTCAGTGAGATCCGATACTTAATAGACAAAGTATCCGCACAAAAACCTTGTTACGAAGAATTTGTTTAACTCAGTAAACAAAGTCTTCTACATTACAAAAAAAAACTAATCTAACATTGTTTATGTTTGTTCAATAATTTTCTTTAAAAAATCATATTCTTCATTTTGGAGTCTTGTTTTTTACACACAAAAAAAGGAAGAAGACATATTTTATATATAATAATTTAATGAAAAAGAGACATATAATGTAATGATAGAATCTAAACTAGTTCTTTTTCACTTTGGGAAGTTGGAAAGATGATAGTAATGTGGTGCAACTTCCTCTAGCCATTCACCTCGAATATATGTGACAGTCCGGATGAAATTCCGACTAGTCAGAACATATTCATTGTAGCCTACCCACTCCGGTTGGTGATCCAGGCAACACGAAGGATGCAAGTGAACCACTTGGCCATCTTTGGCGGTCAACTAGTAGTGGCCACTCCAGTCTAAATGAGCCACTTGCATGAAATAGCCAGCTACCAATGCCTTACTTATGTTAGTATAGTAGTAGCTGTGCTGTTAAAATACATCTTGAGATTAAACTTGGACATTATCCTCACCAACTGCTCTCTAACACTGTCAGCAGACTTTATTGCTCTATAGTTGATGAAGTTCTCGTAGCACCAATTCGAGTCTCCGTTGTTTTGTTTATAAGCAGGGTACACATTAATTAAGCAACGTGATGTGGTCTCCATCAATGTGTCCAAACCTAGCTCTGGCTTCCTCAGCTGCTTTTTGGGCCTCTCCTCTATGCCTTAGAAGGCAGTTTGGTACTGATAGCATCGCCAAAACCAAGAGAATCTCGTTCGGGAAGTTGAATTTAGGACTGGCTATGAGCATCTTTGCCATCTGCAGATCCAAAGGAAACTCACTCATCATCTCACCTGTCCTTGTCAAGTTACCGAACTTACCCACTCCATCAGCATATTAATGCTCCAAGATCATTCAAATCATTAGACCATAATTATCGGAAGTTTCTTAGTGGAGTTTTATGCTAAATGGGCCATTTAAATAAATTAAAAATAAATAAAACATTAGTGATCGATCCTTAGTTAGGCAGTTTTGTGACTGATCCTTAACGTGGTCTTAGACCATGTGCCAGCCTCTTCTTTTTTTTTCCTAACAAAAAAAGTTGTTTTTTCCTATTTAAATGTATCATACTCCATAATATGATAGTAGAAAACGAATGAGATGTATACACTCACGTATTCTACACATGTGGATCTCACGTATTCTACAAGTATGCCTACAAATATCGCCAATATGATGGGTGTTCGAACAAGAATTCGTGATAGACAAATACATTGATAACAACTAAGCTCGGATGCTTCTAGTAATCTTTGTTTTTATGTTTTTATGTTGTTATTTTAAAATCTATGTTGAAAATGTTATATTCTAATATATGTTATATTTAATAAATAACTTTATCTTTTAAAAAAATATTTAGTTTTTCTTAAGAACCTTTAATTAAGAAACTACCGTTGAAGGCACAAAATCAAAGAGTTTCTTAACTAGGGTTCTTAAACCCACTAAGTACATTTTTATATATATAAATGAACATAGGAAACCCATAAGGGGTTATAGGGTTAATGATGCTCTTAAAGGCCCGAGCCAGCGTCTCGGGAGCAGGAGTATCCATGATAAAGTCGAAGCAAACCAAGTTATCTATACCAAATTTTTTTCAAGTTCAGAACAGTGTTTGCAAGCGTTTCAATGTTTCTCATTTTGGGAAGAAACATTTGATCAACCATCCCAAATGATTCCAGTTTGCATGTTCAATTTGTCAAAGAAAGGTTGTGGAAACAAAGTAGATCCCTTTTAGTTTTGTGGTCATTATAGTCTCTCCTCTTAATGCTAACTATAAGACATGTCATCAGTTTTAGTATATGTTACTAATCATTTTTTGGTGAAATAGAATACGGTGATGGCATATGTCAAAATCAATTCACAAATAATTTATAAAAGATTTAAGAGTCGATATGTATGTATAAAGTTATAATTTTATTTTTATTTATTTATTTTGGTTAAGATATATTAAGTCAACTTTTATAAATTAGAAAAACTATATAAATTTTTATAATAACCTAAATATGTAATTAAACAATATTTCTAAAATTTATAGATATAAAAAACAAATGATATTATGATTAAAAATTTCAAAATTTTTGGAAAGATGTATAAAATTTTGAAAATATTTTTTAGTAATAAAAATCATATGATTATTATAAAGATATATTTAAATAATATTCAAAATTCGTTAACTATTTTATATATCTATTATTATATTATTTTATGATATATTTGAATAAAGTTATTTTAATGATGTATGATTTGTTCCTATTTTTTAAAAAAATAGAAATCAATATTAAATATAGTTGTCATTGTCACATTTAACTATAAAACATGTCACGTTTAACAAATATTATGTGCTATCATTTTTTGGTGAAATTGAAAATGATGATGACACATATCAAAATTTTTTCACAAATAATATATAGGGAAAGAAGCATGAATAAGATTATCACAATAACTGACAGAAAAAAATATAAGTACACAAGGAAAAAGGAAAGAATAACTATAGCAACATTCTTTTAGTCAAACTTCTATTAAATTCTATTGTTTAACAAATTGTTTATTTATATCTAGAGCATCCTACTTAAACCAACAATCTAATATTTTATACCATTCTATTAAATTTGGAAATTTAAAATTCAAGGCTCTGATAATGAATATATATTGATTTACCTTACTTTAAATTCTAATAGTTCTAATTTTAGATATTCTTCCTATTTGTTTTCCGTGATTTGTTAGTCTAAGTCATCTTATTTATTACAAGTTGACTCTCATTTTCTTTCTAAGTTTTTCAATTTGTGGTACTTTTGAAAATATGTACACATCTAATTTGTTATATAAGATATTCACAAATGCAATAAAACCTCATCACTTCTTCTTTATTTTAAAGTTTTCACTTTTTGTTGCATCAGAAAAAAATGGCTAAAACCGCAATTCTTGCTAAGAACCATGAAAATAACAAGAATCGCGGTTTTTAGGTTTGTTTTACACTTAACTATTAACAGATTTTGATATTTCTATATTTTCTCTTCTATTTGATAATTTTTAATTTCTTCGTAACCTTTTTAATATATAACAAAATATAGATGATGCTAATACATATTTTCAATATTTATTTTAGGGGCGGTGACGGAGTCACAAGGACAAGAAACGTGTCGTGATTATTTTAGAGGACCAGTGTAAAGCAAGTATAATGGCAACGTGTTGAATAAACTATCATCAAATACATTCAATAAAAACGTGTTGAAAAAAGAACATCGCAATTTTCTTAGAACGTGAATTCCGATTTCAGCTATTGGAGATCATAACATGAATTATAAATAACTAGTAAGAATTCCAACGTTCTGCTTACTCTGCAGAATACCAATCGTATGGGGGGACCAACTTCAAGCTGCTATTGGAGCCATGTCCATTCGTGATGATGACCCGATTGTCCTCCCGATAGTCCAAGATTCAAGGTCTTTGACAAGAACGCGTTAATCCTCCTAGGGCGCCTCCTGAACCCAAGCTGTCAACCTATGGATGAAGTGATAGAGATGATGCCTCGGGTATGGAGGGTCAATAACAGAGTTCGTGGTATTGCGCTGTCAGCGGAGAAGTTCCAGTTCATCTTTGAAAGGGGAGGAAGACATGGAGACCGTTCTGAATGATCGCCCGTGGTCCTATAACAATTGGACGATGCTCATCGATCGATGGATATCCCATCGCCACCGAGAAATTTTCTCACGACCGTAGATGTCTGGGTCCAGATCTATAATATCCCAGTTAACTACTACATGATCGATACTACGGACTACCTGGCGAGCAAAATTTGCCATGTCCTAGAGATTGCTTACGACCCGAAGGCGTCTCAGAAGATGGCTTATATTCGGGCTCATGTAAGATTGAGTATTTCCAGGCCAGCTTTGGCTAATAAGTTACTTAATCTGCCTTCTGGTGGTTCAGTTTTGATAGAGTTTGAGTATGAGAAACTAAGGAAGAGGTGCTGTGCTTCCATTGCTATCAACTTACCCATGAAAGACCCTTTTGTCCTATGCTTAATCGTAAATCTGGTAACGGTGCGAAGCCAAAGTCAAGTGCCAAGCCGGGTGATCGTATTTTCACTCATTATGGTCTTCGATTATCTTTCATAGAATTGGTTCTTTGTTGGATTTCTCCGTGTGTGGAGAACATCCTTCACCATATGCAACTCTTTTGCTTTGATATACAAATTCAGTGTAAAAAAAAAATTGATTTAGAACTCTAAGACCATATCTATTGTTGGAGATGATCTAACCTCGTGACGAGAACGGCTACGTGGGGGTTTTGCAAAACATAAGACGAACATGAAGAAGATTGAATCTTAATATTTGATCATATGGTAAATTTTACTTCAGAAATACAGCATACAATATATTTAAAGAATAAGACGAAATTACAATGAAACTACAATATAATTATACAGGAATTTCCAATTTTTTATTGTAAGGAACAATATTTTTTTCTCTGTATATATAACTTTGCATCATCATACACGATTTAATATTCAATCAGATATATTATTTTAGAGACCAGAAGTAAATGGCACGCTCGATGGAATCCAAGAGCTACCAGCAATAAAACTACCAACAGTGAACTGTGAAGCCTCTGAGGCAGAACGAAGGACCCGGAAACCAGGCCATGTGACCCGACCTGAAGTCGAAGCACCCGGACCCGTATTCTGAAACTCTGCATAAAACAGAGTCCTCAAGGCAAAGTTGCCATTCCACTCAAGCCATCCACGTGGATCAATCAAGCTATCAAGAGAAGTCTTCATAAATACAGTCCTTGAATATTGTCTCCATGGTCTACCCAAATATGTCTTGGTGGATCCCAAAATGGGTCTGAGATCCGAAGCTGCTGTGACCCGAGAGTTGTGGATGATAATACCCGTGTTTTGGTTCGGGTCGGATCTTCCTTGGGCGGTGATCGTGTTGGTGCGGCTACGTGGACGACGTGCGAAGATGTTACAGTTCTGGAGAACGGCAGCTGCGTTTCCAAAGATGAAATCTACCGTTCCATAGACGTCACAATCACGGTAAAATTGGCGGTTGGAGTGAACGTAGAGTGTGTCTTGGTAACCTTCGAAACTGCATTGGTAGAAAACGGATAGATCCGACCCGGATCTTAGAGCTACCGCTTGCTCGTTGTTTGCACCCGCCGTGTTTCTAAACGTTATTCCACGTGCTATAAACCCGTCTCCGACCGCCGCTGCAAATATGTAAGAAAAAGTAGGAAGAATTACTACTTTTAGTTTTATAATACATTGAATTATCATGTAGTCGCTAGGCTATCATAACATTTATGACCAAATTGATGGACTGCACGTAAGATTAAAAAAACAAAAAAAAAAAAACAAAAAAAAAACGAAAAGACAAAATCATTAGTTAACTTTGTTACAAAATTATCGTCAATTTTGTGAAATGACAATTTCTTTTTCATTTTTATTAAAATAACATCAATCAAGTATAAAATGCAATTATATAATTTAAAATTTACCATTCGTAGTACGTATGTCGTTTCTTGGATTGTCAACATTCATATCATATAGTATTCTTTTTTTTTTGTCTACTTCACGCTAATAACGTTGTAAATTATTGTGTGCTAATAATAGAGGATTGCGTATACTTGTAGATCCACGACAAGCATCATCAAAAATTTGATTTGACTTATAGGATTTTCACTGATTTGTATGAAATTTTACTTTGCCAGAAAACTATACCAATGAGAAGTAAAGACCACATCTAAAATATTGAATCATATAAAAGTTCCAGTTTCCCTCTAGTTTGTTGTGTTTATGCATGACAGCTAAATATAGCATATTATATTTATATCTCATTACAATAATTAATAGTAATCATCTTTTTTGTTGTTAGATTATTATTTTTTTGTTTTGTAACCATACGTACCGACAGTAGCTGAATTAAACGTGGTCGTTCCTCCTCCAACACTTCTGCTTCCGGTAATAATCGTTCTCCCTTTACCGTCACCTCTCAACATAACATTCTTTTTTCGAATCTCGACATTCTCACTGTAAACACCTTGCTTCACATATATCACGAACCTACCACTCCCCGAAGCAGCGTTGACCGCGTCTTTAATCGTCCTGAAATTACCAGACCCGTCTTTAGCCACAACCGCGTTATCTCTCGGTGTCGAGCTTTGCAAAAGCTTCCGGTCACCGGGTTTGACCCACGAAGGGAACCCGTCTTTCTCGGGCGGGGTGTAGTTGAAAGGAACTTTGTTAATGGCTAGTGTGTTGCATATAAGATTTGAGACGTTGTTTGACATCAAAGGAAGGACGATATCGGGAACACCAAGCTCTAAGAACCCTGCTCGGCAAGTGTCGAGATTGGTTAGAGCCGTGCTGAGCCATGTTTGCGCGTCGGTTTTCGAGCACTTCACGTTTGGGTCCATCGTCTCGTTGATTTTAGAGACGGTGAAGTCGTAGAGCTTGATACAATCTTCCCATGCAGCTTTTTCACGTGTGTCACGGCACTTTGGTCCTAGTGTGGAAGCGTGAGTTTTGGCGAGGACGGCTCGCTCTAGAGCTATTTTCATTGAGATTTTGAGAAACTCGGACTCGGATTTTATGTGCTTTTGGCCTGAGTTGTGAGTTAAGAAATATTCGCATGGTTTAGGGTTTGGAGTTTGGCTGCACCATGCTTTTACGTCTTTTGAGTTGTACCCGGAAACGGTCGATGCCACGAAAATGCATAAGAACATTAGTGTTAGAGTATAAACTCGAAAAGCCATTATAAGGCCAATTTTTTTTTCGAGAAAAGAGAAGTTTGTGTTTAAAGGTAATTGGATGATGAGACTGATGTCTTGAATCGATGGGTTTATATAGATGCATCATGAATGACTTTATGCTTTTGTTAAACAAATAATTGAAATATGATAATATGCAATTTCATTGTAGTTGAAGCAAAAAATTGCATATATTAACCAATGTGCCAACCAATTGATTGGTAACCAACATATATTCTCTATGTTTGAAATTTATTTATCTGGTTTGGGCTATCTTTCTTTGACGTGTATATAATAATAATAACCAATAAGCTCTAATTTTAGTAGGCGACAGTTATATTTGAAATTAATTGACGAAAAATAAACCAGTTAGTCCACGATTGAATTTTATATGTATCTTAAAAACGACTTAGATGCGATAGCTAGCATGCTGGTAATAATAGGTTAATCTCATTTAACAAAAGAAGATAATACATCTAAAATCATGCATCTCTCTTGACCGTTGTTGGTAGTCCAGTGGCGCTTGAGAAAAGTAAACCCAATACGGAAAACGCTGGTTCGAATCCTGCCGACCACATGGATATGAGCTATTGCTTTCGGCTCATTTAAATGTCCAGGAGATGATTTATCCGTTGGTTGTACCTCCACCTAGAGGTTATGTCTGTGTCTTAAATAGATACTGATTTAATTTTTTTTAGAAAAAAAAAAGTCATGCATCTCTGCAGTCTGCATGATTAGTTTGGTTTCTGTATAGTTGTAACAATAATTAGTGATAAAAATATTATATGCAGGTAAGGCAGAGACAGTGTAATCGCTATCCAAAAATCAACCGTCGACGTCGCGTCGTACTTCAACTGTCAGCCATTTTCACAATTCTTTTGAAATACCTGAAATAAAGTGTATAAGGAGGGATATACCTTTTATGTAAACTGGTCTAACCTGTTCAATCTTATTATGCGTTCAGTGTTCACGTACGCTGTTCCCCAGAAAATATAAGAATTTGAAATTAGCAATTCGTGAAACCAAGTCATGTTATTAGAATCGACGTACGTGTGTAAGTTACATAATGCAACCAAGTCATCTTATATAAACTAAATATACATAGATATAATTTCGAGTGATCATGATCCATGTTAGCATCATGTCTGAACACGACCAAAATTTAATCTAATTAACCACAGCTGATTTAGTTCTATAACTATATTTTGGTTTATTCAGAATTAAACAAATTGAGAATACGTAATACTATAGCGATGGTAGGTTGGTCCGATCTATATCAAAAGCCAGAATATATTATTGATCTTATCTATTCAAAATCTGATAATTAAGTTGTTGACGAAATTGGTTTGCATGCAAATATTGCACAGCTATATATGTTTTATACTACTAAAGAAACGTTCAACATTCAAATGAATAAGAATTGAAAACTGTCTAAAGCAATACCACTTGCGTTTAAAAAAAAACACTTGCGTTTTTTAATTATGTTTAGTGAGTTTAAAATATGTAAAGACTAAAACATCAAAACCAATAATGAGAAAGGCGCCAACACGATCGTCGCTGGGGATAGTCATACGTTAATTTTTTTTTAAACATTAGTCATACGTTAATCTCGAAACTATGATTGAGTCGAGACTATATGGTACACAAGACAATGAATGATGCAAGGTAAGGCCTAAGGTTTTTCTGTATACATTATAGATTGTCTGATTGTGGTCCGATATAGCCTGCACAAGAATGAAACTCCAACATCTAAATAGAACAAATGCAATTACAAAACATTTTACATAAAGCATACGGTTTTCCATTCCTTGTGCTCACTTAATTATTTGGTGGCTCGATATTGTAATCCAAAAAATAGAATTTTGTTGTGCAAAAGTAAGACTTTTGTTCAAGGGTTTACTTAATTGGTAGTCTCATTCAAGCTCCGGATTCTTGAAACGTCGCCGTTCAAAATAAGTCGGTGTTACACGTAAAAACTAGCAGATAACGTAGACATGTCTCGATCTATGGGTAGATCACCAACACTATCGTCGGGCCTAAATTGACTTTTAAGCACTGAGAACACAACACGTTCCTTAGTTTATTGTTAACGACCTCAATGTTCATGTCTTTTTATTTTCCAGCTGACGATGAAATAACGAAGTGATTTGACCGCTGGACGTTAATTGGTCTTCTCAATGATTATCCATATATATATTTTTCTTATATGTTTTTTAAAGAAAAAAAAACAATGTCTGAATGAAGTGGTAATCACCAAATTGAGTACTATCACAAATTACTAGTTTGACAAAATTACATCATTGATATACTTACAAAATATTAAAAGAATTATCGTTTGACGACATTTCTCATCTCAAGAGGGACAGTTTTTTTTTTGTTCTTCACATCTATAGGGACACACCAATTTAAGTACGTACTCTCAAGTGCACATATAAGTTCTATATATCATATCTATCACTTATATCTTAATAACAATATGAACAAACTAGTTTTTCAAATTCTCACGCAAAAGTAAAAAGAATAGAAGCAGCTGTAGCGATAATAGACTGAAGATCGTTAAAACCTCGTTATCAGAAGGACGTACGAATATTAAATTGAAATCTATGTCATATTAATTATTAAAATGGAAGATTCGGTTATCCACAATAAGTTTAGTATAAGATACTAATTTCTTATAATTCAAGTTTTCGTTTGAGGCCCGCAAAGACTTTTGTTTGGCTGTCTTCGTTTTGTCGTCGATCTTAATCATTTCAGATTGTGCAGGTTACTGGTGGTTGAATTTAATGAGTCCGCTTAATGAGTTAATGATCAGTTATAAGTTTTGGATATAAGAATTTAAAGCTTTGATGTAAGAAAATATGAAAATGTTGTTACGTAGTCTTAGCAACAAACGAAAATTTGTAATTAAATGTAGGCCTCGACACGGATCGGATATCCGGTTTTTTAAGGTATTTGTGATTTGTTTCGAATGCTACGGATATCTAATTTTCCGATTTGCTTTGCTTCGGAAAAATACGGATATTCGGAAAAACGGATATCCGGAAAATAAATAGATATTTGCGGATATTCGCGGATACTTACGGATATCTCATTTGTTTTGACTAATACAAATAATCTTAAAAATTTGATATAAATTTGTTTTGTAAAAATATTTTTTGCATGATATAAAAGATAAAAATTAAAAGAAGTATTGAATCTTCATATTTGTAAATTTTTAAACTTAGTTAAAAATTATAATAACACAAAACATAAGAAAAAAAATTATAATTGTCATAAATGTTTTTTCTTCTTTTTATGTAATACTTTTATATAAGTAATAATGTGAATATAATATATCAAATCATATGTTAGAATAATAATTATATAATTTTATACATTTAAAACTTTAAATATAATCAAAATATACATGTATTTATATATTGACGGATCGGATCGGATATTCGCTTCCCAAAATTTTAATATTTGTGATTTGCTTCGATTTTAACGGATATTGAATTTTAGTATCTGTTTTGCTTCGAAAGCTTACGGATATCCTGAATTTTCGGATCGAATAGCAACGAATAACGAATCGAATCAAATTTAACGGATAAAATGCCAGCCCAAATTAAATGGTTCTCAACTACGTTACAATTTTTGTTGTTATTGCCGCTCTGGTTGTCGGTGATAAACATATATGTCCAATCAGTGATCGACCAATGAAAATTTTGCTAAAATTTCCATTAAACAACCAGTCTATATTGCAACACTTTATAGTGATTCTCCTGTTACAAACATAACAAAAGGCTTTACTGATTGAGCTCGACATAAAGAGACTAATATTTCAAAATTATACAAGCGAATTTTAATATATTGGTAAGTAAAGTTACGTTATTCACGTGTCTTTGATCGACCTATGAAAATTTTGCTAAAATTTCCATTAAAGAATCAGTCTATACTGCAACACTTTGTAGTGATTCTCCTGTTTCAAAACATAACAAAAGGCTTTACTGATTGAGCTCGACATGAAGAGACTAATATGTTAAAATTATATATAGAAAAAAAAAGAGAATGAACATGGATCGACCATTTTAGGTCTAATCTGATAGCTTATCGTAAATGTCAAGTAACCGTTGTGCTTTTCAGCTGATTCTACTTTAATTCTTATTTACGGAAATGTACACTGTTTAATTCGATTTCAATAAAACATCCAAAATCAAAGATAATAGTGTATTCTGTTGATTGTTTTCAAGGAATATAAATCTCAGAAGACTACTTGTTTTCAAGGAATAGTCCATAATCGTCGTCGGCTTTGGGTTTGGGTCAATCCCGGGCCATGGATTTAGGGCCTTTAAAACCAAGACTAAATGGATTTGGGCTATTTGTCAAACCAGTTAAAAAAACGAGTGAAACGATGTTTTGAAAACCGGACCGGATACCGACTCGGTGCAGCTACTGGTTAACTGGTTGAACCGGTTCAATCGGTCGAACCGGGTTTTATATTTTTTTTTAAAAATTAAATATAAATAATTATATATTTACACTACATGGATCTAAAAATTACTTCTACATATAACATGTTTCTCTATTCATTTTTATTAAATGAAAAATAAACAGTAAACATAAATCTAGCTATATATAAAGGGAACAAGTGAATAATATGTAAATTGAAATTGTTAAAATTAAATGATTTACAATTAAAAATTTACCATATTTATTTATTTTTACAAGTAAAATCTCAATCTTTATGAATATGGGAAAATCAGAATAGTTATGAGACCCAAAAAAAGATTTTTTATATTTTTTTCTTAAGAAAATTGAATAAAATAAAAAATATTTTAAATAATGATAATTAAACATTAGTTATGAAATATTAAATTTTAAAAGCAATTAAAAAACATTATTTATATGTTAATTTTTTAGAACCGAGTTTTAAAGTTGACCCGGGTCACCGCTTTTACTGGGTTTTAACCGGTTTTACCGGTTTTTCTCAAATCCGGGTTTTAAACTGAACCAGAACCGGCTTCTTCAGAGAGTCACGGTCGGACCGGTTCGACCGGCCGGTCCGGTCCGGTTTTCAAAACACTAAAGGTAAAAGGTAACAAAGTAAAGGATCTAACTAACGACGTCGTTTCTCCAATGCTAATACTCCTCGCAGTCTTCGATAAACCCTAGACTTTTCTCGTCTCCCTCTCCTGTTTCGTCTTCCTCCAGCTTTGAGCTAAAGAGAGAGAGAGAGAGACCGACGACACACAAGGAATCGAAATGGCCGGTGAATCAGATGCATCCAGCATCGCCACTCTATCGTGTGCTCGGTGCGAAAAGCCAGCTCTTCTTCAGTACGTAATCAATCACTCTTCGATTTTATGGATGTTATCGATAATCACTGGATGCTGATGTTCAATTCGATTCAAGTGTTATTTGATTGATTCTTGATTTGTTTTGGGACTCTTTGATTCACAGGTGTCCTAAGTGCGTGGAATTGAAGCTTCCTCGTGAAGGAGCTTCTTTCTGGTAATGTGTCTCTCTAACCTCAGAAACTTAAATTCATTAATTCAAAGTTTTGATTTTTTCTTTCTTTTTTCTTTTTTGTTGTTGATGATAGCACTCAAGACTGTTTCAAAGCAGCGTGGAGCTCACACAAATCAGTACATGTGAAAGCTCAGCTGTCTTCAATTCCCGGTGATCAGAACTCTGATCTTGTTTCTCAAGGTTGGCTCTACTGTGTGAGGAGAGGGCAGGGTAGAACACTTAAGCTTCCACACTTTGATTGGACCGGGTTCGTAATCAAGAGTTTTTAATCCTGTCTGAGGGATACAACTCATATCTTGAATTGTTGATAAGATATTACCTATGTTGTTACTTTCTTGATTTTGGATTTCTTATTTCTTCTTGCGTTTGTGTAGGCCACTAAAGCAGTATCTCATATCTCCCAAGCGCATTGTGCCTGCTGAGATTGATAAACCTGACTGGGCTATTGATGTAAGTCCCTATCACCTGGATTTATTTTTTTCTCCTGCACTAGTACTCTTATCAGTTATCACTAGCAAAGTTGGACCTGGATTCATGATCGTTTAGCTAAGAATGGCTTAGTCTCAACGCTTGTACATAAGTTGTAAATGTTATGTAACAATTCGATTGGCTTGCTGTGACTTGATCTTTACTATTCCATGTTATACGCTGCTAACAAGTTTTCTTCCATTTTTTTCATTCAGGGGACTCCGAAAATTGAACCAAATAGCGATCTACAGCATGTTGTTGAGGTTAGTTTCCTATAATACATTAGTTTCTGTTTGTTAAGTTGTCTTGAATCCGGAGCTATGATCACAAACGTTGTGTCTCTTTGCTGATATTTTGTCTGGCTTCATTTGATACTCATTTTTATCACGTACAACTAACAAGGTTTTATACTTGCGCTGTAGATTAAAACGCCGGAGCAGATTCAGAGAATGCGCGAGACCTGTAAAGTTAGTGTTGTTTTCTTTCTTTGCTTTAGTGCCAGTTGTCCTCATTTCCATTATCTGTTTTTTTTTTTTTTTGATTCTGCTATCAGATTGCTAGGGAGGTATTGGATGCAGCAGCTAGGGCGATTCGCCCTGGTGTGACAACTGATGAGATTGATCGAGTGGTTCACGAAGCAACAATCGCAGCAGGTTTGCACTTCTTTGGTTTTCTTATCCTCCGCGAAGTCAATAGCGCAATTTCACCAGCGCAGCGCTATAACTCTTACTATGTAATCTTTTGCTCTGGCAGGAGGATATCCATCACCCCTCAACTACTACTTCTTCCCAAAATCTTGCTGCACGTTGGTACTTCCTTTGCATCTACATTTTTCGTCTACCACTGCGTCTTAAAGTGTGTCTTTTGAATGTTCCCTTTCAGATCTGTTAATGAAGTCATTTGTCATGGGATTCCGGATGCTAGGTATAGTTACCGACTGGAGCCTTTCTGACAAAATAGCGTAAAAGACCCATTATATTTATTTCTAATGACTCGTTTTGCGATGATTGCATCAGGAAACTAGAAGATGGGGATATAGTAAATGTCGATGTAACAGTTTGTTATAAAGGTTGCCATGGTATGTTATCTCCTGAAGAGAATTGATTATTTTATCGTGATGTTGGTTACCAATGAAGATATCCCGCCTCACAGAATGATTTATGGATAGGTGACCTTAACGAGACATACTTTGTTGGAAATGTTGACGAAGCATCACGTCAACTGGTTAAGTGCACATATGAGTGCCTGGAGAAAGCCATAGCAATTGGTAGGTGTTTTTGGCTTTGGTGTTTTGACTGTTGTATTATATGCTGATAGTTTCTGTGCTTTTCTTTTCCTATGTCCTTTTCAGTTAAACCTGGCGTTAGATTCCGTGAAATTGGAGAGATAGTCAACCGTCATGCTACTATGTCTGGGTTATCAGTGGTAAAGTCTAGCTCCTTTTTTTTGTCTTTCATAATATCTGCTCTAGAAATTTTGTCTACTGTATAGATAATAACACTTACTTGTGGTTGTTAAACAGGTGAGATCCTATTGTGGTCATGGAATTGGGGATCTCTTCCATTGTGCCCCAAACATTCCACACTACGCAAGTATCCTTTGTGTCTTGGTTTAAGATCTACAAAACATTAGATTTTAGTACCTGAAATGTTAGTCTACTATAGTGTAAATGTCCTTAATCCCAAAATCAGGAAACAAAGCAGTTGGAGTGATGAAAGCAGGTCAGACTTTCACAATCGAGCCAATGATCAACGCAGGTGAGTTTTGTTTTTCATTCTTTAGATGTTCAAAAGTTCTACTTACTCCCTAGTGAGTTCTCTAGTTAAAAGCGTAAGGACATTTTCATGATAGGGTCATGGCGGGATCGAACATGGCCTGATGGATGGACCGCAGTCACTGCAGATGGGAAACGCAGTGCTCAGTTTGAGCATACCCTCTTGGTAAAAACTTGTAAAACCCTTAAATGTCATTAAAAACTGACCAGTTTTGGTATTAATCAAGGGCAAATCATAATCAACTTTTTGCAGGTAACGGAGACAGGTGTTGAGGTTCTAACTGCGAGGCTTCCTTCATCACCAGACGTATACTCTTGGCTTAAGAAGTAATTTAAGTGTAGCATGTCATCTTTTTGCCATTGAAGACCATGTGTTGTTACCTTTTTGTTTATGTAACTTTATGCAGAAACAATCTGTGCCAGTGTTTTGATTGAAATGTAAGGCACCTATATTTATATTGAATCGAAAGACGGATACATTTTCAGATTTAATGTCTTAAGAATTTTTTGGGGCTAAAAGTTAGAATCTGAACGTGAAATTAAGCTTGTTTTCTTTTTCCATATTTCATTCGTTTGTTTTCTTGGGTTGGATAATAAATATTATCATGTTTTGCTTACGAGTTCTGAACAATTACATAGTTCATAACAAGTACACAATAAAGGTTGCACCACATAGTGAGAAGAAGCCTTAAGACAGTTGTTCAGATTCTTCTTGAGATTCAGGGAATACAAAGTAAACCTCCTTCATTCAACGACCTTCACACCTGAGACATAAACACGGCTCTGAACCACACTTCCACCAATCCAAAACCCAGGCATCACCATAAGACCAACTCTTGGGCTCTCTCCCTTCTCATCCACAACAATGTTCTTCAAAACACTCTCCATGTACGAGTCAGAGAACTCACTACCCTTTTTCACTTGGAAGATCTTTGCAGCTGGATCAAAAGAGTAAGCCAGCCTGTGCAAGATCCACACCGACTTCGCCAGCTTCAAGAAAGCCTGGTAAAACCCCGTCCTCGGGTGCCCGCCTCCCGCCACGTAGTCACGCTGGTCCAGGTTCCCGAAGAAAGAAGCTTCCATCTTCGGGTGGATCAAGATGAGATACTTGCTCCTGCAGAACTGACCAAAGTTGGAATCCGGGTTTGTACACAGAGCATCTAGCGGATCCATATCCTTTAGAGAAAGAAACTGACGGAAGAACGTCTCACTGTCATCGCCCCCCGCCATTGCACTCTCTGAGGAGAAGTCTTTATGCTGAAAACCACTGAACATCCTCTGGCATATGTAAGACTCAAACGCATACTTCTTGTGAGGCCTCTTGGCGTAAGCAACACCAGGCTCGATGGACTCAGCAGCAGAGTCAAGATCCCACCCCGCAGCTTTCATCATGTTGATCAGCGGCTTGGAGAAATCATGAACGGCTTTAGAAGCAGCTTCGTAGGTAGACATAAAGAGCTCAACGGTCAAGTCAGGAAACTCCAGACCACCACCACCACCAACATCTCCACCATCACAAGAAGACATTCCTCTCAGCTTAAGATTCTTCTCGAGCTTAAGACGTTTCTGATTCGCTTCCTCGATCTTCTCCAGCATCTGAGTGATCTCGGAGTCCTTGTTCTGAATCTCGGACTGAAACTTCTTCACCATGACCTCGTAAGTCTTGAGCAGACTCTGCTGCTCCTGGATCTCCGCGGCTAAACGAGAGTCTTGCGGAGAGACGCAGACGGGTTTGGGGTTGTTCTCTCTGTAGAAATGTTTCAGCTCGGAGAGGTTCTTGAGCTCGGAGATGACGACCTTGTCTGCTTCCTGAATCTTGTCGGGGTCATAAGGAGTGTGGGCGGATTGGAGCTGGATGTAAGCAGACTTCAAGGAAGAGATGTTGCCGAAGAGGTTGGAGATGAGTGCTTCCATAGCTTCAGGGTTCTGGTTGATAGATTGTTGTTGTTGTTCCATTGGTTGAGGATGAACCTTCTGGTTGTTGTTGTTGTTGTTGAGTTGGGTTTCTTTCAACCCACTAGGTTGCATACTTGAAACCACCAAATTAAAAAAAAAATTGGATCTTTCTAATCTCAGACAAAACTCTCCTGCAAGAAAAAAATGTCTTTTTTTTTATTTTTAATTTTAATCTCAGACAAAACCCATCTGATCTTGTCTAGATCTCGAAGTGAATCATCACTTCTGTAAGAAAATCTGGATCTTGTTGATTAAAAAGCTATGGAGAATGCGTAGACATCAAACCCTAAACATCACTATTCAGAGACAATAAGAAGTTTTTTGCGTTAGAGACACTTACAATCAGCTTTCACGCAAAGTATAATAATCAAGCTCAAGGACGGATCATCCGCCGGAGATTTAGCCGGAGGTGAAGGAGATTCAGAGAGATGAATGATTGCTTTTGTAAGGAAACGAAATGGTAAAGTTCGAACTCTAGACTAAGGTAGAGAGTTTTCCCAATCGCCGTGGTTTAGTCTAAACCGAACCTCGAGTCAGTTCAATTATTTCGGTTTGCAACATATAAACCGGATAGTCAATTTGATTTGGATTAAACCGGATTGGGCACTTCTCCAAACCACACGCCCTTGTTGTAATTCATCTTCTCCGCATTGTCTGTCTATCTCGGTCGGTGAAATGGTTCGGCTGTTTCTTACACTTTCTCCGGCGATTTCCCGATTGAGTTTCCTAGCTTTGTCTCCTTCTCTCAGATTACAAAGACTCTATACTCATAGCCTTAAACCCAAAATCTCGATGATATCTCCTTCCTCTGCATCCAATTTTCAGAGGACACGTTCTTGTTCTACGGGAACTAGAGTTTCCTCACTACCCAGAAGAGAAAGCTCGAAACTTGATGATGGTTTGGTTGTCCTAGGCATTGAAACTAGCTGCGACGACACTGCCGCTGCTGTCGTAAGCCCATTTGGTCTCTGTTTCTCTCTTTGTTTGGGAACTTAAAAAGGTTCACTATTGTTGGAGTGTTTTGATTTTTTTTTTTTAAGGTGAGAGGGAATGGTGAGATTCTTAGTCAAGTCATTTCTTCTCAGGTAAAAATCCTTCCTTTGCTCCGGCAAGTGTTAAAGAGTTATGTTTATCATCACTAGAAGACACAGTTTCGTCTTTCCTTTATATAAATTCGTCAAGTTTTCACCTGTTCTGATCTCGGACTTGGCGACTTTTGAAGGCAGAACTGCTTGCTCAATATGGAGGCGTGGCTCCTAAACAAGCTGAAGAAGCACACTCTCGGGTTATTGATAAGGTAATACTATATTAGACTCTTTTCTCATTGCAATGCATAGGTTTAGACCGTATACTAGTGCCGTTTTCTTGAGCTTTGTTTTTGTGGAAAAAAAAAACATGTGGTATTCATTGGTTTCAGGTTGTGCAAGACGCACTAGATAGAGCCAATTTGACAGAGAAGGATCTCTCTGCTGTTGCTGTTACCATTGGACCTGGTTTGGGCCTCTGTCTACGCGGTAAGTTGCAGAAAGAAAAAAAGTATCCACTCTCTGTTCTTTGGAAATAATATAAAGTGTTGTTAGAGAACTAAGTGTTTTCTTTTTTTGATTCATACAGTTGGTGTGCAGAAGGCTCGAAGAGTCGCTGGTGCTTTTAATCTCCCAATCGTCGGGGTGCATCACATGGAGGCTCATGCCCTTGTAGCCAGGTATTTTTCCAATGTGCTAGCTTTTAACATTCAACCTTGAGAATTTTGAAACTTATCATCAGCTTTTGATTTGTCTTTGTAGATTAGTGGAACATGAATTAAGTTTTCCTTTCATGGCACTGCTTATATCAGGTATTGCATTAGTAGAAGGATAACAATAACTAAAAGGAGCTTTAGGTTTCTATTAATAGCAATGTTTTTTTTCTTTTAAACTGTGTAGGAGGGCATAATATTATAGTTCTAGCTCATAAGCTTGGTCAGTACACACAACTTGGGACTACAGTAGATGATGCTATAGGAGAGGCGTTTGACAAGACAGCAAAATGGCTTGGCCTTGATATGCGCAGAAGTGGTGGACCAGCTGTTGAAGAACTTGCTCTGGAGGGTGATCCAAAATCTGTTATGTTTAATGTAAGTGAAACTAGTTTTCTCGCTGGTTACACCTGTTGTTCAACTCATTGTCCGCATCGTAGTTATGTTGTTACCTTTGTTATCAGGTTCCAATGAAAAACCATAAAGATTGCAACTTTTCTTATGCTGGTTTGAAGACACAAGTGAGGCTAGCCATTGCAGCCAGAGAAATGTAACTTTTTAGTGTCGTTGGATCTTTAAATCAGATTCTGAAGCTGTTAACTTCTGATGTATTTTGATGGATGTGCAGTGATGCTAAATGTCCTGTTTCGTCTGCAACAAAGGAAGACAGAAGAAACCGAGCTGATATTGCTGCTTCTTTCCAGGTAGACATCAATCTATGGTCTCACAAAATGCTTTTGTTCTTATAAAAAACTGATTGTTTGAACATGTCTTCTTCGGTTTTATATAAACCAGCGAGTTGCTGTCTTGCATCTGGAGGAAAAGTGTGAGCGAGCAATAGACTGGGCACTGAAACTCGAGCCTTCTATAAAACATATGGTGAGACTCAAATGTGAAGAAATGAAACCTATGTTTTGCACTTGTCCACTAAACTTTCCTTCCAATCCTTTGATCTTCAGGTAGTCTCCGGTGGTGTTGCTTCAAACCAGTGTGTACGGTTTCGACTTAACAACATTGTCGAAAGCAAAAACCTGAGACTTGTTTGCCCTCCTCCTAGCCTTTGCACAGACAATGGTATCTATAGACTTATTCAGATTGTCCTGCTTGTCAAAATAGAGAATAGAAATTAACAATTCAGTAATCTCTCGCAGGAGTAATGGTTGCTTGGACTGGTCTCGAGCATTTTCGTGTAGGAAGATTCGATCCACCTCCACCTGCAACTGAACCTGATGATTTCATGGTACGTTCTTTAAACAAAGCTGAATGCTTTTTCGTTGAAAGACTCTTGATTTTGTCATTGATGTGTGATGAATTTAGTATGATATTCGACCAAGGTGGCCTCTTGGAGAGGAGTACGCACAAGGAAGAAGCGAAGCTCGTTCGATGAGAACCGCACGCGTTCATCCGTCGCTTACTTCAATCATCCGAGCAGACTCTCTTCAACAACAAACACGAACATAGCCATAAGAAAAGATTACTTCTCCTTGTACTGTTGTACCTATAGAAAACAAGAACATAACCAACTCTTTTTTGCAACAAAACGCTCTTCCGGTTTATTATTAAATCATTTTTTTTGAAATCTTAATACCCGGTTATTTTAACCCTTATCCGGTTTCGATTTTAGTTATGGAGACATCAAGTAAGGAAAAGATTTTCTGGATAGTAAAACAATTTCAGTAAACCAAGGATTTATTTATATCCAGTTACTCCAAACCGGGTCCTGTTTAGTTTTGCTTTTAATGGCGCCAACAATCGCTTAAGACAGAAAATCGCCGGCGATTGAAGAATCTTCACTCGCAACGACGGTGATGGAGACTTCGAGGCTACCGTTATCGTGTCTTCGAGTTGCCTTAAGTCCAATAATCCAGTTTCTGAAGCAATGCAAGTAAACAAAATTGGACCAAGTTTACATATGCGAAACAAAGCGGATAATGGAGTGCTCATCAGAATTACTCACCCTGATGAGAGACATCTCTAGCTTTACGAGAAACTAAAGCATTAGCCAGCACAAAAAGAGCCAACACCAATATCCATTTATTTTTGTGTTGGCTAATGCTTTAGTTCATAACACAAAAAGAGCCAACACCAAAATGAATCCTCCTGAAATAAGACCCAATTTAGTTATTTATATTTGGTTATGTAATCACACATTATTAGTACTATGATTTACACGGGTATATGAAGGATCTTGATACAGTATTCGAGTTTCCAGTTTATGATATTAAAGTGCACTGTGTTGAACACAAATGTTATGACCATTGAGTTTTTTTTTGCTTTGTGGAAACATAGAAACTTCTTAAATCCATGATTAGGAGAAATTTTTGATGTAAATTTAGATGATATTATCTGGAAAAAAAAAGAAAAGATAAAAGAATAAACGTTTGCTTTGATAAAACACAGAAATCATTTGGTTCAAACAAATTGTTCTTAGATCCCAACTTAAAATAAACAAGATCAAACGTACACCCACAAAAAAGAGAAAAAACATGATCAAAAGGCTAGAAACAACAAAAAACAATCTTAATGGAACATAAAGAAGCAACCTTTAATACATAATTGTTCAGCCATATTGTCTCCACATTTTGAGATAGTGCTAAGGGTACAAATGCACAAGATCCCCACATTTTCATGATATTTTCTTTACTATTTTCAGAAAAAGAATCACCTGAGAATAGTTGATGCAATCAAGAAAATTTCTCCCATATAAACAAATCACAATCAAAATCTGAAATCGCCTGAGAATAGTTTATAGGTTACACTCATCTTTAAATCTTACTGCTTAGGCTAAATCATTTATTCAAGATAGTATTTAGCAGATTCATCTAATAATAGCATGTGTAATTGGTCTATCACATTTTGAATCTGAACTAAAATAATTTATACATGTAATTAAACCTAGCAAATGGACCATCTGATAGGGTTCTTGGAATGCTGGACACCAACCATTCATTTAGGTCCAGCATAGATTTATTGTCCACCCTCCACATACCTTCACTGTCGTTAGGAATCAGTGTTAAATTTTCAATATGTCAGATTAAGTTAATCTTGAAAGTTATGAATTGTTGAATAAGAATATTGTTTTATTTGAATTTTTCGTTTATTTTTCAATAACGATGTTTTATTTGACTAGATTCAAATTCACCTGGAATCGAGCTGCATTGATGAATATGAGGTCCCACTCAGCCGCAGTGATCCATCGCTCTCTGGAATCTTGCAGTATGCCGTCAATCTCTGAACAGTTTACCAAAACTGGAATCAAATAAGGTTTAACACAATTCTATACGAAATTTATTGGTTTAAATTGGTAAACCTATAAAATTAAATAGAGACGCGATGCACGAATTCCAATATTAGATCTGTAATCGGAAACTGGAATCGAAAACAGTTTAATACGAGATTCCCTACGAAATTTAAATGTCCTGTTTCGTCCGCAACAAAGGAAGACTAAAGAAACCTAGCTGTTACTGCTGCTTCTTTCCAGGTAAAAATCAATCTATGGTCTCTCAAAATGCTTTTGTTCTTGTAAAAAAACTGATTATCTAAACATGCGTCTGGTTGTTTATATAATAAACCAGCGAGTAGCTGTCTTGCATCTGGAGGAAAAGTGTGAGCGAGCAATAGACTGAGCACTGAAACTCGATCCTTCCATAAAACATATGGTGAGAGGCTCAAATATGAAGAAATGAAACCTATGTTTTGCACTTGTCCACTAAACTTGGCTTTCTATTCTTTGATCTTCAGGTAGAGTCTCTGGTGGTGTTGCTTCAAACCAGTACGTACGGTTTCGACTCAATAACATTATCGAAAACAAAAACCTGAAACTTGTTTGCCCTCCTCCTAGCCTTTGCTTAGACAATGGTATCTATCTAGACTTATTCAGATTGACCTGCTTATCGAAAAACAGAGAATGGAAATGAAGAACTCATTAATCTATCGACAGGAGTAATGAAGAACTCGAGCATTTTCGTGTAGGAAGATTCGATCCACCTCCACCTGCAATTGAACCGAATGATTTCATGTTACGTTCTTGAAACAAAGCTTAATACTTTTTCGTTGAAAGACTCTAACATTTTGATTGATGTGTGTTGAACTAATTAGCATGATATTCTACCAAGGTGTCCTCTAGGAGAGGAGTACGCACAAGGAAGAAGCGAAGCTCGTTCGATGAGAACCGCACGCGTTCATCCGTCTCTTACTTCAATTATCCGAGCAGACTCTCTTCAACAACAAACACAAACATAGAAATCATAGATTACCTCTACTTGTAACTTTTTTTTTTGTCATCTGGTAGATTTATATTAACTTGAAAGGGGAGTACACAAAGCCAGTAAAGGTGATCAAACCTTTCTGGAGCCATAAACCGGTGAGGTGATGAACACCATTCGGAGGCACAGATTGATACAAATTTGAAACTAGAAACTAGACTAGAAGATGAAAGCACATAAGAGGAGGATGGTTAAGATACATGAGACTGCAACAATGGTGAAGTTGACTGGATACGGACGATGATTAGAGAGTGAGATCAGTGCACACCTAATTAACTGAGTTTCAAGGTAGTATCCAAGAGCGCTTCCATCAGTGAAACCTGCTCCAACACCACACAAAGAACTACCGGAAACTCAATCACAATTAACACACGCTGAGAAGAAAAAAGAGGTAGACTGGAAGAACAAGAACATCACCAAAACATAAACTGAATCGAGAGAAGTTAGAATCCTTAACAGTAGCTGAACACACTCTTCAATCCCAACTTCAACTCGCCATTGGACCTTGAGAGGGCTCTCTACGCGCCTCATACGCACCAACTCCTTGCCGTAAAAACTTTTAGGAACTTCATGATTATGACTTATTCACACAGCCGGTAACTGGATAAAAACCACTCGAAATCCAAGACTAAAACGATCACCTCGGCGGAAATCGACCAACAATGACCGAACTCGTTTTGCAACAAAACGCTTTTCCGGTTAATTATTAAATCAATTTCAGTAAATCTTAATAAGGTTATTAATTTAAACCGTATCCGGTTTATGGAGACATCGAGGCTACCGTAAGGAAAAGATTTTCTGGTTAATTAAACAATTTCAGTAAACCAGTGGTTTATCTTATATCCGGTTACTCAAAAACCATGCCCGGTTTAATTTTGCTTATTAACGGCGCCAACACTAAAGCGGCGAAAATCGCCGGCGATTGAAGAAAGCTTCACCCGCGACGACGTTCATGGAGACGTCGAGGCTACCGCTGTCGTCTTCGATTAGAGGAAAGCTGATATCGTCCGGTTATACTTCTCTGTCGTCGATTTCATCCGTCTCTTCCACCGATCTCGCTCGAGGTGATTCTCTTGTAATTGAATAGTATACCTAGGTTTGGGTCACACTGGAATCGATAGAGAGATCTTGAATCCTTCCATGGTTGTACCTCTCTGTTGGTGTTGTGAACAGATGTAAATATCACAGAGGATGAAGCATTTGAGATTTTGAAAATGGCAAATCAAATCACTGGATCAAGTTCTTGCAATGGAAGAAGCTCTTCTCTCGTAAATGGTAAGCTGTGATGAATCATTTTGAGCAGCTCTTGGTGCGTTTAATTCACTGAAGGATTCTCTTACTTTTTGAAAATTTTGTAACTAACTAAAAACAAGGAGCAAAGAATGCTTGGGATATGCTTCATGAGGAGGAAGCTTTGCCGCGCATCACTACATCTTGCTCTGATCTTGATAAGATCTTGGGAGGTGGAATCAGCTGCAAGGATGTTACAGAGATTGGTAAGCCATATGCATCACAGAGATCGGCAGCAAACAAATAGTTTAAATCTTTTTCTTATGCCTCTGCAGGTGGAGTACCTGGTATTGGCAAGACTCAGATTGGGTAAAGACGTCTCTCCTTTACTTTACTTTCTTCATAAGTTTTTACACTTGGGTTAACTTGGATCTTGAATCAGGATCCAGCTCTCTGTGAATGTTCAGATTCCTCGTGAGTTTGGTGGTCTTGGAGGAAAAGCGATATATATAGGTTTGTTTCTTTAGTAAATGACTTGGTTAGTCTCTTCTTTATTGTTGATGCCAAGTTTTGGTGTGATACAGATACAGAAGGTAGCTTCATGGTGGAGCGTGCTTTACAGATCGCAGAAGCTTGTGTGGAGGACATGGAAGAGTACACAGGATACATGCACAAACATTTTAAAGCAAGTCAAGTGCAAATGAAACCCAAAGATATCTTGGAGAACATATTCTACTTCCGTGTCTGCAGTTACACCGAGCAGATCGCACTGGTCAATCATCTTGACAAGTTCATCTCCGAAAACAAAGATGTAAGTTGTAAGACTTTTAGTTCATAATCTAATTTTAATAATATTAACTCGTCATCTTTATATGATTGCAGGTTAAAGTGGTGATCGTGGACAGTATCACGTTTCATTTCCGTCAGGAATTTGATGACTTAGCTCAGAGGACACGAGTGCTTAGCGAAATGGCTTTGAAGTTTATGAAGCTTGCCAAAAAGTTCTCACTTGCTGTAAGCATTTTATCTTAACTCTCACTATACTTCGAGGTCACAAGTCAGATCCGTTATTAACTCTTTCTTTTACTCCAATCTCAGGTTGTGTTATTAAACCAGGTGACCACAAAGTACACAGAAGGCTCGTTTCAGTTAGCTCTTGCGTTAGGTGAGCAAACTCAGACCAAACCATCTCTATTTGCTAATCATCATTCATTTGTTGTGATTCTTTATGTTTCAACTTATGCTGTTTCAGGTGATAGCTGGTCTCATTCGTGCACGAACCGAGTGATTCTGTATTGGAACGGTGATGAGCGTTACGCGTACATCGACAAGTCCCCTTCACTTCCTTCAGCTTCGGCATCATACACTGTAACTAGTAGAGGTCTAAGAAACTCCTCATCAAGCAGCAAGCGTGTCAAGATGATTTAATGACACAACACAAGCAGATGAGTAAGCTTCTACGGTTTAGTTTTGGTTTGATTGAAGAGAGTGGTTTGTCCGGTTAATATCAAAACAGGTACAAGAGTTGGTGGATTAGTGACTAGTGATAATATATTTCTTAAATCTAAAGCAATTATGTTCTTCACCAACCCCTGTCATGAACATGGCTTTTGCTTTACACACCAACTCATGTCGCACCTATTCTTTGATTGACTTTAAAAAACAAAAAAAAATATGTGGAAAGACGTAGAGGATCAACGAGCAAGACTGTGTTCCTTTTGAATCCAACGGTCAGATTTTCTTTCGCTTGTTTTGTCCTTTAACGAACACGAGGAGTTGGCGTGATCTGATTGGTTGGCTCTTCATCTCTCTCCTCTTCTTGTTATAAAAGTGCAGAGAAGCCTTCTCTAGCGCTCTCTCAAGTAACCAGCAGAGAGCATCAATGGCTTCTACTTCTTCTCTAACGCTCTCTCAAGCTCTGCTTTCTCGAATCACCTCTCACAATGGCTCTGAGAAGCACGTCTCTGTTCCAGCTTTCTCTGTTCTCAAGTCCACTTCCCCACGCACCAACTTCTTCCACAGTCAACGCAGCGCATCCACAAGCAGGCACTCCCTCCGTCCTCTTGTCCGTGCAGCCGCCGTAGAGACGATGGACACAACAACTGATTCTACTCTGGTTGATAAATCGGTTAATACAATCAGATTCCTGGCGATAGATGCAGTTGAGAAGGCGAAGTCTGGTCATCCTGGTCTTCCAATGGGCTGTGCTCCTATGTCCCACATCTTGTACGATGAGGTCATGAGGTATAACCCCAAGAACCCTTACTGGTTCAACCGTGACCGCTTCGTTCTCTCTGCTGGACATGGATGCATGTTGCAATACGCTTTGCTTCACCTCGCTGGCTACGACAGCGTCAGGGTTTGTTATCTCGACTTACTCTGTTTTAGACTATTCCGTAGAAAGAAATTCTGAGCGTTTGGATTGTTTATTAGGAGGAAGACTTGAAGAGCTTCCGTCAATGGGGAAGTAAAACGCCAGGACACCCTGAGAACTTCGAGACTCCTGGTGTTGAAGTCACTACTGGTATGATTCTTTTGTGTTTCAATTCTTGTCAATTACAGAAGCTTCCCTTCTCTGTCTCATCTTTGCCAACGTGCAGGTCCTCTCGGACAAGGTATTGCAAATGCTGTTGGTTTAGCTCTTGCTGAGAAACATCTAGCTGCTAGATTCAACAAACCTGACAATGAAATCGTCGACCACTACACGTAATGATATCGAATCCTTATGTTTGGTTTCTTGGTTTGTGTGTTTGGTTCTGATGTTATGTTTTGGATTTTTAGTTATTCGATTATTGGAGATGGTTGTCAGATGGAAGGGATTACAAACGAAGTTTGTTCTCTGGCTGGCCACTGGGGACTTGGAAAACTCATCGCTTTCTATGATGACAATCACATTTCTATTGATGGAGACACAGAGATCGCCTTCACAGAGAACGTGGACAAGCGCTTTGAAGCTCTCGGATGGCATGTTATTTGGGTTAAGAATGGAAACAATGGATATGATGAGATCCGTGCTGCCATTAGAGAAGCTAAGGCTGTAACAGACAAGCCGACTTTGATTAAGGTGACTACTACAATTGGTTACGGATCTCCCAACAAGGCGAACTCATACAGTGTCCACGGAGCTGCTCTTGGTGAGAAGGAAGTTGAGGCTACCAGAAATAACCTTGGATGGCCATATGAGCCGTTTCAAGTACCTGAGGATGTAAAGAGGTAAGTGGAAACTAGCTCACACTTCTGTTTTATGTTTGTGTTATGATGACCTGCTTTGGTAATTTACTATAAATAGGCATACGGTTTCGGTTTATTCGGTTATTTCGGTTCGTATATTTTCGGTTTTAGTTTATTCGGTCGACCACAATCCCACCGAAGTGACCGAAAAATTGGTTCAGTTCGGTTTTTGGTTAATTTCGGTTTGTAATTTATTTCCGAAATTCGTAGTTTCGGTTGAATTCAGTTATTTTTTTATTAATTTGGTTCAGTTATTTTTGGTTAATTCGGTTAGTTTGAAAAGTTTCGGTTAGGACAAATCAGCAGGCCTAACTATAACACACTTAAATTCTCTAGCCATTGGAGCCGTCACACCCCTGAGGGAGCCGTTCTTGAAGCTGATTGGAATGCCAAGTTTGCAGCTTATGAGAAGAAGTATCCAGAGGAAGCAGAAGAGTTGAAATCTATTATCTCAGGTGAATTGCCTGCCGGTTGGGAGAAGGCACTTCCTGTAAGTATAATAAACTTTCTCATCATCTCTAGCTTCTTATTGGTGTTCCTTCTGGAGAATGACTCTTATTTACGGAAACATTTTTCAGACATATACACCAGAGTGTCCAGGTGATGCCACCAGAAACCTGTCTCAGCAATGTCTCAACGCCCTCGCCAAATCCGTACCCGGTTTCCTTGGCGGGAGTGCTGATCTTGCGTCTTCCAATATGACACTGCTTAAAGCCTCTGGAGACTTCCAAAACGCTACACCCGAAGGAAGAAACCTTAGGTTCGGTGTTAGGGAACACGGTATGGGAGCCATCTGCAACGGCATTGCACTTCACAGCCCTGGTTTCATCCCTTACTGCGCAACGTTCTTTGTGTTTACTGACTACATGAGAGCTGCGATGAGAATCTCTGCTCTGTCTGAAGCTGGTGTTATCTACGTTATGACGCATGACTCCATTGGTCTTGGAGAAGATGGACCAACCCACCAACCTATCGAACACATATCTAGCTTCCGTGCCATGCCTAATATCATGATGTTCCGTCCTGCTGATGGGAACGAAACAGCCGGTGCATACAAAATCGCTGTCACCAGAAGGAACACACCTTCTGTCTTAGCCTTGTCTAGACAAAAACTGCCTCAGCTTCCAGGAACATCTATCGAAAACGTCGAGAGAGGTGGATACACCGTTTCCGATAACTCAACCGGTAACAAACCAGATGTGATCTTGATCGGGACTGGTTCGGAGCTAGAGATTGCTGCTCAAGCCGGAGAGGAGTTGAGGAAAGAAGGCAAAACTGTAAGAGTCGTTTCTTTTGTGTGTTGGGAACTGTTTGATGAGCAAACGGATGAATACAAGGAGAGTGTGTTGCCGTCAGATGTATCAGCGAGAGTTAGTATCGAAGCGGGATCGACGTTTGGATGGGGAAAGATTGTTGGAGGGAGAGGGAAATCGATTGGAGTTGATTCGTTTGGGGCAAGTGCACCAGCAGGGAAGCTTTATAAAGAGTTTGGTATCACCATTGAAGCTGTGGTTGCAGCAGCTAAGTCACTTATCTAAAGAGTATTAAGGGTTTGGTTTTGAAGTAAGAGACGTTCTCGACTTCCATAAGCATTTGTCTTCTCTGTCCAAGTAGGAAAAAAAAAATGTAAAGAAGACACGAAATAAAATTTGTTTCTGATTTGATGAAAAAAAGAAATTGTTTCTGATAAGTTTACAATATATACAATTTCTTTCTGTTTGAAAGGCCCATTAGCTTTATTAAGGCCCATTAAGGACCCTAGATCATACTTGAAACGTGGCACATTATTATTGGCTAATAGAAAATGCTTATATCAACTGCATGCTTGACGCGTTGAACAAGCTGGGGCTTAACCGTGCGGTTGTTGAAGGATGCGGCGGAATATTCCCTGCTTCCTTAGATTCTAAGAAGAGTGATGATATTGAAATGTACCTTGGGAATGCTGGAACAGCCATGCGTCCTCTCACCGCTGCAGTTACTGCTGCAGGTGGTAACGCTAGGTAGATAAAAGGAGTTATGTTATGATATGTCAAGAATCGAATCTTGTACTGATGTTTTTGAGTTTCGGTTTTGTTTTTAGTTATGTGCTTGATGGGTTGCCTCGGATGAGGGAAAGACCTATAGGAGATTTGGTTGTTGGTATAAAGCAGCTTGGTGCTGATGTTGAATGTACTCTCGGTACTAACTGCCCTCCTGTTCGCAGAGGTTCTTGAGAAAATGGGGTGTAAAGTGTCATGGACAGAGAACAGTGTGACTGTGACTGGACCATCTAGAGATACTTTTGGAATGAGACACTTGCGCGCTGTTGATGTAAACATGAACAAAATGCCTGATGTAGCCATGACTCTTGCCGTTGTTGCTCTCTTTGCAGATGGTCCAACCACCATTAGAGACGGTAAGAAATTCTCTCCCTTTGACACATGTCTTCTCTAAACTCATAGTCACTTAAAATTTTTATTTGGTCAAATGTAGTGGCTAGCTGGAGAGTTAAGGAGACAGAAAGGATGATTCCCATTTGCACAGAGCTCCGAAAGGTAAGTTAACCCTTTCTCTCATTCTAAGTAAACCTTTGCGTAACTTTTTTTTGTGGTTATTGCGTTTAGCTTGGAGCCACAGTGGAAGAGGGTTCAGATTATTGTGTGATAACTCCACCAGCAAAGCTGAAACCGGCGGAGATTGATACATATGACGATCATAGAATGGCAATGGCATTCTCTCTTGCAGCTTGTGCTGATGTTCCAGTCACCATCAAGGATCCTGGTTGCACCAGGAAGACTTTCCCTGACTACTGAAAAAAAGGAAAACAAAATCTCTTATCTCTAATCTCAAAGACGAGATCAGCAACACCTTTAATAATTGACTGATCCTGAACTTAAAAAGACCTGAAGATCTTGAGCGAGCACCCAAGTAACATAAGGTGCTATATATATAGTCCTTCTTGTTACCTCCTCTTTAGTCGGAAAGTAGATATGTATTAAGTCAACTTACCAACCAAGTTTGGTACCCTGAATGCACAAAGGAAGTTGAAGATAGTTAGGTTTCCTTGTCATGTAATTAGAGAGAGAACAATTAGCATGGGAAAAAGTGAAGTTTGAAAGGACCATAACACATATACGGTGAAAAAAACTGCAAGAGCATATATGGGGAAGACAATGAAGATGGGAAGTCCAAGGATATACATAAGAGAAAGCCTTCCACAACAAACCCATCTCTTTTTTTTTTTCTTGAATGAAATGGGGTTTGTCATTATTATTCATAAACAAACAAAACATGAAACAACTTAAAACTCTAATGAAACAAAGAGCAGAATGAGATTTATTACAATGGAATATCGAATTATTGGTTCAGTTGAATTACTAACCGACCGGTGCAATTAATAGGTCTGAATGTCTGATTAATTGGACTAGGTCCGTGTCCGCGCTACGCGCGGATTATATATAATATATGTTGTTGTGTAATATTCTTAATCTCTAAATTATGTTTAAAGTAAAATAATATTGTTGCAACAAAAATAACCATAAAATGTTTGACAAAGAAAATAGGTTTGTTATAGTTTTTAGTTGTCTTTTCCCTTTAGTTTAGTTGATTAATTTATATTCCCTTAGTTAGTTGATTAATTTCTATTGAATAAAACTGAAATATTCAATATTATCTTCATATAAGTTGGTTTAGTTTATTCTTCCTTCGCAAGTTTTTGGTAATGCCAATTATGGTGTTGGAATAAAATGGTAAAGTTGGTTGTTGAATCGACCAATAATCTGTATGATAATTGTATATAAAGAAGATGATTAGGGTTTGTTTTTACCTTTATCTTTTTGGATTAATTCTTATTACTAACGCGATCTTACATTTCTGATCACGCATGTTATGTAATTTGTCTAATAATCATTCATGTTATGTAAATGGTTCGTCGGACTTTACTTTGATTTTAGGTTTTTATACCGCATTTGAGTTCTTGTACTTCTAATATATATATAAGCATCAAATAGAAGAGTTTTTTTTCGCACTTCTTGTCTGTTTTTAATTAATTATGTTTCAGTTATTAGATGTACATTGTTTTATGATATTTTGTTTAAAGAAAAAAATATAGTAATTATGCAAAATCATTGTTTTAGTGGCAGCTTCGAGCTTCGAGCTTGCTTCTTCGAGTTAATCTGCATTTTCACAAAGGAAAATCCTGATGAAACTTTTTCAAGAATAACATTCTCCCCAATATATAAAAAGATCTCGCAGGTCATTACTCTGTTTACATGAATAACTCAATCTTAAATTTGCAACAATAAAACAATTCCATAGATAATGGTTACAAAGATTTAGTTAAAAACACACCTGACGAATACAATAAATTCTCCGAGCGTAAGTGACCTTTTAGTCTGTAACCTCAGCAAATATATATTATTGTCTAACGGTATGTAACCTTTTAATCTGATGAAACAACATAGTAAACATTTCAAAGTTATTTGACATGAGGACCAACAGACAAATCTGTATGCACTTTTTCTAGTCTATTAATGCAACCAAAAGGATATAGGGATATCTCATTACTTATGAGAAAACTTTCATAAGCTTTGAACCTTCATAGAATTGCATCTGGACTTTGTACATCTGCTCTAGCTCTAACTTGCTGCTGAAGAACGTGTTCAGAAGTGGAGTCCATGTTTCACCCCGTCTCAATGCCCCTTCTTTGTTGCAGGAACTGGGTTGCGTCATTGAGGAGTGTGATTTCCCGTCCAACCTGATTCACTGATGGAGTCAACAGAACCTCCTAGACCAACATTATTAGCAGTGTTAACATTAAGCTTATTTCCTGCAAAGAACAACTCATACAACTTTCTGTATGGACTTTGAGACCAAGAACCTTACATCTTGATCATCTTTCTAAATCAATATTGCTCGGTATGCTTCTGAAGCTATCCTCCTTGGAAACTGTTTGGTCTTTATTTGCCTCTAACAAATCTCTTAAGAGGATTGAAGCCATACAACAACATCCACTCCAGGTGATTGACATAGAAAATATTTTACCTTAAATCATTGGCTCCTTGAATCTTCTCAATCGTAACCTGCACATACCAAAAAACAAAGTATTTTTTTCTTACTCTCTATAAGGGGAAGAGAACAGATATTATTTAAGACAGCACCAGAGTTAGCAGACTTGAGAGGGAAGGACGCTGTTAATGGCTCTGCTTTTTTGTAAGAAAATAGGCCTTGCATGAGTCCTCCAGTAATCACGCATGTATCGAATCCCTAGTATTGATTAAGGTTCAGAGGCAATGGCAGTGGCATAAAACAGCACTTAAGCACCCTGTAGAACCATAGGGCGAGCTGAATAAGACATTGCACAAATACTTCTGTTATGATGTAATCAATCATGTTGACCAAATAGCATATGATAAAATAAGAAAAATGTTTCACTTGTAGTCCAAACTACCTTGAAGCTAGTGTATCCAGGACTGAAAGAAAACTTATTTTCATAACCGGAAGTTAAGAAGAAAGGTATCAGCAAAAGAAGCTTGAACTATTTCCAACTCCAAACTTGACTCACATGGCCCATCAGAATTATGGGACTTCCTATAAATCCCTCGTCAGTTCCAACAGTGTCAACAATGGCATTTGAGTTGTAATGTGCATTATTTGCCTCCTCAAAGAGCTAACCGGTATCACTACTTCTCAGCTCCTTTTCCAGCTTTTGCATCCTGTGTTAGTAACCCATATCCAACCATTGAAGCACTACTATATAACAGATACATTTTGATGAAAGTAAAGATCTACAACTTAAATATCAAAGGGACACCATCGATAAAAATGTCACCTTTCAATGGTAGGATGACCTTTGTAAAGCCTGGCTCGTTGAAATTAGTCCTCCCTTGGTGCTTGAGAATAGTAATATCCCTAAAAATTTTATTGTATTTTATTGACCCATGGAAAAATAAATAAATGGAGATACGTGAGTTCATATTGCTAGTGGCTCCACCAGGCTAGTTATTGTGTAATACAGCATAGATCATTACAAAACAACACTCTACTTGTTTCCATCTAGAGTATAATATCAAGACTTGAGTCAAGTGATCACAATCTGAACTAAATCTGAGAAGAAAACATTTAAGAGCAAGAATTACTTGAATGATATTGCTCCTTTTGCGTGTGTTTCTCTGTCCAGCGTGGATAAAAGAAATCTTTCACCGCAGCAACGTTAGGGGAGATATCCTCGGAGCAGGAGAACTGAAGAGATAAAACAACCACTTCTCGCCTTCTTCCTTCTGCTACTTGAATCTTAAAGGACAAAAAATATTGGTTTACAAAGTTGATTTCACATGATATGAATAACTGGAACTGAATCCTAAAGAAGAAACTATTCGTTTTATACATGTTCCTTGATGAGATGAAGCTCCAGGCCAATTAGACTGCCCCTTTCGTGCTTCCTAGATATGAATTAACCGGAGTCGCAGATCCGCCTCTCCCATGATGTCGTTGAAGAACTGATCGATAAGGGCCTTGTCGTTGGATTTCTTCATCTTCGTAGCCATAGCCTGATCCGATTATTGATTAGATTGACTTCGGTGAGAGTAACAGGCCTGGAAAGAGATGAATATATAAGCTGTTAAGCTGAGAGAATCGTAAAAGTTGGATCCTTCTCGTGTTGTTGAAGTAATGAATGGAAAATTAAGAGCCGTAGTTATGAGACACAGCCGTTGAAGTTGAGAACCGTAGGAGATGATGACGGCTGATATTCCCGGTCAGAATAAAGAAAACTAAGAAGTCAGGATCACGGTGGTGATAAGCTGGCCTCCATTGTTGGGCTAATAAGAAGGACATATAATCAAATGAAATCAGTGTTGGCTAATAAGAAATAACATCAAAGCCCAATTTTTATCTTGAGATCGATAGAAGCAATGTGACGTGGAGAATTGAAGCTATATGATTGGCTGATTTTTTAATATGATGTGGACACTCTCTCCATGGCTCATATTCTCCTTTTATTAGTGTATAGATTCTTCTCCAAACTAAATGTTTTTCGAGCAAAATGTTTCATCAGATTATTTCGAACATTGTTGGAGAACAGACCAAACATTTGGTAACTTTGATTGCTAAAGCATTACAATAATATATATATAATAGTTAAGCATCCTATCCATCACGGATTCACGGGATCACTCGTCCTTCACTATCCAACCTTGATCCAGTACGCAATAAGTCCAGCGAGACAAAAAACACCCTCTACGTGGTAGAGCCATTTCATATTACGCGCTATAATTAAAAACATAACTTTAGTTAGAGAGAGAGTTTTAATAACAAACAAACAAAAATATATATATACTGCAAGTGAAGAAGAAGAAATTACCAAACTTGATATGAGCCATGTCCTATAATGCATAGTATTTTTCCCCCAGTTAAAAAAAAACAAGTTAGTAAAACAGATAAAGATATTATTTGATGTGAATTGAAAGGTTAAAAAAGTATTACAATGGGAATCATTGGACAGAATATACGATTATAAATGGTGATGAGCGAACTAATTTCCTCTGGAAAATTAAGTCTAGCAGGAATTAAGCACGGCATCTTTTCTCCATCAATCGGGCATACACAAGGTTCCCTAAGCTTCTGGCGTGACCAGAGGTATAACATACATTTCACTGCGGTTATACAAAAAAAGAACCGTCAATGACTTTGATAACTTTCAAGTCCAGTTTAAACCAAAAACAAAGGCTGATATGGCATAACCGCAAAATTTGTGGAGGCAACTGCTGGTGGTGATTGCCGAGGAAGAATCTGATAAGCATCTATCGCACCGATCATAGATAATTCGATTGTTGCCTACCATAATAAATAAATAAATAATTAATTAATGAAAGCTTAGACACCAAAATCACACATCAAAAATAATACAAAAGCATAACTGCACAGGTCAGACAATATCATATATCCAAATTTCAAAAGAAAAAGGTGAAACTATTTGGGACTTGCGTTGGAGTCTCTCCATGATCCTATATTGTTTTGCAAAAGATCTTATGAAGCAGTGCTAGTCCACGATAGAGGAAATTGAGATCTAGGGTTTCTGATAAACAACAAGGAGGAGAGGATAGCTTATTTGGTGGCAAAAGGCAAACCAAATTTATAATTTAAAACGGCCCAACAACAAATATGTTTATATTCAACAACAAAGGCCCTATCCCAACCGCAGGTCCTTGTGCATTCTGGATCATTGCATCCAGCCCTATCCCAACCGCGGGTCCTTGTGCATTCTGGATCATTGCATCAATGTGGTTGACCGATTGTCCACTCGCAACCATGATATCACGGACACCGGTCAACAAAGCCAACTTAAGTTCCTCATGGTTAGCCTACATTTTTTTAAAAAAGTTAATTAAAGAAGAAAAAATCAATATTAGTTTAATGATGTAAACAGTTATTTATACCGGCAAGTGCAGCCCACCGTACAACTCATTATAAGTCACTGTCAGATGAGCAACAACATCATCCTCTTCCTCCGTGTGCAGATGAGTAACCCTGACTCTGCAAATGGGACACCTGAGCGAGTCCAAGCCATCCACAAGGCAATGTGTCAACCACCCCAAAATGCATTCCCCTGAAAGAAAACTCAATTAATTTATTTATATTTTTTTGATAAGTAAGTTATTTAGATTTTGGTTATATAATCACACAATATTAGTAGTATGATTTTTTTTAAAGAAAATATAATTTCTCAAATTCTTAACTATGAAACAAATGTGCATTATTAAAAATAATAACTTTTATACAAAAATCATATAATACATGTGAAAAATATGTAATGCTACTTGATTTTGGGCTGTATAAACTCTTTCATTGGATGTTTTGTTTGAATGGGCCTTTGGTGTGTAATTTGATTACATAGGTCAGCCCAATGAGATCCCAGTTGATGAAATAGATTAATTAAAAATACGAAGGTTTTAGAGTCCGATTAGGGCTCGATTTTTTTCCTATAAATATTAAAACTATATAAAACAGTTTTAGTGTGGTTAAAAAAACAAAAACAGTTTCTTGGTTTCTCGGATTTTGATAAGAGTTGTTAACATAATACATTTCGATGTATATTATTTGGGTTTAAAGCTAAAACCCTAAGAAGCTAAATTAGGAACAAAACTCTATTACGTGTCATTTAAAAGTAAAACAGAATCTTTAAAAAGTAATTAAAACATACACAAATTCTCGTTTTCCACATTCCAAAATCAGTAAACCTTCCACTTTTCTTCTTTGTTACTTACTCTAAAACCCATTTTCATTTATTAAAAGAAAGTTCGATAAAAATAGGAAGCTTTTAATGTGGAAACCTAGTTAAATCATACCACAGAACTGATGGTCGCAGTTTGTGTTCACTCCCAAGTTGATCTGATCGTGGCATATGACACATGTTACTTCTTCCATTATAAAGCTACCGCCGACTTCCTACATAGACACCAAAATAAAGTAAGAGAAAAGAAAATTTCTAAACCAAAAAAGCAAACTTAGTAAAAAGACAAATGAAGAAAGTCTCTCAAATATAGGGGGGGGGGGGGGACGGCAAAAAGCAAACTTCTTGCATTGTGGAAATGGAAACTTCTTAAATTCATGATTTGAAGAATTTTTTGGTGTCATACTAGATGATTTGAAGGAAATAAAAAGAGAAAGGATAAAAAGACTAAACTTTTGATTTGATAAACACAGAACCTCTTGGTTCAAACAAATCAAAGATCATACGTACGTTAAAAATGAAAAAAAGAAAAGTTACCATGATCACTGCAAAGCCGAAATGGGACAATAAATTTTTGGACCTCTACTTTTCTGCTGCCAAAAAGTTGCATAAAAAAGATTCAAGCTCTGTGCTCAAGCTTCCTATGGTCTGGGCAGATCTCAGGCCCTGTCCAGTACAAGGTAGCCTGGTCAATAGTGTGTCTTCCAATGAAAGAGGGAGGATTAGGCTTGCGTGACTTTAGCACATGGAACAAAACCCTATGCTTACGTTTAATCTGGCTGTTATTTGAAAATGGATTTTTTCTATGGGCTGAATGGATGAAGGCTAATAGAATGAGGGGGTGTAGTTTCTGGAGTTGTGATATCGAAAAGGCTAAATCTTGGACTTGGAAATCTCTGTTATATCTGCGACCTTTGGCCTATCGGTTCTTTCGCGCAAAGCTTGGTGATGGGAAGTTAATCAGCTTTTGGTGGGACTATTGGTCACCATTCGGTCCCCTTATAGAGCAATTTGGTCCTGATGGCCCTAGGCAATTATCAGTCCCTATTAATGCCTGTGTTTCGGAAGTTTGTAATGACTCTGGTTGGACCCTTAGGGGTGCTCGATCTGAACTTGCTGAAGAACTGCAAATCTACCTCACAACAGTTCCCCTTCCTTCTTCCCAACCAAGCATGGATTCTTACTTCTGGCTTGTTAATGAGGTTCCTCATGAAAAGTTCACTACTAAACACACTTGGGAAGTTTTGCGTCACCAAGCTCCACATCAACATTGGTCCTCTTATATCTGGTTTAAAGGAGCAATACCCAAACACTCTTTATTAATGTGGCTAGTGCAGCTTGACAGATTACCCACACGATCAAGACTAGTAAGATGGGGCTTAAATATCTCCACGGCTTGCTGCCTCTGCGACACTTACACTGAAGATAGAGACCACCTCTTCCTTAAGTGTGAGTGGAGTAGTGAGCTATGGACCTTCTGCCTCACGAGATTGGGTTACGGTTCTTTCGGGTTCCGTACATGGACATCTTTCACGCATTGGCTGAGCTCCCATGATGCAACAACACCGATGCTCCTGAAGAAGTTGGTAGCTTTGTGCACGATATATTCTATTTGGTCTGAGCGTAACAAAAGGCTCCATGACAGTATCTCCAGGCCTGCTATTGTTGTTTTCAAGATTTTGGATCGGTTTATCCGGGACGCGATTCTGTCTAAGAGAAATCAGAAGCAGGATCATAATCTCATGCAACATTGGCTGGTCAATGAGTGAAAATTCTCTGTTTCTCAAGCTTATATGCTCTGCCTTGTTTTTATTGTTTTTGCCAGGGTAGACCATATTTTGTTTAAACCTATTGTAAATTTTCAAACTCTTCCCATTTTTAATGGAATTCACATATTTGGCAAAAAAAAAAAAAATCACTGCAAAGCCGAGAAACAAGAAAGAAACAACATTCATAGAACAAAAGCCACAAACTTTCTTGATCAAAACAGTTTTTTACTTAGATCAAATCAAGCATGAAGAAAAGACAAAACTTTAAGCTTACGGTGAACCTGTCTGTACGAGGCTAGAGATAGACAAAGCCTAGAAGTAGAACTTAAATTTTAATTACTTACTGTACCCCATGAAATATTATTTTAGTTACAAAATGCCCCATATTTTTTTCGAAAAAACTTTCTGTTAATATAATTTTTTTTCCTGTTAATATAATCTTCTCTGCAAAAAAAAAAAGAGAAAGGATAAAAAGACTAAACTTTTGATTTGATCAAACACAAAAACATCTTGGTTCAAACAAATCAAAGATTATACGTACGTTAAAAATGAAAATAAAAGTTACGATGTAGGCCTAGCTATGATCACTGCAAAGCCGAGAAAGAAGAAAGAACAACCTTTATAGAACAAAAACTTTCTGTCAATATAATTTTCTCTGCAAAAAAAAAAGAGAAAGGATAAAAAGACTAAACTTTTGATTTGATCAAACACAAAAACATCTTGGTTCAAACAAATCAAAGATTATACGTACGTTAATAATGAAAATAAAAGTTACGATGATTAGGCCTAGCCATGATGATCACTGCAAAGCCGAGAAAGAAGAAAGAACAACCTTTATAGAACAAGAGCTTTCTGTTAAATAATTTTTTTCTGTTAATATAATTTTCTCTGCAAAAAAAAGAGAAAAGATAAAAAGACTAAACTTTTGATTTGATCAAACACAAAAACATCTTGGTTCAAACAAATCAAAGATTATACGTACGTACGTTAAAAATGAAAATAAAAGTTACGATGATTAGGCCTAGCCATGATCACTGTAAAGCCGAGAATCAAGAAAGAACAACCTTCATAGAACAAAAGCAACAAACTTTCTTGTCTGATCGAGCTTGAAAAAATCAAGATCATGCATACTAGTTATCGTGAGAAAAAAAAGTTGTTAACTTTATGCAATGGTAAAAGCAATTCAAAATCAAAACAGTTTTTACGTAGATCAAATCAAGCATGAAGAAGATACAAGTCAAAAGAAGGTTGAAAAAAAAAAAAGAGACAAAACTGTAAGCTTACGGTAAAACCTGTCTGAGGAGAGAGATACTAAGCAGATTCACTACTCACTCTACATATAAGTATTAAATTTAATTACTTACTGTCCCCATGAAATATTATTTTAGTTACAAAATGCCCCATATTTTATTTACTTTTTCGAAACAAACTTTTTTGTTGATAAACCTTTTTTACTTCACAAATAACGAGCCAAATACGGAAGATAGTGTTTTTACTGTCAGCAATATCGGGACTATTTAGATAGATTTGGGCCTATTTGAATCTTTTTGGGCCTATTTTAAAGACCCAATGTACACATTAAAACTATGACACCTATTCGCTACCAAACACAGTCAATTCTTACTCTGTAAGTCTCAATTTTTTTTTTCTTTTTGGCTAAGAACCCTAGAGACCACCATATCTCCTATCCTGTCGACCACAGAAGATGTTTTCGAAGATGTTTTCCTATCTTTCATCTGCTGGCAATAAAATTACTGAAATATTTCAAGGTAATTGTCCTAAAAGTTTCACCCTATTTTTCTTTTCCAAGTTTATCTTCTTAGTAAGAGGAAAAAAAATGATTTTGTGTTTTCAGATTTAGATTTAGGTTACTTTGATAGGAGTGAGATGAGTAAGATCGAAGCTAAATACATTCCCGGCCTAGAACTACAATTGACATCGGACTATCTTCAGGAGTATGATTACAACTCTATTACATCTGCATGTTTCAATAACGAGGTGCGTTAATTCTAATACTAACTTTTATATCCCACATACATACACGTACCAAGAGATTTGACTAAGCTTATTTTGTTGCAGATTGGTATATTGTATAAGTTAAAGTACGGTGGAATAGGTGCAAGGGTTAGTTGCAATTCCAATCCCATTGCTCAGTTTGATGGTAAACTGAGACTCTTCAGAAACCTCGCTGGGGTCGAGTTCACATCCACGGGTGTTTTTGATATTAACAGATACAAGCTTGATAAGTGGAACGCTAGTGTCAATATGGTTGCAGGAAACTTTTCAGGGCATCTACAATTGTATCTCTTTCTGACTTAAAACCTAATCAATATTAATAATAAACTATATCTTGCATTGACATTTGTTTGATTTATATAGTTTTCATTTTTGCAGATACGCCGATCAATTTGTGTTTTCAACCCGACATAGGATACATCCTAGATTTGTGTCGGTCTCTGAGGTCAATTCGCCTTATAAAAAGGAGGCACGCAGGTTGAATAATGATTTTTTGGCTTTGGGATTTGAATACGAGCTTACTTCTAGGACAAGTCTTGAAGTGATGGTGTCCAATCTTCGTCCTGCCACTTTTGCACTCCAGTACCAAATTGCAAAACCTCAATGTCTCGTTAAGTTTTATCTTGACGCCTACTCCAACAGAACCGGTATTTCCTTTGCTTTTCATCCTTTCTCTCCCTTGTAAGCTATCAACACAGCCATGTTTACCATTTAAACTCCTCACTGTATCTTCTAGACACATGAAAATGATTGTGATTTTGGTTTGAAAAATAATACTTGACGATGTTATGATATTCTTTGTTAATTGTTTGTCATAAGGATATATATCATATGTGTAGTAGTTGTGTCGATAAAAAAACGAGAAAATATCAACCGCCAAACGGATCAAAACTACGTGACGTTTACCTTCGATGCTATTAAACAATGTGCCGTTGAAAAAAATTAGAACGACGCGGTTTTCTCGTATTCATGGGCTGGGCTGGGCTGAGCTGCCAAACGAAAAGCCCGGTATATTAGATTGCTACTAACCGGATATTACGATTAAACCGGTTATGAATTAATCGGTGCCGTAATTAAAACGGACCGGTGAAGTGTTTCGTCATGGTCTCAAATATGTATAAGATTGGTCGGGTTGTGTGTTTCAGTCGTCTTCTTCCAACCTTGAGCATCTTCCCCAGATTCTCACCTGTTTCTGCTTTCATGGATGCTTCAAATCTCGGTTCTTCCAGCAAGCCTGCCTTCTCTTCCTTCGTTCAGTCCAGCAGAAGGTAAATGAGTCAACGTTTTTTTTTCTTAGTGAGGTTTGGTCTCGATCCGATTATTAGTTTTTTGATGGATGTAGCGGCGGTAGAGGAAGAGGTAACGAGAGAGATAATGATCGTCGGGGTCGTGGCGGCGGCAGAGGAGGAGGCAAAGATAAAATCGATGCTCTTGGAAGACTCTTGTAAGTGTTTTACGAGATGTCTGTAAAGTATGGATTTTTAAGGTTAAAATTGATTTTTTTTTTTTTTTTTTTTTTTTTGGGATTTGATTAGGACAAGAGTGTTGAGACACATGGCTACTGAGCTGAGATTGAACATGAGAGGTGATGGTTTTGTTAAAGTCGAAGACTTGCTTCAGCTGAATCTGAAAACATCTGCAAACGTTCAGTTGAAGTCTCATACCATTGATGAGATCAGAGAGGTCAGTAAGTTTCCACCCACTAACTAGTCTTCTTCAATTTGTATCTAACGAGCATTTAAGATTTTTTTTTCTGGTGCTGTTGTTAACTTCTCAGGCAGTGAGAAGGGACAATAAGCAACGTTTTAGCCTCGTTGAAGAGGATGGAGGAGAGCTCTTGATTCGAGCTAACCAAGGCCACTCCATCACGGTAACAAAAAAAAAATAACTCTTGATTTGGATGCTTTCTCTTTGATCTCTTGTGATGAAAGTTGAGGAGGCCTTTCTGTCATTTGATCTTCTGTTCACACCGACAAAGCGGTGTAGCAGAGTTGAGTTTTGTCTCTTCTAGTTTTGATGATCAGTATGCTATGTACTTATGTGCAGACGGTTGAATCTGACAAGTTACTTAAACCAATATTGTCAGCGGATGAAGCTCCAGGTAAAAACAAACAATACTAGGATGGTTTATTATTCACTTCTGTTCTGTATCGCATTGTTCATTTGTTTGTCGTAATGGCAGTGTGTGTTCATGGAACATATAGGAAGAATTTGGAGTCAATCTTAGCATCTGGCTTAAAGCGTATGAATAGACTGCACGTTCACTTTTCTTGTGGCTTACCAACAGATGGTGAAGTGATAAGTGGTAAGGTTTTGATCTTTTTGTAGAATTGCATATACCCCCACTTATCTGATTCCAGTTTGATATGATTTTTTGGCAAGGCATGAGAAGAGATGTTAATGTCTTGATCTTTCTCGACATCAAGAAAGCTCTTGAAGGTTTTAGAACTAGAACTCAAATTACTTTATATCATAACACTACTGCTGTCTTCTAACAATTTAGTTTCTTGATTTATGTCGTCTGTAGATGGGATTGCATTCTACATTTCAGACAACAAGGTGATTTTGACTGAAGGTGTTGATGGTGTAGTGCCTGTTGATTACTTCCAAAAGATTGAGTCTTGGCCTAGTCGGCAACCAATTCTTTTCTGATTTCTTGTTTATACAATACCTTCATTGGAATTTTTTTGTGGACGATATTTGTGACTTATCAGATATACAATTGTTACCACCTTAGTATTTAATAACCTATGTTGTTCATGTGGTCTGGAATTCTGGAAACAAACGTTTGCAGAAACAATGCATTTAATCATTCACGTTTTTTTGTCTCTTCTTTTATATTTTTTCATCACCAATAGTCGATCACTAGCGTCCTTCAAAAAGTAGAATTGATAGGGCAGTCTTCAGAGTATAGTAGCTAGAGCAAAATTTTCGAAATAGTTTGGAGGTTTTCTTATCTGGCAGGAACAGCCAGACGCCTGCTCCGTTGTAAGAGATTGCTCCACCTGTGAAAACACTCCAAAATGGCATCTTTCTTCATGCATTCTCTTTTCACTCTTTTACCTCTTCTAGATCAAAAAGTATCAAGAAAATATTAAGAAGACTTATAAAAGAACTGAAATACCAGCAGGATACATATATATATAATAGTGTCAAAAACACCATATATCAGTGGATTGTGTCGATTCTTCTTCGGTGGAACAATCGAGAGACAGCGGCGACGAACAGCGGAGGAAAATGAGATTAGGCTTAGAGATAAAAGAAGTGAGAAACTTTGCGTTCGAGTTCCGTAGTGGAGGAGGTAGCTTGTGGAGAAACTACTTTGATAAACATAAATTGTAATTTTTGAAAATTAATGCGCGCGCACACACACATATATATATATAAAATATAGTTTTCTCCCTCCTGAAGCAGGACACATCAGCATCCAGCGCAACAATTCAATCTTCTAGCGTCTGACACGTGTCCACCCACACGCAAAACATTCCGTTTCATTTAATCGTTGGCTTAGTGGGCTTCGTTCTGGTGTTCTGTATCACCTTCAGACAAGAATATTGTTGGGCTTTCTCTTCAAGTGCATAATTCATGGTTTCTTTCTCTTCAACGCAGCATTCTGTTAGCCTGCCCTACGATTTATGCTCAAGCCATAAACTCAACATAAATCTCAGTAAAGTGTTCCCCACTACTTCTCATTATATCAGAACCTTCGATCCCTTCGGATTCTTCACGATTTGTATCTTATAAATAGTAGTTTTTGGATTCATGGTTATCACATAAACATTCATTTTTCCTCAGAAATCATACAAAGTCTTGTGAGAACGACTTTTTTTCAGATCTCCCTTTCCGAGTTGAGGCCAGAGTTGAGTATTTCGTCTGGATCTTAACGTTTCCATGACTAAACTTTTATTTCGTATAATGAAGGGATATTCAGGTTTCCATGACTAAGCCTTTATATGATATGCAGGTCGGCCTTATGGCCCTCATCTCAATGCTACCTCCGGGACCTATTTCTATTTTGACATTGAGGTGGCAGGCTGGCAGCAAGCCAGAGTCTATTTGAGGAGTATTTAACTTATCTCTCGCTCTTTTTAGAATGATGTTTACACATGGGGTTTATCCATTTTCTGGTAATTTACACTTTATAGGTTGACTTCAAAACCCGACAATGACTCCACAAGTGGGAAGCAGTATCCTGGTGTGAAGAAGCTGGAACCAGTTTGGCTTGGTGAGTTGAACAAAATACATCCTGGATTCACCCCCGTAAGTATGTTTTCTGATTAATCAATAAACGAACTTATTTCTTAGGTTGATTATAGCCATTTACTCATTTCAACGTAGGCCATTGAATTCCTATGCAAAGCCAGAATTGGTTCATTGGAAACTACCAACGGATGGTGTTACATCTTCTGTGCTAAGATGCTTGAAAAAGGGTCCAGTTTTCACTGATCCTAAGCTCAAATGGTAAGAAGGGGAGAACACAACTGAGGAGTAATATATATTTTACATTTCTGCTTGGAATTTTTTTTTTTAAAAAATTGGAACTTCACAGGTATGAACCATTGTCTCATCTACTGGGAAATTAATAATTTCTTCATGCTTATGGCCTATCTATGCTCTCTCTTCCGATGTCGTAACAAGTTTGGTTGCCCTCAAGAATAACAGGCAAGTTCTGTTTCATAAGTTGACAAATAAAATATTATAGTGTCTTCTCTTTGTGTAATAATAAAAATTTGTCGGCAACTGCAGTTTCAGGATGTTTAACAACGATGACGTAAAAAATAGGTGCGTGGATGCTAGCAATGAACGTCAACCACAAGAATCATCACATCCTTTGTGAATGAGAATGTTCTCCTTCCTCTGTTGCTGTTACATCTCCAAATGCTAAGGTTTTGGAATTTCTTTAACACATAAATAAAACTCTTGGTATTGTTCTGTCTTTGGATCCAGTTTCTGTCCAATAACACGAATAAGCACTTGACTGATCATATAAAACTGGTGCAGGTTTTTGTAACTCAGAAAAGAGAATGTTGGAACTTCATAAGCAAGAAAGCTGCTCAAAAAGCCCAACTTTGCCACATGTTTTTAGAACTTCAAATGTTCTCACATGACCCATATTATTTAATCCCTAAACAACCCACTGACAAATGAACCTCATAAATACATTTTTATGTACAACAGCAATACATTTTTACTCTAAAAAATACATTGTATAACATTTGCATAAAATAAAGTAATAACAACGATGAAATAAGAAAAAAAGCAAGACATCCCGCCCGAAGGGCGGACACACCCTAGTATATATATATATATATATATATATATATATATATATATATATATATATATATGATAGGTAAAATCATAATAACTGGTTGATTTAATTGTTTATATTTCGATTGGTTTCAATATTTATATATTTAGTATAGTGGGTTATATGAATTTTTGAAATGAATCCGATATAACCTGAATCCGAACGATATATGGTCACTTTATGGGTTCTAAGATGTGATACAGAACCGACCCGAACCCGAAGTGTTATATCCGAACCCGATCCGTACTTGTAAATTTACTAGACCGGGACCTAGGAGGTACTATAAAAAAAAACCAAAATCCGAAAAACCTGACCCGAACGCCAACGGGTATCCGAATGCTCAGGCCTAGATGGAGATACCATATGGATTTCAGCAGCTTCACGCGGGTAGATGATTGTTTTTAGGAAGTAGTGTCCAATCACAAACGAGATTTTATCTCTTGCTTAGCCTTTTTCGTCTATTTTACCTATTTTAAGTTTAAGAATTGCCTCTAATAACCTAAATCATAGATGTGTGTTTCAATTCTTGTGGTTAAACTTTATTGTAGGATGAAAACTAAAAGACTAAACTAGCCATCGTGTCATTATAAATAGAAATTCATCTTAGGCTCAGTTCATCGTACAATACACATAACATACCTTCAAATTAAAAAAAAAAGAAGAAGAAGAAAAGAGAAGAAGTAAAAAAGTAAAATATAGCATGGCTAAGTTTGCTTCCATCATCACCTTCCTCTTCGTTGTTCTTATTATCTTTTCTGCTTTTGGTAAGTATTGACTTTATTATATACTACATAGCAAATTATATTATTTATTAAATTTCAGATTATTTGATAATTAACCCTGACATATTTATGCATATATAATATATATATATATATATAAAGAAGCACCAACAATTGTGGAAGGGAAGTCATGCAAGAGGCAGCCTAAGTCAGGGACCAAAGGTTGTATGAAGGATGGTGACTGCCGAAAGATCTGCGTCGATACTGAGAAAGCAACACGTGCTACTTGCGATTATACATTCCCAAGGCGTGTGTGTTTCTGCCACTTTCCATGTTAATCAACAGAGCCGTTCCAAGACATTTTTATGACCGATGCCAAATAAATATTACTAGATAATTTCCTACGAAATCGCGGAATAAAGTTCATTTCATTAGTATTATTATAAGTTTTCTATATAATTGAAATTTATAACAATTTCGATAAATTAATTTTTTGATAAAATTCAATGAATCTTTTTGATAGGTTAATAATGTAAGAATAACATTAAATTTTATTACAATATATTAACCATTTTAACACATATATTTCATAATTATGAAAAATTACAAATTAAAAAGATAAACTATCATATATGAGCTGTTATATTATCTGGTATTTATGGTAAATTCAGAAAATACTAAATTTGAAAATATTCTATTATATTACTTAGATATAATATAAATTTATTTGGAAATTTTAATAAATATTAATTCTTAGGTTTAGTTTTGGACACAAATAATCATCAATATAAAATTAATTTCAAGACTACATTTGAATTAACGTATTCTAAACTCTCTTTCTTGAAATATAGGAATCATTATAATTTTTTAATATTTAGTTTAGTAAAATTTCATATACTAGCTAAATTAGTGGAATTACCGTTATAAAATCTTCATTTTCTAGAGAAACGGAGACAACAAAGGTTCCAAACCTCTTTGACCATCATCTTATGTCACTGCTCGATGAAACTATACATTTAAACTAGATTTTCATATTTTTCAATTTTTTTCAAAATCCGTGGGTAATCATTATAATTTTTTAACATTTAGTTTAGTAAAATTTCATATACTAGCTAAATTAGTGGAATTACCGTTATAAAATCTTCATTTTCTAGAGAAATAGAGGCAACAAAGGTTCCAAACCTCTTTGACCATCATCTTATGTCAGTGCTCGATGAAACTATACATTAAAACAACATTTTCATATTTTTCAATTTTTTTCAAAATCCGTGGGTTAACCCCTTCTAAAATATTGAGTCTTCGGTAAATGCTCTATATACTGAAGTTTATACTCTTTACTTTTGTTTTAAAATTTTAAAACACATTCTACATTTGAATTAACGTATTCTAAACTCTCTTTCATGAAATATAGGAATCGTTATAATTTTTTAACATTTAGTTTAGTAAAATTTCATATACTGCCTCAATTAGTGGAATTATCATTATAAAATCTTCATTTTCAAGAGAAATAGAGGCAACGAAGGTTCCAAACCTCTTTGACCATCATCTTATGTCAGTGCTCGATGAAACTATACATTAAAACCAGATTTTCATATTTTTCAATTTTTTTCAAAATCCGTGGGTTAACCCCTTCTAAAATATTGAGTTTTCGGTAAATGCTCTATATACTGAAGTTTATACTCTTTACTTTTGTTTTAAAATTTTAAAACACATTCTACATTTGAATTAACGTATTCTAAACTATCTTTCATGAAATATAGGAATCATTATAACTTTTTAACATTTAGTTTAGTAAAATTTCATATACTGCCTAAATTAGTGGAATTACAATTATAAAATCTTCATTTTCTAGAGAAATAGAGGCAACAAATGTTCCAAACCTCTTTGACCATCATCTTATGCCAGTGCTCGATGAAACTATACATTAAAACCAGATTTTCATATTTTTCAATTTTTTTCAAAATCCGTGGGTTAACCCCTTCTAAAATATTGAGTTTTCGGTAAATGCTCTATATACTGAAGTTTATACTCTTTACTTTTGTTTTAAAATTTTAAAACACATTCTACATTTGAATTAACGTATTCTAAACTCTCTTTCATGAAATATAGGAATCGTTATAATTTTTTAACATTTAGTTTAGTAAAATTTCATATACTGCCTCAATTAGTGGAATTATCATTATAAAATCTTCATTTTCAAGAGAAATAGAGGCAACGAAGGTTCCAAACCTCTTTGACCATCATCTTATGTCAGTGCTCGATGAAACTATACATTAAAACCAGATTTTCATATTTTTCAATTTTTTTCAAAATCCGTGGGTTAACCCCTTCTAAAATATTGAGTTTTCGGTAAATGCTCTATATACTGAAGTTTATACTCTTTACTTTTGTTTTAAAATTTTAAAACACATTCTACATTTGAATTAACGTATTCTAAACTCTCTTTCATGAAATATAGGAATCGTTATAATTTTTTAACATTTAGTTTAGTAAAATTTCATATACTGCCTCAATTAGTGGAATTATCATTATAAAATCTTCATTTTCAAGAGAAATAGAGGCAACGAAGGTTCCAAACCTCTTTGACCATCATCTTATGTCAGTGCCCGATGAAACTACACATTAAAACCAGATTTTCATATTTTTCAATTTTTTTCAAAATCCGTGGGTTAACCCCTTCTAAAATATTGAGTTTTCGGTAAATGCTCTATATACTGAAGTTTATACTCTTTACTTTTGTTTTAAAATTTTAAAACACATTCTACATTTGAATTAACGTATTCTAAACTATCTTTCATGAAATATAGGAATCATTATAACTTTTTAACATTTAGTTTAGTAAAATTTCATATACTGCCTAAATTAGTGGAATTACAATTATAAAATCTTCATTTTCTAGAGAAATAGAGGCAACAAATGTTCCAAACCTCTTTGACCATCATCTTATGCCAGTGCTCGATGAAACTATACATTAAAACCAGATTTTCATATTTTTCAATTTTTTTCAAAATCCGTGGGTTAACCCCTTCTAAAATATTGAGTTTTCGATAAATGCTCTATATACTGAAGTTTATACTCTTTACTTTTGTTTTAAAATTTTAAAACACATTCTACATTTGAATTAACGTATTCTAAACTATCTTTCATGAAATATAGGAATCATTATAATTTTTTAACATTTAGTTTAGTAAAATTTCATATACTGCCTAAATTAGTGGAATTACAATTATAAAATCTTCATTTTCTAGAGAAATAGAGGCAACAAAGGTTCCAAACCTCTTTGACCATCATCTTATGTCAGTGCTCGATGAAAATATACATTAAAACAACATTTTTTATTTTTCAATTTTTCTCAAAATCCGTGGGTTAACCCCTTCTCAAATATTGAGTTTTCGGTAAATACTCTATATACTGAAGTTTATACTCTTTACTTTTGTTTAAAAATTTTAAAACACATTCTACATTTGAATTAACGTATTCTAAACTCTCTTTCTTGAAATATAGGAATCATTATAATTTTTTAATATTTAGTTTAGTAAAATTTCATATACTAGCTAAATTAGTGGAATTACCGTTATAAAATCTTCATTTTCTAGAGAAATGGAGTCAACAAAGGTTCCAAACATCTTTGACCATCATCTTATGTCAGTGCTCGATGAAACTATACATTAAAACCAGATTTTCATATATTTCAATTTTTTTCAAAATCCGTGGGTTAACCCCTTCTAAAATATTGAGTTTTCGGTAAATTCTCTATATACTGAAGTTTATACTCTTTACTTTTGGTTTAAAATTTTAAAACACATTCTATATTTGAATTAACGTATTCTAAACTATCTTTCATGAAATATAGGAATCATTATAATTTTTTAACATTTAGTTTAGTAAAATTTCATATAATAGCTAAATTAGTGGAATTACCGTTATAAAATCTTCATTTTCTAGAGAAATAGAGGCAACAAAGGTTTCAAACCTCTTTGACCATCATTTTATGTCAGTGCTCGATGAAACTATACATTAAAACAACATTTTCATATTTTTCAATTTTTTTCAAAATCCGTGGGTTAACCCCTTCTAAAATATTGAGTTTTCGGTAAATGCTCTATATACTGAAGTTTATACTCTTCACTTTTGTTTTATAATTTAAAAACACATTCTACACTTGAATTATAGTATTCTAAACTCTCTTTCATGAAATATAGAAATCATTATAATTTTTTAACATTTAGTTTAGTAAAATTTCATATACTGCCTAAATTAGTGGAATTACCATTATAAAATCTTCATTTTCTAGAGAAATAGAGGCAACAAAGGTTTCAAACCTCTTTGACCATCATTTTATGTCAGTGCTCGATAAAACTATACATTAAAACAACATTTTCATATTTTTCAATTTTTTTCAAAATCCGGGGGTTAACAACCCCTTCTAAAATATTGAGTTTTCGGTAAATGCTCTATATACTGAAGTTTATACTCTTCACTTTTGTTTTATAATTTAAAAACACATTCTACACTTGAATTATAGTATTCTAAACTCTCTTTCATGAAATATAGAAATCATTATAATTTTTTAACATTTAGTTTAGTAAAATTTCATATACTGCCTAAATTAGTGGAATTACCATTATAAAATCTTCATTTTCAAGAGAAATAGAGGCAACAAAGGTTCCAAACCTCTTTGACCTTCATCTTATGTCAGTGCTCGATGAAACTATACATTAAAACCAGATTTTCATATTTATCAATTTTTTTCAAAATCCGTGGGTTAACCCCTTCTAAAATATTGAGTTTTCGGTAAATGCTCTTTATACTAAAGTTTATACTCTTTACTTTTATTTTAAAATTTTAAAACACATTCTACATTTGAAGTAACATATTCTAAACTATCTTTCATGAAATATAGGAATCATTATAATTTTTTAATATTTAGTTTAGTAAAATTTCATATACTGCCTAAATTACTGGAATTAACGTTATAAAATCTTCATTTTCTAGAGAAATAGAGGCAACAAAGGTTCCAAACCTCTTTGACCATCATCTTATGTCAGTGCTCGATGAAACTATACATTAAAACCAGATTTTCATATTTTTCAATTTTTTTCAAAATCCGTGGGTTAACCCCTTCTAAAATATAGAGTTTTCGGTAAATGCTCTATATACTGAAGTTTATACTCTGTACTTTTGTTTTAAAATTTTAAAACACATTCTACATTTGAATTAAAGTATTATAAACTATCTTTAATGAAATATAGGAATCATTATAATTTTTTAACATTTAGTTTAGTAAAATTTAATATACTGCATAAATTAGTGGAATTACCATTATTAAATCTTCATTTTCTAGAGAAATGGAGGCAACAAAGGTTCCAAACCTCTTTGACCATCATCTTATGTCAGTTCTCGATGAAACTATACATTAAAAAAACATTTTCATATTTTTCAATTTTTTTCAAAATCCGTGGGTTAACCCCTTCTAAAATATTGAGTTTTCGGTAAATGCTCTATATACTGAAGTTTATACTCTTTACTTTTGTTTTAAAATTTTAAAACACATTCTACATTTGAATTACAGATTCTAAACTCTCTTTCTTGAAATATAGGAATCATTATAATTTTTAAAATTTATTTTAGTAAAATTTCATATACTGCCTAAATTAGTGGAATTACCGTTATAAAATCTTCATTTTCTAGAGAAATGGAGTCAACAAAGGTTCCAAACCTCTTTGACCATCATCTTATGTCAGTGCTCGATGAAACTATACATTAAAACCAGATTTTCATATTTTTCAATTTTTTTCAAAATCCGTGGGTTAACCCCTTCTAAAATATTGAGTTTTCGGTAAATGCTCTATATACTGAAGTTTATACTCTTTACTTTTGTTTTAAAATTTTAAAACACATTCTACATTTGAATTAACGTATTCTAAACTCTCTTTCATGAAATATAGGAATCATTATAATTTTTAATATTTAGTTTAGTAAAATTTCATATACTAGCCTAAATTAGTGGAATTACCGTTATAAAATCTTCATTTTCTAGAGAAATAGAGGCAACAAAGGTTCCAAACCTCTTTGACCATCATCTTATGTCAGTGCTCGATGAAACTATACATTAAAACAAGATTTTCATATTTTTCAATTTTTTTTCAAAATCCGTGGGTTAACCCCTTCTAAAATATTGAGTTTTCGGTAAATGCTCTATATACTGAAGTTTATACTCTTTACTTTTGTTTTAAAATTTTAAAACACATTCTACATTTGAATTAACGTATTCTAAACTATCTTTCATGAAATATAGGAATCATTATAATTTTTTAACATTTAGTTTAGTAAAATTTCATATACCGCATAAATTAGTGGAATTACAATTATAAAATCTTCAATTTGTAGAGAAATAGAGGCAACAAAGGTTCCAAACCTCTTTGACCATCATCTTATGTCAGTGCTCGAAGAAACTATACATTAAAACAACATTTTCATATTTTTCAATTTTTTTCAAAATCCGTGGGTTAACCCCTTCTAAAATATTGAGTTTTCGGTAAATGCTCTATATACTGAAGTTTATACTCTTTACTTTTGTTTTAAAATTTTAAAACACATTCTACATTTGAATTAACGTATTCTAAACTCTCTTTCTTGAAATATAGGAATCATTATAATTTTTTAATATTTAGTTTAATAAAATTTCATATACTAGCTAAATTAGTGGAATTACCGTTATAAAATCTTCATTTTCTAGAGAAACGGAGGCAACAAAGGTTCCAAACCTCTTTGACCATCATCTTATGTCAGTGCTCGATGAAACTATACATTAAAACCAGATTTTCATATTTTTCAATTTTTTTCAAAATCCGTGGGTTAATCCATTCTAAAATATTGAGTTTTCGGTAAATGCTCTATATACTGAAGTTTATACTCTTTACTTTTGTTTTAAAAATTTTAAAACACATTCTACATTTGAATTAACGTATTCTAAACTATCTTTCATGAAATATAGGAATCATTATAATTTTTTAACATTTAGTTTAGTAAAATTTCATATACTAGCTAAATTAGTGGAATTACCGTTATAAAATCTTCATTTTCTAGAGAAATAGAGGCAACAAAGGTTCCAAACCTCTTTGACCATCATCTTATGTCAGTGCTCGATGAAACTATACATTAAAACAACATTTTCATATTTTTCAATTTTTTTCAAAATCCGTGGGTTAACCCCTTCTAAAATATTGAGTTTTCGGTAAATGCTCTATATACTGAAGTTTATACTCTTTACTTTTGTTTTAAAATTTTAAAACACATTCTACATTTGAATTAACGTATTCTAAACTATCTTTCATGAAATATAGGAATCATTATAATTTTTTAACATTTAGTTTAGTAAAATTTAATATACTACCTAAATTAGTGGAATTACCGTTATTAAATCTTCATTTTCTAGAGAAATGGAGGCAACAAAGGTTCCAAACCTCTTTGACCATCATCTTATGTCAGTTCTCGATGAAACTATACATTAAAACAAGATTTTCATATTTTTCAATTTTTTTCAAAATCCGTGGGTTAACCCCTTCTAAAATATTGAGTTTTCGGTAAATGCTCTATATACTGAAGTTTATACTCTTTACTTTTGTTTTAAAATTTTAAAACACATTCTACATTTGAATTAACGTATTCTAAACTATCTTTCATGAAATATAGGAATCATTATAATTTTTTAACATTTAGTTTAGTAAAATTTCATATACCGCATAAATTAGTGGAATTACAATTATAAAATCTTCAATTTTTAGAGAAATAGAGGCAACAAAGGTTCCAAACCTCTTTGACCATCATCTTATGTCAGTGCTCGATGAAACTATACATTAAAACAACATTTTCATATTTTTCAATTTTTTTCAAAATCCGTGGGTTAACCCCTTCTAAAATATTGAGTTTTCGGTAAATGCTCTATATACTGAAGTTTATACTCTTTACTTTTGTTTTAAAATTTTAAAACACATTCTACATTTGAATTAACGTATTCTAAACTCTCTTTCTTGAAATATAGGAATCATTATAATTTTTTAATATTTAGTTTAGTAAAATTTCATATACTAGCTAAATTAGTGGAATTACCGTTATAAAATCTTCATTTTTTAGAGAAACGGAGGCAACAAAGGTTCCAAACCTCTTTGACCATCATCTTATGTCAGTGCTCGATGAAACTATACATTAAAACCAGATTTTCATATTTTTCAATTTTTTTCAAAATCCGTGGGTTAATCCATTCTAAAATATTGAGTTTTCGGTAAATGCTCTATATACTGATGTTTATACTCTTTACTTTTGTTTTCAAAATTTTAAAACACATTCTACATTTGAATTAACGTATTCTAAACTATCTTTCATGAAATATAGGAATCATTATAATTTTTTAACATTTAGTTTAGTAAAATTTCATATACTAGCCTAAATTAGTGGAATTACCATTATAAAATCTTCATTTTCTAGAGAAATAGAGGCAACAAAGGTTCCAAACCTCTTTGACCATCATCTTATGTCAGTGCTCGATGAAACTATACATTAAAACAACATTTTCATATTTTTCAATTTTTTTCAAAATCCGTGGGTTAACCCCTTCTAAAATATTGAGTTTTCGGTAAATGCTCTATATACTGAAGTTTATACTCTTTACTTTTGTTTTAAAATTTTAAAACACATTCTACATTTGAATTAACGTATTCTAAACTCTCTTTCATGAAATATAGGAATCATTATAATTTTTTAACATTTAGTTTAGTAAAATTTCATATACTGCCTAAATTAGTGGAATTACCATTATAAAATCTTCATTTTCTAGAGAAATAGAGGCAACAAAGGTTCCAAACCTCTTTGACCATCATCTTATGTCAGTGCTCGATGAAACTATACATTAAAACAACATTTTCATATTTTTCAATTTTTTTCAAAATCCGTGGGTTAACCCCTTCTAAAATATTGAGTTTTCGGTAAATGCTCTATATACTGAAGTTTATACTCTTTACTTTTGTTTTAAAATTTTAAAACACATTCTACATTTGAATTAACGTATTCTAAACTCTCTTTCATGAAATATAGGAATCATTATAATTTTTTAACATTTAGTTTAGTAAAATTTCATATACTGCCTAAATTAGTGGAATTACCATTATAAAATCTTCATTTTCTAGAGAAATAGAGGCAACAAAGGTTCCAAACCTCTTTGACCATCATCTTATGTCAGTGCTCGATGAAACTATACATTAAAACAACATTTTCATATTTTTCAATTTTTTTCAAAATCCGTGGGTTAACCCCTTCTAAAATATTGAGTTTTCGGTAAATGCTCTATATACTGAAGTTTATACTCTTTACTTTTGTTTTAAAATTTTAAAACACATTCTACATTTGAATTAACGTATTCTAAACTATCTTTCATGAAATATAGGAATCATTATAATTTTTTAACATTTAGTTTAGTAAAATTTCATATACTGCCTAAATTAGTGGAATTACCATTATAAAATCTTCATTTTCTAGAGAAATAGAGGCAACAAAGGTTCCAAACCTCTTTGACCATCATCTTATGTCAGTGCTCGATGAAACTATACATTAAAACCAGATTTTCATATTTTTCAATTTTTTTCAAAATCCGTGGGTTAACCCCTTCTAAAATATTGAGTTTTCGGTAAATGCTCTATATACTGAAGTTTATACTCTTTACTTTTGTTTTAAAATTTTAAAACACATTCTACATTTGAATTAACGTATTCTAAACTATCTTTCATGAAATATAGGAATCATTATAATTTTTTAACATTTAGTTTAGTAAAATTTCATATACTGCCTAAATTAGTGGAATTACAATTATAAAATCTTCATTTTCTAGAGAAATAGAGGCAACAAAGGTTCCAAACCTCTTTGACCATCATCTTATGTCAGTGCTCGATGAAACTATACATTAAAACAACATTTTCATATTTTTCAATTTTTTTCAAAATCCGTGGGTTAACCCCTTCTAAAATATTGAGTTTTCGGTAAATGCTCTATATACTGAAGTTTATACTCTTACTTTTGTTTTAAAATTTAAAAACACATTCTACACTTGAATTATAGTATTCTAAACTCTCTTTCATGAAATATAGGAATCATTATAATTTTTTAACATTTAGTTTAGTAAAATTTCATATACTGCCTAAATTAGTGGAATTACCATTATAAAATCTTCATTTTCAAGAGAAATAGAGGCAACAAAGGTTCCAAACCTCTTTGACCATCATCTTATGTCAGTGCTCGATGAAACTATACATTAAAACCAGATTTTCATATTTTTCAATTTTTTTCAAAATCCGTGGGTTAACCCCTTCTAAAATATTGAGTTTTCGGTAAATGCTCTATATACTGAAGTTTATACTCTTTACTTTTGTTTTAAAATTTTAAAACACATTCTACATTTGAATTAACGTATTCTAAACTCTCTTTCATGAAATATAGGAATCATTATAATTTTTAATATTTAGTTTAGTAAAATTTCATATACTAGCTAAATTAGTGGAATTACCGTTATAAAATCTTCATTTTCTAGAGAAATAGAGGCAACAAAGGTTTCAAACCTCTTTGACCATCATCTTATGTCAGTGCTCGATGAAACTATACATTAAAACAACATTTTCATATTTTTCAATTTTTTTTCAAAATCCGTGGGTTAACCCCTTCTAAAATATTGAGTTTTCGGTAAATGCTATATATACTGAAGTTTATACTCTTTACTTTTGTTTTAAAATTTAAAAACACATTCTACACTTGAATTATAGTATTCTAAACTCTCTTTCATGAAATATAAGAATCATTATAATTTTTTAACATTTAGTTTAGTAAAATTTCATATACTGCCTAAATTAGTAGAATTATCATTATAAAATCTTCATTTTCAAGAGAAATAGAGGCAACAAAGGTTCCAAACCTCTTTGACCATCATCTTATGTCAGTGCTCGATGAAACTATACATTAAAACCAGATTTTCATATTTTTCAATTTTTTTCAAAATCCGTGGGTTAACCCCTTCTAAAATATTGAGTTTTCGGTAAATGCTCTATATACTGAAGTTTATACTCTTTACTTTTGTTTTAAAATTTTAAAACACATTCTACATTTGAATTAACGTATTCTAAACTATCTTTCATGAAATATAGGAATCATTATAATTTTTTAACATTTAGTTTAGTAAAATTTCATATACTGCCTAAATTAGTGGAATTACCATTATAAAATCTTCATTTTCTAGAGAAATAGAGGCAACAAAGGTTCCAAACCTCTTTGACCATCATCTTATGTCAGTGCTCGATGAAACTATACATTAAAACAACATTTTCATATTTTTCAATTTTTTTCAAAATCCGTGGGTTAACCCCTTCTAAAATATTGAGTTTTCGGTAAATGCTCTATATACTGAAGTTTATACTCTTTACTTTTGTTTTAAAATTTTAAAACACATTCTACATTTGAATTAACGTATTCTAAACTATCTTTCATGAAATATAGGAATCATTATAATTTTTTAACATTTAGTTTAGTAAAATTTCATATACTGCCTAAATTAGTGGAATTACCATTATAAAATCTTCATTTTCTAGAGAAATAGAGGCAACAAAGGTTCCAAACCTCTTTGACCATCATCTTATGTCAGTGCTCGATGAAACTATACATTAAAACAACATTTTCATATTTTTCAATTTTTTTCAAAATCCGTGGGTTAACCCCTTCTAAAATATTGAGTTTTCGGTAAATGCTCTATATACTGAAGTTTATACTCTTTACTTTTGTTTTAAAATTTTAAAACACATTCTACATTTGAATTAACGTATTCTAAACTCTCTTTCATGAAATATAGGAATCATTATAATTTTTTAACATTTAGTTTAGTAAAATTTCATATACTGCCTAAATTAGTGGAATTACCATTATAAAATCTTCATTTTCTAGAGAAATAGAGGCAACAAAGGTTCCAAACCTCTTTGACCATCATCTTATGTCAGTGCTCGATGAAACTATACATTAAAACAACATTTTCATATTTTTCAATTTTTTTTCAAAATCCGTGGGTTAACCCCTTCTAAAATATTGAGTTTTCGGTAAATGCTCTATATACTGAAGTTTATACTCTTTACTTTTGTTTTAAAATTTAAAAACACATTCTACACTTGAATTATAGTATTCTAAACTCTCTTTCATGAAATATAGGAATCATTATAATTTTTTAACATTTAGTTTAGTAAAATTTCATATACTGCCTAAATTAGTGGAATTACCATTATAAAATCTTCATTTTCTAGAGAAATAGAGGCAACAAAGGTTCCAAACCTCTTTGACCATCATCTTATGTCAGTGCTCGATGAAACTATACATTAAAACAACATTTTCATATTTTTCAATTTTTTTCAAAATCCGTGGGTTAACCCCTTCTAAAATATTGAGTTTTCGGTAAATGCTCTATATACTGAAGTTTATACTCTTTACTTTTGTTTTAAAATTTTAAAACACATTCTACATTTGAATTAACGTATTCTAAACTATCTTTCATGAAATATAGGAATCATTATAATTTTTTAACATTTAGTTTAGTAAAATTTCATATACTGCCTAAATTAGTGGAATTACCATTATAAAATCTTCATTTTCTAGAGAAATAGAGGCAACAAAGGTTCCAAACCTCTTTGACCATCATCTTATGTCAGTGCTCGATGAAACTATACATTAAAACAACATTTTCATATTTTTCAATTTTTTTCAAAATCCGTGGGTTAACCCCTTCTAAAATATTGAGTTTTCGGTAAATGCTCTATATACTGAAGTTTATACTCTTTACTTTTGTTTTAAAATTTTAAAACACATTCTACATTTGAATTAACGTATTCTAAACTCTCTTTCATGAAATATAGGAATCATTATAATTTTTTAACATTTAGTTTAGTAAAATTTCATATACTGCCTAAATTAGTGGAATTACCATTATAAAATCTTCATTTTCTAGAGAAATAGAGGCAACAAAGGTTCCAAACCTCTTTGACCATCATCTTATGTCAGTGCTCGATGAAACTATACATTAAAACCAGATTTTCATATTTTTCAATTTTTTTCAAAATCCGTGGGTTAACCCCTTCTAAAATATTGAGTTTTCGGTAAATGCTCTATATACTGAAGTTTATACTCTTTACTTTTGTTTTAAAATTTTAAAACACATTCTACATTTGAATTAACGTATTCTAAACTCTCTTTCATGAAATATAGGAATCATTATAATTTTTTAACATTTAGTTTAGTAAAATTTCATATACTGCCTAAATTAGTGGAATTACCATTATAAAATCTTCATTTTCTAGAGAAATAGAGGCAACAAAGGTTCCAAACCTCTTTGACCATCATCTTATGTCAGTGCTCGATGAAACTATACATTAAAACAACATTTTCATATTTTTCAATTTTTTTCAAAATCCGTGGGTTAACCCCTTCTAAAATATTGAGTTTTCGGTAAATGCTCTATATACTGAAGTTTATACTCTTTACTTTTGTTTTAAAATTTAAAAACACATTCTACACTTGAATTATAGTATTCTAAACTCTCTTTCATGAAATATAGGAATCATTATAATTTTTTAACATTTAGTTTAGTAAAATTTCATATACTGCCTAAATTAGTGGAATTACCATTATAAAATCTTCATTTTCTAGAGAAATAGAGGCAACAAAGGTTCCAAACCTCTTTGACCATCATCTTATGTCAGTGCTCGATGAAACTATACATTAAAACCAGATTTTCATATTTTTCAATTTTTTTCAAAATCCGTGGGTTAACCCCTTCTAAAATATTGAGTTTTCGGTAAATGCTCTATATACTGAAGTTTATACTCTTTACTTTTGTTTTAAAATTTTAAAACACATTCTACATTTGAATTAACGTATTCTAAACTCTCTTTCATGAAATATAGGAATCATTATAATTTTTTAACATTTAGTTTAGTAAAATTTCATATACTGCCTAAATTAGTGGAATTACCGTTATAAAATCTTCATTTTCTAGAGAAATAGAGGCAACAAAGGTTCCAAACCTCTTTGACCATCATCTTATGTCAGTGCTCGATGAAACTATACATTAAAACAACATTTTCATATTTTTCAATTTTTTTCAAAATCCGTGGGTTAACCCCTTCTAAAATATTGAGTTTTCGGTAAATGCTCTATATACTGAAGTTTATACTCTTTACTTTTGTTTTAAAATTTAAAAACACATTCTACACTTGAATTATAGTATTCTAAACTCTCTTTCATGAAATATAGGAATCATTATAATTTTTTAACATTTAGTTTAGTAAAATTTCATATACTGCCTAAATTAGTGGAATTACCATTATAAAATCTTCATTTTCTAGAGAAATAGAGGCAACAAAGGTTCCAAACCTCTTTGACCATCATCTTATGTCAGTGCTCGATGAAACTATACATTAAAACCAGATTTTCATATTTTTCAATTTTTTTCAAAATCCGTGGGTTAACCCCTTCTAAAATATTGAGTTTTCGGTAAATGCTCTATATACTGAAGTTTATACTCTTTACTTTTGTTTTAAAATTTTAAAACACATTCTACATTTGAATTAACGTATTCTAAACTCTCTTTCATGAAATATAGGAATCATTATAATTTTTTAACATTTAGTTTAGTAAAATTTCATATACTGCCTAAATTAGTGGAATTACCATTATAAAATCTTCATTTTCTAGAGAAATAGAGGCAACAAAGGTTCCAAACCTCTTTGACCATCATCTTATGTCAGTGCTCGATGAAACTATACATTAAAACAACATTTTCATATTTTTCAATTTTTTTCAAAATCCGTGGGTTAACCCCTTCTAAAATATTGAGTTTTCGGTAAATGCTCTATATACTGAAGTTTATACTCTTTACTTTTGTTTTAAAATTTTAAAACACATTCTACATTTGAATTAACGTATTCTAAACTCTCTTTCATGAAATATAGGAATCATTATAATTTTTTAACATTTAGTTTAGTAAAATTTCATATACTGCCTAAATTAGTGGAATTACCATTATAAAATCTTCATTTTCTAGAGAAATAGAGGCAACAAAGGTTCCAAACCTCTTTGACCATCATCTTATGTCAGTGCTCGATGAAACTATACATTAAAACCAGATTTTCATATTTTTCAATTTTTTTCAAAATCCGTGGGTTAACCCCTTCTAAAATATTGAGTTTTCGGTAAATGCTCTATATACTGAAGTTTATACTCTTTACTTTTGTTTTAAAATTTTAAAACACATTCTACATTTGAATTAACGTATTCTAAACTCTCTTTCATGAAATATAGGAATCATTATAATTTTTTAACATTTAGTTTAGTAAAATTTCATATACTGCCTAAATTAGTGGAATTACCATTATAAAATCTTCATTTTCTAGAGAAATAGAGGCAACAAAGGTTCCAAACCTCTTTGACCATCATCTTATGTCAGTGCTCGATGAAACTATACATTAAAACAACATTTTCATATTTTTCAATTTTTTTCAAAATCCGTGGGTTAACCCCTTCTAAAATATTGAGTTTTCGGTAAATGCTCTATATACTGAAGTTTATACTCTTTACTTTTGTTTTAAAATTTAAAACACATTCTACACTTGAATTATACGTATTCTAAACTCTCTTTCATGAAATATAGGAATCATTATAATTTTTTAACATTTAGTTTAGTAAAATTTCATATACTGCCTAAATTAGTGGAATTACCATTATAAAATCTTCATTTTCTAGAGAAATAGAGGCAACAAAGGTTCCAAACCTCTTTGACCATCATCTTATGTCAGTGCTCGATGAAACTATACATTAAAACAACATTTTCATATTTTTCAATTTTTTTCAAAATCCGTGGGTTAACCCCTTCTAAAATATTGAGTTTTCGGTAAATGCTCTATATACTGAAGTTTATACTCTTTACTTTTGTTTTAAAATTTTAAAACACATTCTACACTTTGAATTAACGTATTCTAAACTCTCTTTCATGAAATATAGGAATCATTATAATTTTTTAACATTTAGTTTAGTAAAATTTCATATACTGCCTAAATTAGTGGAATTACCATTATAAAATCTTCATTTTCTAGAGAAATAGAGGCAACAAAGGTTCCAAACCTCTTTGACCATCATCTTATGTCAGTGCTCGATGAAACTATACATTAAAACAACATTTTCATATTTTTCAATTTTTTTCAAAATCCGTGGGTTAACCCCTTCTAAAATATTGAGTTTTCGGTAAATGCTCTATATACTGAAGTTTATACTCTTTACTTTTGTTTTAAAATTTAAAAACACATTCTACACTTGAATTATAGTATTCTAAACTCTCTTTCATGAAATATAGGAATCATTATAATTTTTTAACATTTAGTTTAGTAAAATTTCATATACTGCCTAAATTAGTGGAATTACCATTATAAAATCTTCATTTTCTAGAGAAATAGAGGCAACAAAGGTTCCAAACCTCTTTGACCATCATCTTATGTCAGTGCTCGATGAAACTATACATTAAAACAACATTTTCATATTTTTCAATTTTTTTCAAAATCCGTGGGTTAACCCCTTCTAAAATATTGAGTTTTCGGTAAATGCTCTATATACTGAAGTTTATACTCTTTACTTTTGTTTTAAAATTTAAAAACACATTCTACACTTGAATTATAGTATTCTAAACTCTCTTTCATGAAATATAGGAATCATTATAATTTTTTAACATTTAGTTTAGTAAAATTTCATATACTGCCTAAATTAGTGGAATTACCATTATAAAATCTTCATTTTCTAGAGAAATAGAGGCAACAAAGGTTCCAAACCTCTTTGACCATCATCTTATGTCAGTGCTCGATGAAACTATACATTAAAACCAGATTTTCATATTTTTCAATTTTTTTCAAAATCCGTGGGTTAACCCCTTCTAAAATATTGAGTTTTCGGTAAATGCTCTATATACTGAAGTTTATACTCTTTACTTTTGTTTTAAAATTTTAAAACACATTCTACATTTGAATTAACGTATTCTAAACTCTCTTTCATGAAATATAGGAATCATTATAATTTTTTAACATTTAGTTTAGTAAAATTTCATATACTGCCTAAATTAGTGGAATTACCATTATAAAATCTTCATTTTCTAGAGAAATAGAGGCAACAAAGGTTCCAAACCTCTTTGACCATCATCTTATGTCAGTGCTCGATGAAACTATACATTAAAACAACATTTTCATATTTTTCAATTTTTTTCAAAATCCGTGGGTTAACCCCTTCTAAAATATTGAGTTTTCGGTAAATGCTCTATATACTGAAGTTTATACTCTTTACTTTTGTTTTAAAATTTTAAAAACACATTCTACACTTGAATTATAGTATTCTAAACTCTCTTTCATGAAATATAGGAATCATTATAATTTTTTAACATTTAGTTTAGTAAAATTTCATATACTGCCTAAATTAGTGGAATTACCATTATAAAATCTTCATTTTCTAGAGAAATAGAGGCAACAAAGGTTCCAAACCTCTTTGACCATCATCTTATGTCAGTGCTCGATGAAACTATACATTAAAACCAGATTTTCATATTTTTCAATTTTTTTCAAAATCCGTGGGTTAACCCCTTCTAAAATATTGAGTTTTCGGTAAATGCTCTATATACTGAAGTTTATACTCTTTACTTTTGTTTTAAAATTTTAAAACACATTCTACATTTGAATTAACGTATTCTAAACTCTCTTTCATGAAATATAGGAATCATTATAATTTTTTAACATTTAGTTTAGTAAAATTTCATATACTGCCTAAATTAGTGGAATTACCATTATAAAATCTTCATTTTCTAGAGAAATAGAGGCAACAAAGGTTCCAAACCTCTTTGACCATCATCTTATGTCAGTGCTCGATGAAACTATACATTAAAACAACATTTTCATATTTTTCAATTTTTTTCAAAATCCGTGGGTTAACCCCTTCTAAAATATTGAGTTTTCGGTAAATGCTCTATATACTGAAGTTTATACTCTTTACTTTTGTTTTAAAATTTAAAAACACATTCTACACTTGAATTATAGTATTCTAAACTCTCTTTCATGAAATATAGGAATCATTATAATTTTTTAACATTTAGTTTAGTAAAATTTCATATACTGCCTAAATTAGTGGAATTACCATTATAAAATCTTCATTTTCTAGAGAAATAGAGGCAACAAAGGTTCCAAACCTCTTTGACCATCATCTTATGTCAGTGCTCGATGAAACTATACATTAAAACCAGATTTTCATATTTTTCAATTTTTTTCAAAATCCGTGGGTTAACCCCTTCTAAAATATTGAGTTTTCGGTAAATGCTCTATATACTGAAGTTTATACTCTTTACTTTTGTTTTAAAATTTTAAAACACATTCTACATTTGAATTAACGTATTCTAAACTCTCTTTCATGAAATATAGGAATCATTATAATTTTTTAACATTTAGTTTAGTAAAATTTCATATACTGCCTAAATTAGTGGAATTACCGTTATAAAATCTTCATTTTCTAGAGAAATAGAGGCAACAAAGGTTCCAAACCTCTTTGACCATCATCTTATGTCAGTGCTCGATGAAACTATACATTAAAACAACATTTTCATATTTTTCAATTTTTTTCAAAATCCGTGGGTTAACCCCTTCTAAAATATTGAGTTTTCGGTAAATGCTCTATATACTGAAGTTTATACTCTTTACTTTTGTTTTAAAATTTAAAACACATTCTACACTTGAATTATACGTATTCTAAACTCTCTTTCATGAAATATAGGAATCATTATAATTTTTTAACATTTAGTTTAGTAAAATTTCATATACTGCCTAAATTAGTGGAATTACCATTATAAAATCTTCATTTTCTAGAGAAATAGAGGCAACAAAGGTTCCAAACCTCTTTGACCATCATCTTATGTCAGTGCTCGATGAAACTATACATTAAAACAACATTTTCATATTTTTCAATTTTTTTCAAAATCCGTGGGTTAACCCCTTCTAAAATATTGAGTTTTCGGTAAATGCTCTATATACTGAAGTTTATACTCTTTACTTTTGTTTTAAAATTTTAAAAACACATTCTACACTTTGAATTAACGTATTCTAAACTCTCTTTCATGAAATATAGGAATCATTATAATTTTTTAACATTTAGTTTAGTAAAATTTCATATACTGCCTAAATTAGTGGAATTACCATTATAAAATCTTCATTTTCTAGAGAAATAGAGGCAACAAAGGTTCCAAACCTCTTTGACCATCATCTTATGTCAGTGCTCGATGAAACTATACATTAAAACAACATTTTCATATTTTTCAATTTTTTTCAAAATCCGTGGGTTAACCCCTTCTAAAATATTGAGTTTTCGGTAAATGCTCTATATACTGAAGTTTATACTCTTTACTTTTGTTTTAAAATTTTAAAACACATTCTACATTTGAATTAACGTATTCTAAACTATCTTTCATGAAATATAGGAATCATTATAATTTTTTAACATTTAGTTTAGTAAAATTTCATATACTAGCCTAAATTAGTGGAATTACCAGTTATAAAATCTTCATTTTCTAGAGAAATAGAGGCAACAAAGGTTCCAAACCTCTTTGACCATCATCTTATGTCAGTGCTCGATGAAACTATACATTAAAACAACATTTTCATATTTTTCAATTTTTTTCAAATCCGTGGGTTAACCCCTTCTAAAATATTGAGTTTTCGGTAAATGCTCTATATACTGAAGTTTATACTCTTTACTTTTGTTTTAAAATTTTAAAACACATTCTACATTTGAATTATACGTATTCTAAACTCTCTTTCATGAAATATAGGAATCATTATAATTTTTTAATATTTAGTTTAGTAAAATTTCATGTACTGCCTAAATTAGTGGAATTACCATTATAAAATCTTCATTTTCTAGAGAAATAGAGGCATCAAAGGTTCCAAACCTCTTTGACCATCATCTTATGTCAGTGCTCGATGAAACTATACATTACAACCAGATTTTCATATTTTCAATTTTTTTCAAAATCCGTGGGTTAACCCCTTCTAAAATATTGAGTTTTCGGTAAATGCTCTATATACTGAAGTTTATACTCTTTACTTTTGTTTTAAAATTTTAAAACACATTCTACATTTGAATTAACGTATTCTAAACTCTCTTTCATGAAATATAGGAATCATTATAATTTTTTAATATTTAGTTTAGTAAATTTCATATACTAGCTAAATTAGTGGAATTACCGTTATAAATCTTCATTTTCTAGAGAAATGGAGGCAACAAAGGTTCCAAACCTCTTTGACCATCATCTTATGTCAGTGCTCGATGAAACTATACATTAAAAACAACATTTTCATATTTTTCAATTTTTTTCAAAATCCGTGGGTTAACCCCTTCTAAATATTGAGTTTTCGGTAAATGCTCTATATACTGATGTTTATACTCTTTACTTTTATTTTAAAATTTTAAAAACACAGTCTACACTTGAATTATACGTATTCGAAAAATGTATCTTTCATGAAATATAGGAATCATTATACATTTTTTAATATTTAGTCCCTATCAATTTCATATACTGCATAATTACTGGATTACCGTTATAAAATATTCATTTCTAGAGAAATAGAGGCAAAAGTTCCAAACCTCTTTGAACCATCATCTTATGTCTTGCTCGGATGAAAACTAGCAGTAAAACCAGATTTTCATATTTTTCAATTTTTTCAAAATCCGTGGGTTAACCCCTCTAAATATTGAAGTTTTTTTCGGTAATTCTCTATATACTTAAGTTTATACTCTGTTACTTTTGGTTTAAAATTTTAAAAACAAACAGATTCTAACATTTGAATAAAACGTAATTCTAAACTATCTTCATGAAAATAGAGGAATCATTATAATTTTTAACATTTAGTTTAGTAAAATT